>CM046039.1:70393216-70395716 GCA_025215565.1 Flaveria ramosissima
ATTATAATCGATGTTGTAAAATGTATGGATAACTATATAGCCATATAGGCAACATAATACACCTCAATGTTTATTGCTAGAAAATGTTGATGTTTAAAACGAAACTTAACATGCCGTATCATTACCACAATAAAATTTAATTATAGCATTTTGGACGTTCTTACGTTTTAATTTCTATTTTCTAGTTCTTTTCTTTTATTATAGTTTAAACAAACTTTAATTTTTTTAAAAAATAACTAACACATTTTTTATTTGATGTCTTATGTTTGATTTTTGAACTAAATATTAGTTTCCAAATAATGAAAACTAAAATAAACTTATGTAGAGGTTAAAAAATAAAATAAGAAATTAGTTTGTATGTCACATCAATCTTGTGATAGAGGGTAACATGAAGATGAAAGAAAAAACAAAATACAAATATTGGTTAGTGTTTTAAACACCAAACATACAAATCATGTTATTATCATTAACTCGGTACCTAATTTTAGTTACTAACAATTTTTTTTGAACGGCAAATTGAACCACTGACAGGTCATTCGCCCATCCGATCATCTTCATTACTTGAGTATGCAGCCCCAGACATCCTCAGAACTCAGAAGAAAACTCATCATATGTGAGAGAAAAAAACCTTCTGACCTAACCTGAATTTTTTTTTTGTTACGGATGACACTTGAACCCCTAGCCCAACCTAGAAACTCACCTAGTAACTAACAATCAATTTATCTTAATTATGTAAATTTTAAAATCAATCAATTTTATTTTTAAGTTGTTAAAAGATAGCGAATTTAATTTCATAACGACTACCTAATTTTCTAATTGTTAGTTTTGAGATAACAAGTTTTCTGACGGTTATTTTTAAAAAATGACTATAAACTTTATTTCTCAACTTTCATAAGTTTATCTACACTTCTCAACTTTCATCTTCCCTTGCTTAACTTTAATCTTCACTTCACAAAAAAGTAGCCAGCTACCTTTAAGGTTTGGGGTCTGTTATAGATACACCTAAAGTGATATCTGGACGCCTTCGATACGGCCCCTAAGAGCCTTCACGGACCGTATTGGTCTTTAAATATCAAATCAGTCAATTCATGAATTTTTACGACCCGTATTGTCCATTATGACCCGTAACTCATGATTTCTTACGACCCGTATTGTCCATTACGGCCCGTAATGTAAGTAAAATATTGAAATTTTTTTATTTTTTGATATTTTTAATATTTTTCATTCATTTATGATTTATTAATTAATAATATTTTTTGAGTTTATTTGTCACTTTTATAAAACACTTTTTATAAGTTATATAAATATATGTTTTAGTTGGAGCATTCATATTCCGTTCTCTATAAATTTGTGAGTGTAGTCTTTAATTATATGAAATGTTTGTAAGTGAATTATAAAAAAACGTTAGTAATTTGTGTTATTAGAACATCATTTTCCTCTTCGATTTAAAATTTTTTGAAAGATCCTGACTTTCGTGCTTTGGTGGGTCTCCGAGATCCTTTCGATAAGAAAAAAAAAGTTAAACAAAGCTCCTTTTCCTCCTTAATAAAAGAAAAAAAAAGTTAAACAAGCAGTCAACTAGATTGCTCTTTTATACCCGTTTGTAGTGAGGCTAAGATACAAGTCTTATTCAAGATAAAAAATAAGAGCAAAAATGACATGTAAGATTTATGTGGTTCGATCCATGTGGATACCGCACAGATTGCAACAAGGGTAATTCTTTATTTCTTTCTGCTTCGCTTGTGAGCAATTACATCTACAATAAATGATATCAATAAAGTCTATCTAGGTTTACAACTTAGTTAACAAGAAACTAATAATGAACCATAATTAAATAAAAGGGGTCAAGTCTTCAATTTATTTTTTCAAACTAGTGAACTAGCGGGTTGCGAAGATCAATTGATCAATACGAATCTCAAGAGTGGATGGTTGATCGCCACCTCCTTGTCCTGGAGGCTCTCTGGCCGGGAAGGGGCTTGCTATCGTAACCTTTTTATTCGGTCATAGGTTGGTCCAAAGAACGAGAGTCGGCTTCTATTACACCCAAGGCCAATTTCAATTCACCAAAGCAAGGTTCATTGCGTGTAGTGATTTTGGACCCGTACAAGAATATTGAGTAGACAATTGATGTATCAGACTCAAAACTACATACCCCGAGTCCAAACCAAAACTACATAAAACCCAAAAGTGACGAGCTTATAAGAATAAAAAATAGTGGGTATTTAAACCTCGAAGCTATTATTCTTTAGAGTCATATATCTTTCTTTTTTATCATTCTTTTAACAAATCAATTTGTTGGCCGGAGTGAAGTTGGTTGTCAAATTCGATATTTACGGAGGTCGGCTTATGTGTACGAAAACATGTGGTCTCTCAATCGTTTGTGTATTGAACTAGTAAATATACCCGCGCATTGCGATGACGTCATACGTGATGAGATAAAGCATAGACTACGCTTGTCCCGACTTGTTTTTTTACCAAATTTATGTCGAAACATAGTGTT
>CM046039.1:70403216-70543216 GCA_025215565.1 Flaveria ramosissima
TGTCTGAAACCTCGAAAGATGAGGAAATAGACAACCTCCGCTAGACTAAACGTGATTGTACACATGGACTTGATGGATTATTATGGATATGATGTAAAGGAAAGTCAGATGTCATGTAACCGGATCGGGCATCATTCTCGGTACATCGTGGGTGTGGTGGGAACGCTGCGGGGAACCCTATATATAAACATCACCGGTATACCGAGAATATGCTTGAAATGGGCTGCATGGTGATCTTGACCGACCGGAACATGAACATTGGAATTTGATAAGTGGAATACTTGTGTATCTTATGGTGACTAAAGCTTATATGTTACCTCTTTTATGATTAGAACATGCCGCCTCGAAGAGTTACCCGTAGCAGTAGTGGCGGGAGTGAAGCCCCAAGGGGCAGAGGCCGAGGCAGAGGCAGAGCACCAAGAGCAAACGATGCTCCTGCCAGTAACAGTCAAGGAACAGGGAACGCCGACATGGCAGCCCTGATCGCTCAGCAATTGGCCGCGCTGATTCCTACTATTGTGGCCCAAGTGAGCGACGCACTTCAACAACACCACCCTCACGGGGATGGTGGCAACGATGATGGAGCCCAAGGTGGGATTGAAACTGAGACGGGAAACGGAAACCCGACCGGAAACGAGAGCAACCAGGAAAACGGAAATGGTGGTACTGCCGGTATCGAAACTGGAGTGGTTAATGCTCGTCGGGGATGTTCGTACAAGGAGTTTGTGGCTTGTAAGCCAAGGGAATCTGATGGGAAAGGTGGGGCGATAGCCCTAACCAGGTGGTTGGAAAAGATGGAGGCAGTGATCGACATCAGTGAGTGCCTCAACAGTCAAAGGATCAAGTATGCCACTTGTTCTCTACAGGGTAAGGCCCTAACCTGGTGGAACATCCAGGTTCAAGCTCGAGGAAGAGAATCTGCGATGCAGATGTCGTGGGATGAATTCAAAGCCTTGATCACCGAGGAATACTGCCCTCTCAACGAGATGAAGAAACTGGAGCATGAGTTCTGGAATCATGCCATGGTGGGGGCAGGACATGCAGCTTATACTGATCGTTTTCATGAGCTGGCGAGATTGGTTCCGCACTTGGTCACGCCGGAATCAAAGAGGATTGAAAGGTACATTTGGGGACTCGCGCCTCAAATTAGAGCTATGGTCACAGCAGCCGCTCCTCCTACTATTCAGAGCGCAATTCTGAAAGCTGGCGCTTTGACTGATGAGATGGTTAGAACAGGGGTTTTGGGCAGAGGAGCCGAGAAGAGAAGGATGTTGGAGAGTCGAGCCGGTCGAGTGCCGGAAAATTTGAGAAGAGGTCTAAGCCGACCAGGAATTTTGTGGCCGTGTCTCAGGCCAGAAGAGAGTATGTGGGGCCGCACCCCAAATGTGACAGGTGCAATTATCACCATCCCCCAGGGACGCAGTGCCGGGTGTGCGCTAACTGTAGGCGCCCGGGTCATTTGGCAAGGGACTGTAGAACTGCGCCGAATCTTGTAGCACCCGTCAACGCGGTTAACCCCGCTAGGAATGCAAGGGCTTGCTTTGAGTGTGGGAGCCCCGATCACTACAGGAATATGTGCCCCAGGCTGAATCGGGCACCGGGTCAGCAGGGGAACAACCAGCAACAGGTGATGGCTATCGCTGGGAATCCAGGCCCGGCTACTCAGGGGAATGCAGCTCGGGGACGTGCATTCGTCATTAGAGCCAATGATGCTCGTCAGGACCCGAATGTTGTCACGAGTACGCACTTACTCAATCATCACTTCGCATCTATATTATTTGATACTGGAGCCGACAATAGTTTCATATCTTCTGAGTTTGTGCAATTCTTGATTTGAGCCCTAGTAGGCTAGAAACTAGCTACTCCGTAGAAATGGCCAATGGTAGGGTTGCTCAGGCCGATGAGATTATTAGGAAGTGTTCGTTGACGCTGGAGGATCATACATTTGACATAGATTTGATACCCTTCGAGTTAGGAAGCTTCGACGTGATCGTGGGTATGGATTGGTTGTCGCAGAATGGAGCAGAGATTGTCTGTCGAGACAAGGTAGTACGTATCCCTATGCCAAATGGGGAAGTACTCAAAGTTCAGGGAGAACGACCGGGTAAGAGCCTAAAGCTTATTTCCTGCATAAAGGCACGCCAGAGTTTACGAAAGCAGTGCTACGCTTTTCTGGCTCATGTGGTTGAAAAGAAAGACGAAGAGAGGAAACTGGTGGATATTCCAGTGGTACGGGATTACCCAGAAGTATTTCCAGATGACTGTCTGGTTTACTGTGACATCCGTAAATTTCCGTTACCAAACTCCGTTAGTTTCGTTAAGTCTTGCATACACGTGTCGTGAGCACACACTAGTTGTCGTTTAACGTTGGTGACCTAATAATAATGAATAATGTTAAATTAATGAGAATCTAATTGATTATATGATTATTGTGTTATGCTTATGTGTTTGCATGTTTTTATATGTTAATTGAGGATTAATCGCGTATCGTGGAAACGCGTATATTTAGATGTCTAGTTTGTGACTTGTGAAAATAATGTAAACATTATTATTGTTGATTAATAATGTTGGTATTATTAAGTTAAAACCTTTCAAAAAGTGTTTAAAAGAATAGTTTTTATAAAATATAAAATAAAGGGGGTTAAGTGTAATTACCTAAAACAAAACTTAACAAAATTAACCAACCCTAATCCCCCCCAACCCCATTCGGCCGCAACACCTCTCCCACCCCTCTCCACCTTCGAAAATCAGCCAAGAACAAGCATCAAAACATCAAATTGATTCGAATACAAGGCACATAACACATAGGAATCATCAATTGCAAGCTATAACACGTTAAAGGTTAGATTTTTCTCATGTTTTGTGATGTTCTTCATATTGGCCGAACCCTAAATTCGAAATTGGCTTTCATGGGGTCGAATTTGATGTCTAATGTTGATGTTTATATGTTAGTTAGGTTGATTACATGTTAGTTAACGTGGATTATGTATAAATTACATGTTCTTAGTGGTTTAATCATGGATTTTGATTCTTGTCTAACCCTAGTTCGAATTTTTGTATGATTTTGTGTGGATGATTGTTGTTTGATGTTTGTGAGATGATTAGTAAGTGTATGAATGTTAGGAAATCATGAATCTTGCAAGAAATTGGTGATTTGGTGTTGATGTTCATAACTTACTAATATAGTAACTTTATTTTGCATGTAATGATGATCTAGTGATGAATTGATGTTGTGGATGTGTTTATGATGATGAATAGATACTAGATTGTTGTTATGAATGCTAGAAATCTTTGAATGCATGTTGTTGGTTCATAGCTTGCCAAAAGTAGAAACTTTTGTTTATGAAGATGGCTAGATTATGGTGTTTAGGTGATGTTAATCATGTTTAGATATTGTATGGAGCTTGAGATGGTATAATTATGTTGAATTCATGTATGCCTTGGATGTTTAATAGATTTTGGGATGTTCTTTCCCAAAAGGGAAACTTTATTTGTGTAAAGTTTGATGTATGATGATATGAACATGTTTGGGATATTAGGAGCATGTTAGTATGATCATGGATGAATTCTAAGGTGATGAATCATGTTGAATTAGTTGTATGGGATGTTTTTTGATAATCATGGATGATATTTGGATTTTGGTGATCATGTATGAAGTTGGTGTTGATTAGTTGCTAGGATATCATGTTTGGGTTTGGTGAGTAATGATTATGGTGTATGTTGAATACTATGGGCATGGCTATGACTTAAGGGTTATGTATGGATAATGTAACATGTGTATGATACTGTTTGAATGTTAGTCATGTATGTTATCTGTTCTCATTGGCTCTATTGGAATTGTAATTCATAATGTCACCAACGGGTCAAACGGGTCAACTAGGTCAAACGTGTCTATTTGTCTGGAAGCTTGAGTCTTTGGTTTTGGTATGATTAGGGTTTCACATGTCTTTCATTTACACGTACTTATGTACTCGCATGATCTAGGTAACCTTTGAAGGTTGGCTATCCACTTGTTTCTCAAATAAACCCTAAGTACTCTTTGCATACATCAGGTGAGTTCATGCCCCACGCTTTATTTAATCTCTTTTGGGGGAGATAGCATACTGTATTTTACGAACGCTTTTAATATTTAAGTTGTGTATAATATTGATATAGTGCTATTTATCATGGGAAAAGTCCTCACACTTTCGAATTGTTAATATTTAATAGCGGGGAAACTTGGGTAGTACTACTGGGTCTGACGAGCCCCACCTGTGTGACTCGAGGTCAACCGGGTGCAATTTGTCCTATTGAACATTGTCACGACATGGTAAGTCGTGACAGGAGGCAACAACTATCACAGTCAGCTTCAATTGCGAAATCACTATGTATTAATATTTGCTGTTAATAGACTAGCTATCTATTGCAATACACTGCTTATATATATCATAACTGTTTATATGTTTACTGAACTCAAACTCTTGAACTCACCAACCTATGTGTTGACATTTTAGTATGCTTTTCTCAGGTCATTAAGCTGCTTGCCTCTAGGAGCACTCCACGGTTCACTTGCATACTAAGACTCGGTTTTCAAGACATTAGTATTTTAACGATTATGGTTTACTATTTTGGGTTGGCACATGCTTTGCCATATTTATACTTTAAGTTGTTGGGTTGTGTTTCAAAACGCTTCCGCACTGTTTTAAACTAAATCTTTGGTTGTTTTATTTTACTTGTGGCATATAGAGTCGTTCTATGTAACTACTGACTGTGATCCTGGTTTGTTCACACGCCTCGCGGTAAAACCCCGCACGTGGATTTTTGAGGGTGTGACATTTACCTCCTCCACGACAGGTGGAATTCCGTATTGAGTTGGTTTCCTGGAGCTACAACCGGTAGCAAAAACGCCTTCGACTAGCGCCATCCGAATGCAAGAGTTGTCTATCAGTTACAGGAACTACTGGAGAAGGGTTTTATTCGACCGAGTCATTCATCGTGGGGAGCGCCGGTGCTATTTGTCAAGAAGAAGGATGGATCGTTCCGTATGTGCATCGATTACCGTGAACTGAACAAGTTGACGGTGAAGAACCGATATCCTCTCCCCAGGATCGACGATTTATTTGATCAGCTGCAAGGAGCTTCGTATTTTCAAAGATCGATCTTCGTTCTGGTTATCATCAGCTAAGGGTTTTCGAGGACGACATACCGAAGACTGCGTTCAGAACTCGTTATGGGCACTATGAGTTCTTGGTCATGCCGTTCGGGTTGACTAACGCACCAGCTGTGTTCATGGATCTAATGAATCGGGTGTGCAAACCTTACTTGGATAAGTTTGTGATCGTGTTCATAGACGATATACTTATCTACTCCCGATCAAAAGAGGATCATGTAGAACATCTTCGGGCTATTCTGGAGCTGCTACGCGAAGAGAAACTTTTCGCCAAATTCTCAAAGTGCGAGTTTTGGTTGCGGGATGAAGTTTTGGGTCATGTGGTTAATGAGGACGGGATTCACGTAGATCCCGGCAAGATCCAAGCGGTGAAGAAATGGGACACGCCCCAGACACCCTCAGAGATACGGAAATTCTTAGGATTGGCCGGTTATTATCGTCGCTTCATCGCGAATTTTCTCAAAGATCGCTCAACCGTTACCCCTGCTTACACAGAAAGACAAGAAGTTTGACTGGGGATATGCACAAGAACAGGCGTCCAAACGTTGAAAGAGAAGTTGTGCAACGCGCCAATATTGTCTCTCCCAGACGGAACAGATGATTTTGTGGTTTATTGCGATGCGTCACATCAAGGATTGGGATGTGTACTACTGCAGAACTAATGCAGAAGGACAAGGTGATTGCCTACGCTTCGCGACAACTTAAAGTGCACGAAAAGAACACTACACCACTCATGATCTTGAGTTGGGCGCTGTAGTATTTGCACTCAAAATTTGGAGGCATTACCTGTATGGAACCAAATGCATCATCTTCACTGATCATAAGAGCCTTCAACATATTCTGGATCAGAAGGAACTCAACATGCACCAACGACGTTGGGTAGAGCTTCTTAGTGACTACGATTGTGAAATCCGGTATCATCCGGGGAAAGCTAACGTGGTGGCTGATGCCTTAAGCCGTAAAGAACGTGTGAAACCACTACGTGCACGAGCGTTGGGATTGACCATTCAAACCAACTTGAAAGCTCAGATTCAGATTGCACAGAGTGAGGCATTGAAAGAAGAAAACCTTGCGGGAGAAGAATTCCGGGGGTTAGATAAACAGATGATTCGCAAGGATGACGGTATTCAGTACTTCATGGATCGCATATGGGTACCCAAATGGGGAGGTGTTCGAGCCTTAGTCATGGATGAAGCCCACAAGACGCGATATTCTATTCATGGCCAGGCATGAAGAAAGACTTGCCTTATACGTCAGTCGATGCTTGACGTGTTCGAAGGTGTAAGCTGAACATCAGAAGCCATCGGGATTATTACAGCAACCTAAATTCCCAAGTGGAAATGGAGAACATGGATGGATTAAGTTGGCGAGATTTATACAAATCAAAGAGGTCGTGGACCACGGCACGGGGTGCGTTTGGTTCAATCAGATCCGACCGTGATAGCAGATTTCACTTCACGATTTTGGCAGGACCACTACAGTAAGCGATGGGCACTCGATTAGACATGAGTACAGCCTATCATCCTCAGACATGGACCCCAAAGTGAACGCACTATACAGACGCTAGAAGATATGTTGAGAGCGTGTGTAATCGATTTTGGAGGTAGAGGGATGCTCATTTACCGTTGATTGAGTTTCCTACAACAACAGCTACCATACAAGCATTGGATGTGCTCCATTTGAAGCGTTGTATGGAGAGGAAATGCAGAGATCTCCCGTTTGTGGGGCCGAAATTGGTGAAAGTCAACTAACAGGCCTAGAGATCATCCAAGAAACAACAGACAAGATTTTCCCAATCAAGGATCGACTTAAAGCCGCGCGAGATCGCCAAAAGAGCTATGCCGACAATCGTCGGAAGCCTCTAGAATTCAATTGGGGGGATCGTGTGTTACTCAAATTTTCCCCTTGGAAAGGAGTCGTTCGGTTCGGAAAGAAAGGGAAGTTAGCCCCAAGATACGTCGGACCATTTGAGATCATTGAAAGGATCGGTCCAGTGGCTTACCGGTTAAGGTTGCCACAAGAGCTTAGCGGTGTGCATGATACTTTTCACGTGTCAAACCTCAAGAAATGTTTGGCCGATGAATCCCTTCACGTGCCAATTGAGGAAATCAAGATTGACGACAAGCTTCATTTTGTTGAGGAACCCATTGAGATCATGGATCGAAAGGTCAAGCAACTGAAGCGCAGTAGGATACCTATTGTTCGCGTAATTGTAGTGGGGAATTCAAAACGAGGGCCAGAGTTTACATGGGAACGTGAAGATCAGATGAAACTCAAATATCCACATCTTTTCGAGGATGACACTCTTGGACCTAACTCTAGCTGAATTTCGGGACGAAATTCTCTCAACTGGGGGGATACTGTGACATCCGTCACTTAAAGGTCCGTCAATTAACGTGTCTGTCCGTCATCTATTCTATGATTGGTCATTCCTCATCTTTATTTGACTCTTTATGTGGATATCATGTGTGCAATATTATCGTTGTGTGTGTATTTGTTATTACCATGTGATAACCTTAAAAAGATAACCTTAAAAAGACTTTAAAACTTTTCATTCATTTTTGAAACGTCAAATATACCATTTTATAAATATAATAAAGTTTTAATATAACCTTTCTTAAGTCATAATAACATTAAATAACTTTTACAATTAATATAAAACACCTAACAAAGTCGTTTTTCAACCGAACCAAATTTGGAAAACTCAGGGGTAAGTGCAGGGACTAAACTTGTAATTTTGCAAACTTGGCTGGGTATAAATACCCTCTTACCAGCCCTAGAAACCCATTTCACCATCTTCTCATCTTCATCTTCTTCACACACAAAATCACCATTTTAGCACAAATCCAACCCGCGAGGTCTCGTTTCTTCGTCTTGACACCGTCTACAGCCTAGACTACCCCTTTCTAGCAGGTAGGTAGTTGCCTTGGGTGTCCATTTTCTAGCCATTTCACGGCTGTCCAAACTAGGGTTTCGGGTGTTCGGGTTCAACCCGAACACACAAGGTCGTATGGGTGCGTGTGAGGTCTCCTTGCTTGTGTTTCATGTGTTGTGTTGTTGTTTTTTGTGTTTCTGGAGGTCCTTGTGGTGTAAAACCCGTGTTTAGAGCAGCTCGGGGGCTGCTCATCCCGACCACAGTCGCGATTCTGCAGATCAGGCGACTGGGTCATCCATGCGATTGAGCCGTGCGACTGAGTGGGTCGTGCGACTGGATCATGCGTCTGAGTCAATCGCGCGACTGAGTTGTGCGACTAGCATGTCGTGCGACTGAGTTGTGCGACTGAGTGTCTGTATGCGATTGAGTCATGCGTGCGAATGAGTGTATGCGATTGAGTCATGCGATGAGTGATTGTGTGCGATTGAGTCAGGTGACCGACTGAATGTGTGCGAATGTGCGTGATTCGCACGACTGGAGTCCAATCGCACGAATGAAGGTTCAATCGTATGAAAGTAGCTAATTCGCACGATTGAAGGTTGATTCGTGCGTATGGAAGTTGAGTCGTGCGATTGGGTGTGTTGTGGGTACGACTGAAGGCCAATCATACGAATGAAGGCTCAATCGTACGAATGAAGCTGATTCGCACGATGAGGGTTGATTCGCACGAATGGAGGTTGAGTCGTGCGTCTGACCTTGTTATGCGACTGAAATTGTTGTGTTTGATTCCTTATGCGTGGTGTGAGTAAGTCGTGTGGTGTTGAGGTAACACTAACACAATAATGCCATTGTTCGGCCACAAATATTAAAGTCAACGCGAGAAAGGGCACAGAAACTTTTGAGCAAATTGAACTAACGCTTTACAACGGTCAAATTGACTTATAACTATTGACACTTATTCAATGCTTCTTCAATAACAACGAGACTTTACTTAAACATCATTATTAATGGCGACAATGTCTTGTACTTGGATCTACATAAGGTCTAGTACGTGTGTCAGTCTGTGTGTGTTGTACGCGACCCAGCCGATGCGACCCGAACCGACCCATCATTATTGCGCGCTTATACATATATATCATATCATTAATGCTATACAATAACTGTCAATAGGTGTTTGACTGTTTTATTGCATTCAACATTTGGGATACATCGATCATACATACTTACCACCTAACAAGTGAGTTTCGTGGCCCTTTTTACGCTTATACAATATTTCAATCATTTACAAACTTGGGGGAAAAGTATGCTTACACATTTTCAATGTTGTACAACTTACATACATTTTACATACAAGGAATCAACGTGATACTGTGTTGCAAGTACTATTTGATACATGCTTGGGTATGCTGTGTGGTTCTATCTTTGCAACTATTTAATTCCAGTGTGGGAACCGACGGTTAGGTATTGGTAGTACTACTGGTTGACACCCCCACCCTCGTTCGATGGTATACTAGTTGGTACCATCAGTGGCCAGGAACGGGCCATTGGGTGAATATATGCCGACAATTTCTTTGTGTACGTCGCTAGGTTTGGTTGCAAAGCTCATGTCATGTGATATTTACTTGTGTATATAACTGTATTCACGGTATTCCGACGCGCTACTTATTACAGCATCACTTACATTTTTATTACATAAACCTGCGAGCTCACCAACAATTTTTGTTGACCGTTTTAAGCATATCTTTTCAGGTGATCATGCAAGTCCAGGAATCTAGGTGTGCTGCCTTAGTGGAGACCCTAGGATGCATTTTTGGGACTTATCATGTTTGTTAAACAATCTTTTGAACAATGTTAACGCTTGTAAACAATTATCATTTTGAAACTTGTTCCCGGGTTGTGGGAATTAACATTTACAATTTCATCTATATGTGATTATGTGTATCATTATCATGTTGCTTATGGCTATGTTGTCGTGAACATTGACTAAACACGACACAAGTCCCCTTGTTGTCGGGTGTCGTCATGACACGCTTGTCATCATTATTTATATTGCTCTCTATCGCTTACCATGTGTTATGACGATCCCGGTCTCGTTACATCCCCGTGTTTCCGCTTTTAGCGGGGGGGGTGGTGACAGAGATATATATATATAGAGATAGAGATGAGAGAAGAGAGAGAGAGGAGAGAGAGAGAGAGAGAGAGAGAGGAGAGAGAGAGAGAGAGAGGGAGACAGAGAGAGATAGAGACAGAGAGAGACAGAGAGAAGAGGGAGACAGATGAGAGAGAGAGAGAGAGAGAGAGAGAGAGAGGGACAGAGAGAGAGATACAGATGAGAGAGAGACTAGAGAGAGAGAAGAGAGAGAGAGAGAGAGAGAGGAGAGAAGACATGACAGACAGAGATGAGAGAGACAGACAGATAGAGAGACAGAGAGATAGAGACAGACAGACAGAGAGAGAGAGATACATATATACATACATACAGATATAGATAGATATACATATAGATATATATATATACATACATACATACATACATACATATATATATATATATATATATATATATATATATATATATATATATATATATATATATATATATGATAGATAAACTTTTCAATGTATAGAACGTGATACCACACCCCAACCTAAATAGTTATCGTGACATATTTACATAAATCAATATTGATCAGTACTAATATTAAAAGCTTTTATTTAGGCTACTCTATTTATAAGAAAACAATTTGGTATTACATGCTAAATAAAGTTTAGGGTTAGTTATATGATTGGTCCAATGCCCTTATTACATAATTGATCTCAACTTTTGAGAAATTAGAACATTGTTTCCAACTGTTTGCTAAACCGTCACACTATTGATCCCTCACAATAAGTTTTGTTAAGTTTGAAGTTAAGTAAGTGTAAAATGATAAATATATCCTTAATATAATATTAATATTAATATTAGAAATATATATATGTATATATACATTGATTGAGTTAATTACACTAAAAAGCAAAAAACCCAACACGTCTTTCCCGGTCATCCCCTTTCACTGGTGGCACACCACGACCATGTCCGGCGACACCACCACCACATCCACCGTTGCCGCATGACAACTCCACAGCTCTGTTAGAAATTGATTTTGAACTCCACAACTCTGTCTTCTTGAAACCATCTTCAACACTTTGTATCTCCATCACCAACTTCAGAGTTCACAGTGGGTTCCCTCCATTCACCAACTAGAACTCCACAAGTAAAAAACATAAACCATATCCACCCCACCCTAACCCACTCCCTTCTTCTCTTCTCATATCAGACGAGACCACCGACGCCGCCACTCCACCACCGTCGTTGCATCTCTATCACCACCATCAAACACCTTAAGCATCACCATCATGAGGAAGAGGAAGGGAGTGATAGAGATGCAACGACGGAGGAGATGACCGATGATGAGAGAGAGAGATGGTTTCTTACCGGAGGAAGAGGAAGGGATGGCGGAGGTGATTGTTACTCGCCGGAGGATATGATTGACCGATGGGATATGGGGAAGAAGAAAGACAAACAGGGGTTAAGTGGGCCCATGTATACTGACTCATATACATATATTACATTTTTAATAAAATTTTATAATATGTTTATAAGGGTATAATGGCCATATTTTAACTGATATTCACTTTGGGGACCAATACTGTAACGATTTAGCAAACAGTTGAGTCCAATGTTGTAATTTTTTAAAAGTTGTGATCACTACTGTAATATGAGCATACAGATTAATCATGTAATTAACTCTAAAATTTAGAATACATCACAAGTTCTAAACGTTAACTTGATTGATCATACGTGTCTTCCGACTTTAGCAGCATGGGTGCTTATTGCACTTACTTTGAAAATCTATTGTGGAGAAAGAATACGGCTCAACAGCATGCTTAGTGAATTAGATACATCAAACGAATATGAACGACACGTCTAATAAGTGAAAAACAAAAATAGTAGTTTCTTAAACTTCAAAACCAATATAGTGTTCAGAGTCGTATTTTTCTAAACTAACCCTTAATGTATAATCATAACTAGAAGGGTGCCCGTGTAATGCGGCGGGATGTTATTTTACATCCGACACGTACACTTAATATTTTGTTATTCTTGATGAGACTATCTATTTTTCACGATAGAGGTAAAGTCTCCTTACATCACACCATCCTAGACCTCATAAATAGTTTTGCTATGCTAGGATTTACCGGCGTCTGGGTACGGTTTCGATTAGGTTTAAGAAAAACTTATAAATTTTTTTTTGTGAATTAGAACGTCATGTTAAGAAACAACATAAAATTAGAAGTAAAGACCTTTATAAATTTAGTTTTATATGACTAGAAAAACCCTAGGTTTAACATTGTAATACCAGATATGTTTACTTATAGGATGTAACAATATCCTTTCGGTTCAAGGGCTTCTTCAGGGATCCTTGCTTCTTCTAGACAACGGTATAAGCATCGGAAGACCTATTTTTAATTTCATAAGTTAAAATTGTATATTTTAAAAACAAGTCAAGTTTTATATGTAATAAACTGTGGTGTATATCCTAACTTTTTTACTTTATCACCGTTTATTACATATAAAACTTGACTTGTTGTATAAGTGAAATTTAGATAATTTTAGATAGAAAGGATTTACGAATATGACAATATAACCAAATAATTGAATTACATTATAATATCATCATGATATATTTTAAGATGTATAACATGATGTGAAATAAATACTATGATAGCATAGCGGGGTGCGAGGGAATATGACAACACAAAAGTCAAAATATATCAGACTGTATAATATAATATGATATTCATAACAAGACTTAGAACATGTATGAGCGTATTATATAAAACAAATATGATAGTTTATTTGACCAAATATGTTATAATAACTGCAACCTAAAACGATAAAACTGATGCAATAAAAACATATATACTGAACAACCAATGTAAAACAACGGAAGGTAAGGAACTCGATTAGCTAACTTTATAGACTTGTTTGACAATTGCTCGAGACCCTAAGTAGGTGATTAGCTTAATTATTTAGTACTAACATTAAATATGAGTGAGTTATACAAACACCCATTTTTATTATTTATATGTATGTATAGAGAGATAGAGAGATAAAAATAAATTAGGTGTATTAATAACATACCCTTTAATATAATATATTAATTTTCATGTGTGTAATCATCAAAAAAGATCTTTCGTGCAATCAATATAGACATAATATTTGAAATGCTAATTACAAAATTTAAATTCCGCCAATTATTTGTTACTATATTAATGCTTTTACCTTATAGGGAATCCATCTTTTAAAATGAACAACAATATTTTCTAAACTTTTTATTTATTATTTACTAGGTTAGAGCCCTATGTGATACACGGTTATTTTAAAGCATCAGACTTCATTAAATATTGTTGACACAATAAACGTTATGAAAAAATTAGAAAACTAAATAATAAAGTTTGAAAATAAAAGTGACAGAACATTCGTATTCTCAAAACTATCTCATAAATGTGTAAACACTTCTTTGTATATAACGTTTTGTGTCTCGTTGGTAATGTTACCATTTTGATCTAAAATGAGTAGTTTTACACTGTTTGTAGTCTTCACCCTTGACAAAGCCACGTATAACTATCCGTGAGTGAACACTGGTTCTTTTAAATACAAACCAACTCTTGACAATAATTGTCCCTGACTCTTGTTAATCGTCATTGCAAAAGAAACAGTTATGGAAAATTGTCTTCTTTAGAACTTGAAAGGGATTTTTTTATTCGATGGCACGAGATTTATTCTTGGAATAAA
This sequence comes from Flaveria ramosissima, assembly GCA_025215565.1. NCBI lineage: Eukaryota > Viridiplantae > Streptophyta > Magnoliopsida > Asterales > Asteraceae > Flaveria > Flaveria ramosissima. Next base: position 70,417,077 of record CM046039.1, read on the forward strand.
TGTTCGACATCCAATATTACTACCAGATATTATCTCCGCTTCAATAACTTGTTTACCAAGAGATACAATTTGTAGGCGAGTAACATTGCAAAGACCATTTTGTTGGTCGATATTACGTAGAAGCATGACGGGAACACCAACCTTCAATACTAATATGTGGTTTGGCAATCCGGATATTTTAAGGCCATTTAGAAAATCAGGAGAATACAATTTTTCTTGTAACGGAATGTTAAAATGTTCTGTTTGACATATGCTATCCAGACTAAGATACTCTATCTCATCACCGGGGAAAATGGAAAGCAAACAATCATTTATTTCATGAACAACATCGTTTTTTGGTGCAAGAATTGCTCTCTCATGGAAGTACTCCTTCTCTTTGTATTTCTCTAATATGGATGGGTAAACAAATTGAATCAAACTTGATAAAGGATCAATTGAGTCGTTGATAGTGAGTTCATCAGGTATAGTAATAGTTGCCTCACCATCGTTATTACCACCAACTTTACCTTCTCCTATATCAAAAAGCCATGTAGCAAAATTTTCAATTCCTTTAGTATCAACATCTTGTCCCCTGGATTTTAGACGCATATTTTTGGTTAAAGTGAGTAACTTGCATTTATTCCAAATGTACGATGAGCTTAATGATGCATTAACAATTTCTTGACGACTACCGTTTGGAACCACAGGTAAAATTTGTCGAAAATCGCCAAAAACAATAATTTTATCACCAAATGTCATATATGAAGGTATGGAAGTACTTGTAGTTAGTATATCATCACTCATTCTATCCAATGCTTTAAATGCATGTTTGTGTATCATTGGAGCTTCACCCCAAATAATCAATTTTGTTAGCTTTAGTAGATGAGCAACTTCACTGTTTGGTTTTTTGAAAGACTGAATCTTCGTTTACATTTAATGGAATATGGAATTTGGAGTGTGTAGTACGATCCTGTAAGCAACAAAGATGCTATTCCACTGGATGCTACATTTAAAACAATATCACCTTTAGACCTTATTGTTGCCGCCAATGTCTTCAATAAAAATGTTTTACCAGTTCCGTCATATCCATAAATGAAAAAAACTCCTCCTCTATCAACTTCAATAGCTTTCATGATGTCAATAAAAACTAATTGTTGTTCGTCCGCTAAAGAATCACGAAGCTTTTCAAATTCAGTCGTCTCGCTTGGAACATCATACAACAACTCTTCACTAATTAGATGATTATTTGATGAAGACAAACAATCATTGTCCGGGTAAGGCATACTTGTAAATGACTTTAGTGTCGAGTTATTCCGTAAAAAATACTTTTCAATCTCAAACAATGTCAAATTTTTTATTTGACTGTTTGTTAGGGACAAAGCTGTAATTAATGAATATAAATTATGAGTAAATAATTACAAATTTTATAAGTTTATGAAAATATAAAATGTATTATGTAATAAATATGATGATTATAACTATAAATAAACGTAATATTATACATTATTATAAAATATAAATAGTTAAAAGATGTGTAATAATACCTGGTAATCTCAATATTTTTTGTTGTTTGTAAAGAATGCCATTAGATAAGTACTCCCACGTACTATTCCAAACATAATCTGGTCTCCCCAAAGAATTTGATATCAACATCGTGGCAAACAAAGTACGGAGATAATAATCAGATGCTGAATGACTCGCCTCTTTAATTGCATCAATATATATTGCGTCATCATCTAAAAGACCAAGAGCATAACATGCATCTCTAAATGTTGGAAATGTTTCACCATTAACAGTTTTAATATCATTAAATGACATGGGTGCTTTGACTTTGTTTAGACGAATCTGTAAATAATAAGCCTTGTCAAGTGACGGATATATAGAGTGAATTCGACCTATTGAAAAACTTTGTTTTCTTGGAGCCCAACATTTTTGGTCAGATTTCCATGTAAATTTAGTAGGAAATTCAACGTAAGTTAACTTCCGTGCCTCTTGGTCAAAGCGATTACATTCCATCCAAGATAAAAACATTGTACATGCAACAGAAGGTTTACTCAGTACGTTGTTTATATCATCGTGAACACCGTACACGATTTGTTGTTGGTTTGGCAAAAGGAAAGGCAACCTTATAACCGATGGATAACGGTAATGCACATCAAAACCAAAAATTCTCCAAGAAGTCTCACATGCTGAAATGCATCTACAATCGTAATATTCTAAATTTCATCTTTACTATTTCTTGGTCAGTATCGGTGTTTGGATCTATAACCGCAACTGTAGCCCTATCAGGTCCTTTGTTAATATACTTGAATAGGTACTTTATTGCTCCTGCTTGATTACACTATTCAACCTTTATATGCACCTGATATCTTTTGAGCAGGTGTTTGTTGTATGCAACCGCACTTCTATTGTCCAACTTGACACCTGATTTTTCAACAAAAAGTCCTGAATCTCTTCTTCTATACAATGAAAAACCATTTGAATCTATACATGTGTTTTGGTTATAGTTCTTTGGAAAGTGTTTTGAGCACTTTTTATCTACCATGCACGGACACTTAGGATTAGCATTACCACATGGACCATGTATCATAAACTCCGATACAAGATCATATAATTTCGGATCTTCATTCTTGTTAGGAATTTTGGCGGATATGAAGTTATCGATATGATCTACCGTATGAAGCTTATGTTGAATGTTCATGAATATACATATATGTGCATGAGGCAGACCACGTTTTTGAAATTCAACTGTGTAAACAACTGTAATGAAATAAAGTAAGTCAGTTATAAAATGAAGCATTATTACTTAAAAAAGAATCACAAAATATATCAAATTTATTCTAAACTTAAGGTATAATATTAAATGTATATGGATACACATAAGGTAATAAATAATTATAAATAAAAGTTTCTAAATAAAGACCTGCTGAAACTAGGGGTGTTCAAAATTTGAATTGGATTCAAAAAACTCAAAATTTGATTTGATTCTAGTCGAAAATCACTGATTCGAAATTCGATTTCGATTCCATTCAAGGTCTAAATGTCGAATTCGAATCGAATTTTGAATTTGTGATTTTTAATTCGATTCGATTCGAAATTTGAGTTACAAATACACACACATACATTTATTTATTTTGTATATTAATTTAGTAATATGCATATAAGAAATTAAGAATTAAAAGTTTAAAAAATATATAATCTAAAATGTTAAAGCCTAATTGATACCTTTTGACTTATTTAAAACTTATAATATTTATATGTTACGCTTTTTTATATATTTTGAGCATTTGAAATTGGATTTGTTGACTAAATTTTGAAAATGTTATTCGATTAAATATTTTTTATTTAAATACGAATCGAATAAATTCAAATTTGATTCGAATTCAAACTTTTTTTGAATACGAATCGAATTCGAATCCTGTTTGAAAGTTTCGAATTCGATTCGATTTGAATTCAATTTATCTTTTTCGAATTCGAATCCAGTTTAAAATTTTCAAAATTCGACTTATTTGATTCGATTAACTCGAATTCGACTCGATTCGATTCGATGAACACCCCTAGCTAAAACAGAGCCGAGTATAGAATTATCCTTTAAGTCTTTAATAATTGAGTCGAGCTTAAGTCGAAACAATCGACATAGTATGTCTGGTCTATCTTTAGGGTTGAGTGTGGTGTCCTTGAGAAATCTTTTAATTTCTGGCCATTTGGGATTACATGTAATAGTTATAAAGAAATCTGAATATCCATACCACTTACAAATAGACATAGCATCAAGATAATTTTGCATCATGTACCGCACACCACCTATAAAACATGAAGGTAAGATAACTCGTTTACCTACGTCAGACATATTTTTAGTTCCTTTGTTTCGTTCTTTGCAAATATTGTCGTATGACTCACTTCGTAGAACTTTTTGCTGATTACGTATGTAGTTTAACCTTTCACTCTCGATCATAGTATATGAGTCGACTAAAAATTGTTGGAAAAGTCTTCGAGAGTTTAGTATCATTGAAAACTTACAAACACGGTCCTGAACACGATATGAAAAAAATTCTCTCATTGATAACCTTTCCCTTTTTTATTGGTTGAAGTTCCAACGTTTCCATGAAGTATATCTACCCTATACCCATCATCACCATATGGGAAAAGCAATGGATATTGTAGAGAAAGGTATTGTGTGTTCCCGATTCGAACGGGATCGTTGAGCTTGGATCTTAGGATTCAAACTGATAAGAACAAAATTTGATGATTAGATGCTAAAATGTAATAATGATGAACACAAAAGTGTTTAATGCTTGTTGTTTATTAATTTGATGATGAATTCATCATCCATGAAGGATGATGATATGATAATGTTGGTGATAAAATATGATTCCCACACTTGGTGGTGAACCATCCCCCTTACAAATAATGATATATGTTGTTATTTATACTAGTCTAGCATTTACAATATTTATAAAATAAACCCTAGACTAATACTTTTTTTTTTGCTTTTGTTCTTCAAGTCTTCACCATCAATAATTATTGGAAATCTTTAATTTCTTCAAAGGTAGAATACCCAACAGGTATGACGGATGAAGCTCACTGATACGTCTTAGTTTTTCATTTTGTGTTTCAACGATAACATCACGCTTATTGATACAATCACCAATGTCACCGACAATCAAGACAACAACCTCAGGTGCAATTAGCAGGTTGTATGTCCTACCATCTTTGTTCCTCTTACCAATTAATCATAACTTCAGGTTGACATGGGGATTGTCATTGAAGGAATCTCTTACCATTCTATAAACCTTAACTAATTGGTTATCTGTGTCTAGCATAACCTTTAGTTCATGTATAATTTGAAGATCTTGATCATCTTGAGCGAGTGTATTTTTTGGATGATTCCCTGAAACAAATGTTCATATTACTTGGTATACATTTAAAGTTAAAATAATAAAAATTTAAATATTTTAAATAAATAGTTGTATAACTTACCCAAATATCATATTTTCTATTCACCACCTCATTCTTAGTGTCGTATATATACAACTGAGAGAACTTTGGGTTTGATCCAATTTCTGGTAGAAGACTACCCATACTATGATAACTCTGGCTACTTAGTCTGAATATAAATGGAGCGTTACCTCTATTAATCGATGAGTCAATCTTGCCACCCATTGAAGTGAAAGAAAACATAGAATTGTAACGTCTAATGTTGTTCATGAAATATTTGCTTTTAAGATCCATACAACGGAAAAGATTTTCATAAGTTTTTCTTGGTTGCTTGTATTCCGGAAGATCGACTTTTCCGTAGTAACAACATATAAAATAAGTATTTACACCATTATGTTTTCTTGGACCTTTTCCTTCTTGATTCCAAAGTTTAGCCTTACATATCTCACATACAAGGGTTTGATTTCCATGATCTAAATAATCTGATGGATAAGTAGTGGTCAGGATGACAATATAACATAAGATGTTAGTAATTAACTTTGGTTGATGTATATAATAACTAATGACAAACGTTAGTAAAATAGAAGTAAACGAAATGTGAATATTTTTGTAATTTAAAATTACCTTTAGAGATTCCTGTAAATGGGTCTTTAAGAAACGTGTTTGCTTCATATTCATCATCCGTGTTCAAATCAGACATTGGTATCGGATATGTTTTCTTTTATTGACTCTTTAATTTACGTTTCCCCGATGATAAACTCGTTAAAGATGAGATATGTGTGACTCCTGATGTATATGTGGACGGCAAGATAGGCAATGATATGGAATATATGTACATGATGATGTAACAAAATAGTTGTCTTTATTGATAGAAGTTCCTGAAAAGATTATTGTTTAGTTTAAATATTAAATTTGGTTATTCCACACGTTGAATCAATAAATAACGTACCTGGAGTTGAATCACACGACGGCAACCTACACGTATTTGTTGTTATTTGAATATGTGTGTTTGATGGTTGTCTTGAGTTAGGTTGGTTTGATGGACTTAATGGCAATGCTGAGTAAGATGGAGATTTATTGGAAACGTCTGTTGATGCAATACGTTTTTCTGATATGTTGTTGTCCAAATATATTTTTCTAAGTTTTCGCCTCTCAGCAGAGTTATATTGATTGGAATTTTGAAAACCTACTGTGATTGAAAACAATTATTTTTTTTGTGAATAAATTGTTGTACCATAAAAATAAAAATTAATATTTATAACATATAATGATGCTAACATGATTAAATGTTAAAGTGCTTTGTGTATAACATTCAAAATACCATTTGAAATGTTAGATAATAGTGTTCTTGACAGCTGACCTATAATAAACAAAAAACATAATGGCAATTAATATTAATTATGATTTATGTTGTATAAAAAATTAAATTAGAATAATATTCATGAATTTTATTAACTTACTATCAGAAAGGTTGACATTATTCAAAAATGTTGGAGACGAAAATGGATGTAGGCTTGAACTTGTCAACATGTTTTGTACATTCGTTGTAGTAATGTTTTTCGATCTCTTGCTATCAAAATATAATTTTTAATTTTTCTTCTTTTAGCAAAGTTATGTTGATTTGATACTTCACGACCTAAAGTTATTGATAAAATAAAATGATAATTAAAAAAATCTAAATGAATATCCATTTTAAATTTGAACGTTTATAATTTGTTTGTTTTTTAAATGTAATATCCGTTATACGATATTATTTGATATTAAAATTAAAAATTGTTATCATACAAAGTTTATGACGAAATACTTTGAAAAATCTTCAAAACTTACAAATGATATTCCATAATTAATTTGGTACGTATATTATGAATTTAATACGAATAAAAATTAATATGTAAAACGCATAAAGATGTGGTACTTGTTTATTGAATTTGAAGGATCTTAAACTTACATCAATTTAACATTATTGATATTATATGAGTTATAGTATATAAAATTTTCAACCAATTGTTAATATCAACATAGTTACGATAATATGATTCAAGCATATTTAATTTTGTACATAACACTAAAAATACCATTAGAAATATCAGCCAATGGTCTTTTTGACAAATTACTTTAAATTAACCAAAATAAAGTTAGAAGACATATTAATTATGTTTATAGTATAAAAAAGATAAATATAATAAAATATTATTAACTTAGTGTCACCAATTTGTTTATTGTTAGAAATTGTTGGAGTCGACGAAAGATGTAGGCTTGATCTTTTCAACATGTTAGAAATTGATAGAGAGAAAAAAATAAATTAGATGTATCAATTACATACCCCTTAAATATAATATATTAATTTTCATGTGTGTAATCATCAAAAAGATCTCAGTGCAATCAATATCTATACTAATAAACCTTTACATTTTTTGACACATTTCATTACCACATTCACTTTCCCATTTATTTTCCCGCCTAAACTAATTATTTCGTTTAAAAAAATCAAATAACTAATTTCTCATTTTTTCTCTTTCTCTCTCTATATTATAAATCTAAGTACTTATTAAATCAATAATATTAAAAGACATTTTTCATTAAATAAAAACTAAATACTTTGATTAAAAAATACACGTTTTCCAAAATTTTTTTTTCTAAAACTATGATTTTTTTCTAAAACAACAAGACTTATAATAATGAAATTATTTTAAAATCATTCTTTTATATATAAAATAATTTTACAAAACAAACCCGAAGTCTTTAAACAACAAAATATAGATAAAAATGAAATTTTTATCAAAACAATAATTTTTTATAACGAAAGTTTTAGAAATAATATAAATATTTTATCAATTAATCAAAGTAACTACTTATACGTAATTTCAGTTATATCTTATATCAAAATAATATTTTACAGTTTCTTTATTCATTAATAACTACTTAATATTTTTTTAATTCAACCCGTGTAATACACGGGGTTGTACCCTAGTTGACGTAATATTTGAAATGCTAATTACAAAATTTAAATTCCGCCCAATTGTTTATTACTATATTAATACTTTTACCTTATAGGCAGTCCATCTTTTAAAATAAACAATAACAGTTTCTAAACTTTTTATTTATTATTTGTTTTAATCTTATTAGAAAAAAACTAAATATGTATAATAACTTAAATTATTTTATAGAAATACGATAGTAAACACATAACCATAAAACTATGTAATAATTTTAGGTGTTTTTATATTTAAATAAATGTTTCTAGTCCCTCACATAATATACGAGTTACTAAACTAATAATCAGCAAACCATGTATGACACTATTGCTCTAGCAACACCTTGTGTTTATAACCATCAAATTAGTGTTGGTTTGAGTCCTATTAAAATAAACATGAGATGAATTTAAAGAGTAGATTTTGAAAATGTGTCGATTTTAAAAATATAGTACATAATAAGTTATTATTATTTGTTTTTAGAACGACAAATACATCTTACTTTTATTCTCAAACTACATCCTACATATATATTACACTTATGTTTAAACACTAGATCTCTTAATAATAATGCTCCTAGAACTAAAAACCTCAGTAACAAGATCATCAATCCCAATGGCAAATAAGTAATTATTTATATACTATAATCCACTTGGATTGATAGACGGTGATAAAAATCAAAGACCTTTAAGAAAAATAGAATTAAATCAATCATGATATGAGATAGAGTAAAAGCTAATAAAATTTAAGTGGAAAAATATAGGAGTGTTTGAATCACACTTCTCTACATAGAAATATAGAATCAATACTAGTACTAAACATCTCGTGTTACAGCAGGGCGTAAAATCATACCAAGTAGCACCAATGACACCACCTACAATGATCACCAATATTGATAAAACTCATACTAAATAAGAAATAAAAAAACAAAAAAAAACTGAACGAAAAGTAAATGTAAAAACATTAAATCACGCAGGCGAAACATAAAACATCTAAAACAGTGAGTAAGCGATCTAGAAAAAGCGTGTTACGACGTTCCATTAATAGGAAAAAAATAAGCGTAAAAACGTTGAACCATATATGCACGCTGCGACATGTTGCTCGTACAATTTAGACCGAAATGTAAAACAAAAAAAATTATAAATTATATGAAAAATATAGGAGATCAAAGCTGAAAAATAAAAAAAAATATTAGGGCTAAATCGTTAAAGATGCAAAAGAATTGGATTAAAATAAAAAAACTATAAAAAAGACAAAAGATGGATACAAACCACTAACACATATGATACAACATATAATACATATTAAAATTAATATAATTATTTGAACAACAAATGTGCGACTCTGCTTCGGATAATATATGCGTTATCTTAATCGGGCCTAACTATTCATTTCCCAGTCGTGATCGTATCCTCAACCCCCTAAAAAAGAAACACATTACTGAAAAAACCCACTGGCTCAACTCTGAGCATTTTGATTAGAGTGAGACTTGAACCCATAACATTCTAATTTTTACATGTCATGGATACCTCATATTAATCAGTTAAACTAATAATCATTTGTATTAAAATTAATAATATATATATATATATATATATATATATATATATATATATATATATATATATATATATATATATATATATATATATATATATATATATATATCTATAATAAAAAGTAATATAAATATGATTTAAATCGTCGTTACACCGTGTTTTGTAGTAAACATTTAAAGTGAGAAGTAAGTTGGTATTTACTACAGCGCGTAGCATGTATATATATATATAAAGGGGCAGTAAACTCGTTTCGCTGTCTTTCGCTGCATCTTCTTCCTCCCCTTCTGCAGGTAACCAAATCCCCCTTCTTCCTCTTCCTCTTCATCTTCTCTCACACGCAATCAATCTCTTTTCCTCTGCAACCCCTTTTCATAATCATTCATTCATTTCATCTGCTTATGATTGTCACTCAATCAATTGATTGTTCCTCTGTTCCTTTTCCCCCTTTTCTTGCCCTTTCTATGCACACTTGCTCCTTTCTTTTCAATCACTGCACACGTGACATCAGATTTGTAACTGTGTGAGTGTTGTCGGTTTTGTTCGATTGAATTGGAAGATTGGTTTGATGATCTAGGGTTTTGATTTGGAAGAGGTGTATCGTTAGCAGCCGATCGTCGTGTTTGTTGTGCTTGTTTATTGGTAATTCTCTTGTTACTCATGGAAATTTGTGGGATTGATGAAATGTTAAAATGGTAGTGGTTGGATTAGGATGTGGAACTTTGTTTTGATTAGGGGTATATTAAGTTGTAACGTTTTTTTGAGGATTTTTGCAAGTTTAAAGCTTGATATTTTGTTTCCTTTTTTGAAGATTGTTGTGCTAAAATTCCTTGATTTTGGAGATCCTTGATAATTGACATAATGATGTGCTTAAAGAGGCTAGATCTTACGTGTATGGTTGTGTGATAACTGTTTGATATATTGTGATTTCTGTCTTTGTGCTTACCCGTGGTGCAATAACAGATGGCGAGGAACAGGGTTGGGATCAAGGGAAGTAATCGGAAGCGAAGAGATCAGGATTCAGATGAGTCAGATGAAGAATATAAGGTGACTGATGATGAAGATTTTGATGAGTCGGATGAAAGTTATTCCTTAGATGGTGATGAATCAGAAGAGATATTAGATGATTTTGGAAAGGCAAAGAGAGTTTCTAGATCAAGGAACACACGGAGAAGATCTTCAGGTAAAAAGGTGAATAGGACTATGAAGCCTCGGAAAAGGAGAAGGGTATCGTATATGGAAGATGATAATGATGATGATGAGGTTGCTGATGAAGATGATGATGAATTTATGTCTTTGGACAGGGAAGCTAGCCAGGTAAATAAGCGTATGGAAAAGAAGAGGGTTTCATATACAGAAGTGGATGATGATGATGGTGATGGTGACGGTGGTGGTAATGATGATGATGAGGAGTATAAAGAATCTGTGTTTTCAGGTATAAACAGAAAACAGAGGACGAATGCTCGAGAAAAAAAGAGGGTTGTATACACAGAAGATGATGATGATGATGAGGCAGAAGTTGCTGAAGAAGATGATGCAGAAATTCCCTTGGACGGGGAAGCTAACCAGGTAAATAGGCCTATCGAAAAGAAAAAGGTTTCATATACAGAAGTGGATGATGATGATGATGATGGTGGTGGTGGTGATTGTGAGGACTATAAAGAATGTGTTTTTTCAGGTAGAAACAAGAAACAGAGAAAGAAGCCTTGGGAAAATAAGCGGGTTGTATATACGGATGAAGATGAAGATGATGAGGAGGTGGAGGCTGCTGATGAAGACGATGCAGAATTTATGTCTATGGGTACGAAAGCTAACAAAATGAAGACGTCTATGCAAATGAAGAGGGATTCTTATACAGAAGTGGATGATGAGGAGGAGGAAGAGAAGGAGGATGATGATGACTATGCAGAATTTGTGTCATCAGGTAGAAAGAGAAATCAAAGAAAGAAGCCTCAAGATAATAGGGTTAGATATACAGAAGATGAGGAAGAGGAGGAGGACGAGGATGATGATTTTATGTATTCAGGTGGGAAGGTAAACCCGAGTAAGAATCTTCGCCAGAAGAGGGAGGTTTCATATGAAGAAGAGGAGGAGGAGGAGGAAGAAGAAGAAGATGATGACGATGATGATGATGATGCTTTGGGGTTTATGTCTACAAGTAAGAAGAGAAGCCAGATAAACAAGCGTCGTGACAGGAGGCTAGTTTCATATAAAGAAGACAATCAGGAAGAGGATGATGAAAGTGATGCAGAATTCAAGCTAAGTGAGAGTGATTTTGTTGATGATGAAGATGAAACTCAAAAGATGAAGATAAAGAAAAACAAGGTAATCAGGTCTCACCCACAAAAGAAGAGTGTTCTGGGAGGACGGAAAAAGAGCAAAAACACAAGAATAAAAAATCCCACAAAACCAAAACAAAGAAATCATAGATTTGGCCAGAAACCAGCCGCAAGCAAAACCCAGATGGAAAAAAGGAACAAGGTCTCTAAGAGACGAAAGCAGAGGGAAATGGCAGAATCTGATTCTGATTTTGTTAGTTCTGCCTCATCTGATCACGAGTACACCATCTCAGAGGAAGAAAGAGAACAAATGAGAGAAGCCAGAGTGTATTGTGCAAACTTAAGAGCTAAATTGAGAAGCTCTTCATGTGGAAATCAAGAAAAACAGCCAGCAGCATATGAACAAAAGAAGTATCCAATACGAAAAGGTAAAGAAAAGATTGAAGATATAAAAGATGACGTAGGAAAGCAAGTTTGTGGAATTTGTTTATCAGAAGAACAGAAGAGAACCATGAGAGGTGTTCTAGATTGTTGTCGCCATTACTTTTGTTGTTCGTGCATTATGGAATGGTCTAAGGTTGAATCTCGTTGTCCACTCTGCAAGCAAAGGTTTACAACAATAACAAAAGCTGCGAAATCAGACACTGGGTTTGACTCAAGGACCGTGGTCATACCTGTTCCCGAGCGCGACCAGGTTTGTTATCTGTCAATCTAACCTATCTCTTGCACTACAACTAAGCTCATTTTCTTTACTATATGTAATCTTTGTGCAGGTTTATGAACCATCTGAGGAAGAACTTAGGGGTTACCTTGATCCATATGAGAGTGTGATATGTACTGAATGTCAAAATGGCGGGGATGATGCTTTGATGTTATTATGTGATATATGTGATTCATCTGCACATACTTTTTGCGTCGGTTTAGGCCGAGAAGTGCCTGAAGGAAACTGGTACTGTGAGGGATGTAGGCCTACTGTTTTTGGAACCCTAAATTCACAACATTTAACTCCTACTTCAGATAGAAGATTAAGTAACAATGCGTCAGATTTACCATCACCATCTTCAATTGCTGGTGGTTTTGATCTTAATGAGTTATATGTACCCGAAACACCATTGACACAACAAACTAGGGTTCATCCTGAACCTAACCCTGCTCCTACTGGAACTGCAGCAACTACACTAAGAGATAGACGAAGAATACGTCGTCAAATACATCACCGGTTATTAAACAACAATAGAATGAATGATTTAGTTGGTAGATCTAGTGGGACATCGGCTTCTTCTTCAGGAATTAGATTATTTGGCTCTCAACTTGATCAAGCTAGGGTTTCAGTTCCTCAAAATGAACATATTTTTCCTTCAATGCATGATTCCAGCAACTTTTATCCAAGAACAGATCAGTTTTCAGAACAAGTACAGAATTTAAATTTCGCATCTGCTGGTGTGGCATTGCAAGATGAACATGTGTCAAATTTGGGATCTTCACCACTCCTCCCGTGCACCAACAGATCAAGCATCAGAGAGGTTAGCCACTCTAGTAATTAATTTGCAAAATCATATAGAAATTAGAATTAGTTTATTTTTGTGATCCTTTTTGGATAAAGAGCAAAAGCCTGGAAAACTTTATACAATTGATACAACCCTAGGCCAAAACAAGAGTAAAGATGATAATAGAATGACCTCTAATGCTTATTATTGCATATAATTGAAAAATTAGAATGGGTTTATTTTATGTTATGTGTTTATAGTTAGTTGAGAATGGAAATTACATCTTGCTGCAGGCTATCGGACCCTCGGGAACATGGCAAGGCAGTGTTCGTGCACCAAATTAACTGCAGGCGGCTAGGCTGTTACAGTGGCGACTGCGGTAAGCTTGGTGATTAATCATTGGCCCAAGCTTCATTTTTCTGTTTATCATTACCATTCTTATAATTTGTGATGCAATTAAAACTGTCAATGTAATTTAAAAGTTTGTTGGAGAGAGTATTTTGAATCTCCAAAAGGGAAAAAAATGTTAGTTACTTAATAAGTTTTCATGTCCAATTTAACCAACCAAATTTGCTGCAGCTAAATCTGTAAGTAATTCTTTAGTTAAACTTATTTTTGAGGACTCAAGATTGGCTTGAGCAATGCTTGAAAAGTTATAATATTTATGCTGAATAAACGCTTATTTAAAGAATATATGTAAAAAAGTACATCTGATAATATAACTTAGTTTTTAATGTAATATAAAAATCAAAACCAAACTTGATCACAAGTTAAGTGTAACAACAGTAAAAAGCAACAATAATCTTAAGTAAATTTCGGTTATATTTTTGTACACGTACATATCATATGAGGGTCTAAAAGCTTCAAGCTGAATGCTTACGAACTCAAGCTTGGTTTGTTATATATTTTGCAGCCTTTTTTTTAGCTCATTTTGTATGCTCGAACTTGAACGGTAAAAGGCCAACTCGAGTTGATTAACAAAGTTTCACGTCTTTATAGCCTTAATTGTATGGGGTAGCGTTGTAGATGAACCAAATGAACATGATTGAATTTGCTTGTGTTGGGTCGGGTCCGTTTTAAGTTTTTCCTGAAAAGTTAGAATGAAAGGGATGTTATGGTCGTTTTAAATCATAGTTTATTTAAAAAATACTTAATTAACTTAAGATATACATAACACTCACTTTTCTATAAGTAGACGAATGTTCAGTGTCAATTTAATGATTTATTAACTAAATATAAATTTTTTATTTATTTTTGTTCGTGAATGAAAATAATTCTAGAATGAGTTGGTTTGTTTATGTCCATAACACGATCTTTGAACCAATGATTTTTAGCTCAATTAGTTAAGGCGAGGTACTTATGACATGTAAATAAATGGAGGTTATGGGTTCAAGTCTTATTTTGAGCAAAATATTTAGAGTTGAACCAGTGGGTTTTTCAGCAATGGGTTTTCTCCTGAGGGGGTTGGAGATGCGGTACTAGCTAGGAAACGGATAGTTAGACCCGATTAAGATAACATATATCATTCGAAACAAGGTTGTACATTTGTCATTAAAAACAACCTTTGAAATAAGTACTTAGAATTCATATTCGTTATACCTAAAAGGAAAGAAACTCATAAAGCTTTTACAGAAGTCAAATATGTACACAATGTCTCGATGTATAATATTTATTGTTTTTCTTAAAATGTAAATGAAAGAGACACTTTGTCATAAATAAACAAACTTACAATATGAGAAAGTTATCACATATGTATTATTTTATTCATTATGGCATTTAATTTCTTTATCTACTCTTTTAAACCACATCAAACCTGCTTCAATGTATAAGATTTATTGTTTTTCTAATAAAAAAACCCTAGGTTTTCTAAAATCTCATTAATCTTTTTGATTGGTTGATTAATTAATTAATAGAGACTGAAATGTGTTGTGTATACTAAATCTAGGTTTTTAAATTTTAAAAAAGTGGTGGAGATAGCTGGGGGTATTATAGTCAATTTGTTAATTTTCTTTTAACGTAGTGGTGATAAGTAGAGGTGGGAAAAAAAACGGTTCGGCCGGAAAAACCGAAACCGGTTTGAGGCCCAAACCGGTTTCAACCTAACCCAAACCGACCGGTTCCATTCGGTTTAACCTTTCCACCAACGAAACCGGTTTCTAAACCGGTCTGGTTCTAAACCGGTCCGGTTCTAAACCGGTCCCCAAACCGGTTTTTAAACCGGTTTTGAAAATATAGCCGTTGGATAACGGCTATATAGCCGTTTGGACCCATTTTTGACCGTTTTTGAGGTTTTTTTACCACTATACCCCATTAGGTTAGTATATATATGTATTGGATGTTTTGGTTGAATCACAACAACTTAAAACACTCTCTACTCTCAAGACAAATGCTCACTTGAAGGAGAACTGAAATACGAAACAGAATTATACGAGGACGAGGTAGAGAGCGGATTGATACCCGAAATGACCGATGATGAAGCGACATATGATGACTACCTTCGTAACAGTTCCGGTTCTGGTGGCGAAGAATAAGCGTACAAGTATGCAACGGACGAACGAAGAAACGGCTATGCTGAATGTTTAGTTTTTAAAAACTATTATTTAAACTTGTATGCTGTCTATTTTATAAATGTTTTATATAGTTCACTTTTATTATATATCTCACTTTGAGTCTTTGATTAATTTTATAAATGTTTAAATATACATCTTTAATATAAATAATAATATGATTATATATTTGAACAAAAAATTGTATATATAAAAAAATAATTATACATCTTTTATATAATTATTATATATTTTAACAAAAATAATTATTATATAAAATAAAAAAAACCCCGAACCGGTTTGGGCCCGAACTGGTTTCCAAACCGACCCAAACCGGTTTGGTAGGATTGGGAATTGTGAACACCAAACCGGTTTCTAACCCGAACCGGTTTAGGGCCAAACCGGTTTTGAGCGGAGTTGACCAAACCGGTTCCGGTTTGGACCCTAAACCGGTTTAAAAAAAAACCCGGTTTGTTCACCTTTAGTGATAAGTGTCACCATCTATTTTTTTCTAAAAAAATGTTTAACACCTAGTTTTTAAAACTTTTTTAAATTTTATTTTTTGTTTTATATAAATTACACCAGTAGACTTGTTATATTTTTTATTTAATTTCGTTATAGTATTGACAAAAATTTTGAATTTTGGTTCTTACACTTGTTATATTTTTCTTTTTAGAAACTTTCATACACAATGTTGTTTTAAAATATATAATTTTAATATTTTTTAACATTAGCTATTGTTAGAGGTGTGAATTTCTGACGCGACACGAAAATATAACACGAACCTAACACGAAATTTATGGGTTTGAGTTTACTATAAACAGGCTCTGGTCGAACCCGTGAACCCGCTTAGGTAAACGGGTCGGGTTCGGGTTCAACCCAATGGGTTGGCGGGTTGACCCGTTTGACCCATTTTTTATTTATTTTTAATTTTTGTATATATTTTGTGTCACAAATTAAGTTTTTTATATGTTTTATTTCAACATTTAAAACTTAAAATAGAAATTAGCATAAAATTTCATCACTAAAATATAACTGTTTTATATTAATTGGTATTTTCTATTATAAAATAATAATTATAAAGTATTAATATGTGAATAGAAATATACAAATTTAAAAATTCAGGTCAATCGGGTCGTGTTCGTATCAATCCGTAAATTTTCGTGTAGTGTTCGGGTTGGCACTTCTTACACAATCTTTGGGTTCGGGTCAGGTTGGACCTGGCAACTCGAGAACACGACCCGTTTAACACCCCTAACTATTGCTAACTTACATTGGTTTAGCAGTAGTTATGTTTGGTTTAGAAAAAAAACACTTACATTGGTAATTATGAGGGTTACTCTGATGTACCATTAGGTTAACCATGATTACAATATGTACATCAGATTACCCTCATGATATAATATCATAACCTTATATTTACAACAACTTCTTATTCTTTATAATTATCAAATTCTTCCTTGAATTAGGGTTATCCATGATTAAAGGTTTGTAATTCTAATAAAAATCCTTAGACATTTGTTGATATTGAATTCATAAAGTTTGTTTACATTGTTGTAATGACACGTTACAAGGTAATATTATCTTAAACCAATGTAACCACCATGTTGCATCAATATAGTATCATGTTATGTAACTTTTTTCTTTTATTATTCTTTGTTGTACCTACATTTTGTACATGACTTCAGTGTAACCATCATGTTTTATTAGTGTAACCTCATGTTACATCAGTGTATGTGACATCCGTCACCTTAAGGTCCGTCAATTAACGTTATTTTCCGTTAACTATTCCTAGATCGATCATTCCTCATCTTTATTAACTCTTTATGTGGATATCATGTGTGCCTTATCATTGTTGTGCTTGCGTTTTCGATGTAATCTTATGTTAACTTTAAAAACTTTTAAAACTTTCAACATTGTAACCGCCAAATATATCATTTTTATATATAATAAACGTCACCAATAAAACCATTTTCAAGTTATAAATATCAGTAAATGCATTTTTATAATTAATATAACTAATCCGTTAAAGTCGTTTTTCAACCGAAACAAATTTGGGAAACTTGGGGGTTAAGTGCAGGGACTAAACTTGTAATTTTGCAAACTTGGGCTGGGTATATAAACCCATTTCCAGCCCTAAACACCCATTACTTCATCTTCTTCATCTTCTTCATCCTCTCTACACCATTTCTTCATCTTAGCACCAAATCCGACCTGCTTGGTCTCGTTTTCGTCGTCTAGACTCCATCTACAGCCTAGTCTACTCCTTTCTAACAGGTAGACGACCTTGGTTTTCTCTTTTCTTGCTTTTTCACGGCTGTCCAAACTAGGGTTTCGGGTGTTCGGGTTCAACCCGAACACATGAGATCGTGTGGGTGCGTGTGAGGTCTTTCTGCTTGTGTTTCATGTTTGTGCATGTTTGTAGAGTGTTTCTGGAAGTCCTTGTTGTGTAAAACTTGCGTTTAGAGCAGCCAGGGGCTGCTCAGCCCGACCACAGTCACGATTCTGCTGTCCAGACGACTGGGTCTGTCATGCGATTGAGTCGTGCGACTGGGTGAGTCGTGCGACTGAGCCATGCGTTTGAGTCAATTGTGCGACTGAGTTGTGCGACTGAGTCGTGCGACTGTGTGTATGTGTGCGAATGAGTCATGCGTGCGAATGAATGTATGCGATTGAGTCATGCGAGCGAGTGAATGTGTGCGATTGAGTCAGGTGACCGACTGAATGTATGCAATTATGCGTGCTTCGCACGACTGGAGTCCAATCGCACGAATGAAGGTTCAATCGTACGAAAGTAGCTAATTCGCACGATTGAAGGTTGATTCGTGCGTATGGAGGTTGAGTCGTGCGATTGGGTGTTGTGTGGTACGACTGAATGCCAGTCATACGAATGAAGACTCAGTCGTACGAATGAAGCTAATTCGCACGATTGAGGGTTGATTCGTGCGTATGGAGGTTGAGTCGTGCGTCTGGTCCTGTCGTGCGACTGTAATTGTTATGTGTGATTTTCTTCTTGTGCGTGGTGTGTGAAAAACGTGTGATGTTGAGGTAACATTAACACAGTTGCCATTGTTCGGCCACAAAGATTAAAGTCAACGCTAAAAAGGTCACAAATACTATTCAAAACAAATTAAACTAACGCTTTACAATTATCAACCAACTGATAACTACTGACATTTATTAATACTTCTTCAATAACAATGAAACTTTTACTCAAACATCATGAACAATGGCGACAATGTCTAGTACTTAGATCTACATAAGGTCTAGTACGTGTGTCTGTTTGTGTGAGTTACACGCGACCCAGCCGATACAACCCGAACCGACCGATCATTATTATGCGCTTATTTCATATCATTAATGCTTAACAATAACTGTCAATAGGTGTTTGACCGTTCATTTGCATTCAACATTTGGATACATTGATCTTACATGCTTACCACTTAACAAGTGAGTTTCGTGGCCCCCTTTTACGCTTATACAATATTTCAATCATTTACAACTTGGGGGAAAAGTATGCTCACCCATTTCAATGCTGTACAATTTACTTACATTTTACATACAAGGAATCAACGTGATATTGTGTTACAAATACTTATCTGATACATGCTTGGGTCTGCTGTGTGGTTCTATCTTTGCAACTATTTAATTCCAGTGTGGGAACCGACGGTTAGGTATTGGTAGTACTACTGGGTTGACACCCCACCCTTGTTCGATGGTATACTAGTTGGTACCATCAGTGGCCAGGAACGGGCCTTTGGGTGAATATATGCCGACAATTTCTTTGTGTACGTCGCTAGGTTTGGTTGCAAAGCTCATTGTCATGTGATTTTACTTGTGTATATAACTGTATTCACGGTATTCCACAACGCTTATTATATACAACATCACTTACTTATTTATTACTTAAACCTGCGAGCTCACCAACAATTATGTTGACCATTTTGAGCATATCTTTTCAGGTGATCATGCAAATTCAGGAATCTAGGTGTGCTGCCTTAGTGGAGACCCTAGGATGCATTTTTGGGACTTAACATATTTTGTCAAACAATTATTTTGAACAATGTTGATATGTGTAAACAATTACAATCTTTTGATACTTGTTCCCGGGTTATGGGAATTTACATTACAATTTCATCTTTATTTGGTTATGTGAATCATTATCATGTTTATGCTTATGGCTATGTTGTCGTGAACATTGACTAAACACGACACAAGTCCCCTTGTTGTCGGGTGTCGTCATGACACGCTTGTCATCATTTATTATATTGCATCTCTATCGCTTACCATGTGTTATGACGATCCCGATCTCGTTACATCCCCGTGTTTTCGCTTTTAGCGGGGGTGTGACAGATTGGTATCAGAGCCATTGGTTATAGAGAATTAGGCAATACGCTTGACCTAGACTATAACCTAGGAACCTTCATGTAGATTTGCATGCTAGGATCTGTATGCATAGTGTATCTCGTGTATGTGTTCCTCGTTGCTTGATTTGTTCATTTATCTGTTTTGTGATCTTTCCACCCTATGAGAGAGCCCTTGCGCTCACTCTTTTATGGGATGCTTCTATTGGATTTTCCGTTCCCTCTGCGCGCCGAGTTGGTTTATCAAAATCCGGGTATTGAACCCGAATAGATCTTCACAGATCATGCTAATGCGCTTGACCTTGGACATTGAGATTAACCCTGAGGAGGTTATGTCTGAAACCTCGAAAGAGGAGGAAATAGACAACCTCCGCTAGACTAAACGTGATTATATACATGGATTTACAACTGTTATGATGGACTATTGTTGAGACATTACCCAATCAAGTGTGAGAACTACACGAATTGCATGCGATGTGTGATGACAATAAGTGTGATATTAACTTGGAATACTAGACTTGATGAGTGTTATGGATATACACTTTGAAATGATTTAAGCTTACGTGTTTACTATTTCTATGATTAGAAAATGCCGCCTCGAAGAATTACCCGCAACAATAGTGGCGGGAGTGAAGCCCCAAGGGGCAGAGGCAGAGGCAGAGGCAGAGCACCAAGAACAAGTGATGCTCCTGCCAGTAACAATCAGGAAACAGGGAACGCTGATATGGCAGCCCTGATCGCTCAACAGTTGGCCGCACTGATTCCTACTATCGTGGCCCAAGTGAGCGACGCACTCCAGCAACACCACCCTCACGGGGATGGTGGCAATGACAACGGAGATAATGGAGAAAGAGCCCATGGTGGGATCGAAACTGAGGTGGGAAATGGAAACCCGACCGGAAACGAAAGCAACCAGGAGACCGGAAATGGTGGTACAGCCGGTATCGAAACTGGGGTTGTTAATGCCAGACGGGGGTGTTCGTACAAGGAGTTTGTGGCTTGCAAACCGAGGGAGTTCGACGGGAAAGGTGGGGCGATAGCCCTAACCAGGTGGCTAGAAAAGATGGAGGCAGTAATTGATATCAGCGAGTGCCTCGACAGCCAGAGAATCAAGTATGTCACATGTTCACTGTAGGGCAAGGCCTTAACCTGGTGGAACACCCAGGTTCAAGCTAGAGGAAGAGAATCTGCGATGCAGATGTCATGGGACGAGTTTAAAGCTTTGATCACCGAGGAATACTGCCCCCTCAACGAAATGCAGAAATTGGAGCATGAGTTCTGGAATCATGCCATGGTGGGGGCCGGGCATGTAGCTTATACTGATCGTTTTCATGAGCTGGCAAGGTTGGTTCCGCATCTGGTCATGCCGGAATCAAAGAGGATCGAGAGGTATATTTGGGGACTTGCGCCTCAAATTAGGGCAATGGTTACAACAGCTGCTCTTCCTACTATTCAGAGCGTAATTTTGAAGGCTGGCGCTTTGACTGATGAAATGGTGAGAACGGGGGTTTTGGGCAGAGGAGCAGAGAAGAGAAAGGATGTTGGAGAATCGAGCCGGTCGAGTGCCGGAAAGTTTGATAAGAGGCCTAAGACGACCAGGAATTTTGTGGTCGTGTCTCAGGCCAAGAGAGAGTATGTGGGGCCGCACCCCAAATGTGACAGGTGCAACTATCATCATCCCCCAGGGACGCAGTGCCGGGTGTGCGCGAACTGTAGGCGCCCGGGGAATTTGGCGAGAGACTGTAGAACTGCGCCGAATCTTGTGGCACCCGTCAACGCGATTAACCCCGCCGGGAATGCAAGGGCTTATTACGAGTGTGGGAGCCCCGATCATTACAGAAACATGTGCCCCAGACTGAATCGGGCACCGGGTCATCAAGGAAACAACCAGCAGCAAGTGATGGCCATAGCTGGGAACCAAGGCCCGACTACTCAGGGGAATGCAGCTCGGGGACGTGCATTCGTCATTGGAGCCAACAATGCTCGTCAGGACCCGAATGTTGTCATGGGTACGCACTTACTCAATCATCACTTCGCATCTATATTATTTGATACTGGAGCAGACAATAGCTTTATATCTTCTGAGTTTGTGCAATTGCTTGATTTGAATCCTAGTAGGCTAGAAACTAGCTACTCTGTAGAGATGGCCAATGGTAGATTTGTTCATGCCGATGAGATTATTAGGAAGTGCTCGTTAACATTGGAGGATCATGCCTTCGATATAGACTTGATACCCTTCGAGTAAGGAAGTTTTGATGTGATTATGGGTATGGATTGGTTGTCGCAAAACGGAGCAGAGATTGTCTGTCGGGACAAAGTAGTACGAATCCCTATGCCAAACGGGGAGGTACTCAAGGTTCAGGGAGAACGACCGGGAAGGAACTTAAAGCTTATTTCCTGCATGAAAGCACGCCGAAGTTTACGAAAGCAGTGCTACGCTTTTCTGGCTCATGTGGTTGAAAAGAAGGACGAAGAGAGGAAACTAGTAGATATTCCAGTGGTACGGGACTACCCAGATGTATCACTTGATGATTTGTCTGGTTTGCCTCCTCCACGACAGGTGGAATTCCGTATTGAGTTGGTTCCTGGAGCTACACCGGTAGCAAAGACGCCATATCGACTAGCGCCATCCGAAATGCAAGAGTTGTCTAGTCAGTTACAGGAACTACTGGAGAAGGGTTTTATTCGACCGAGTCATTCACCGTGGGGAGCACCTGTATTATTTGTCAAAAAGAAGGATGGATCGTTCCGCATGTGCATCGATTACCGTGAACTGAAAAAGTTAAATGTGAAGAATCGATATCCTCTCCCCAGGATCGACGACCTGTTCGACCAGCTACAAGGAGCTTCGTATTTTTCAAAGATCGATCTTCGTTCTGGATACCATCAGCTAAGGGTTTTCGAGGACGACATACCGAAGACAGCGTTTAAGACTCATTATGGGCACTATGAGTTCTTGGTCATGCCGTTCGGGCTGACTAACGCACCAGCTGTGTTTATGGATCTAATGAATCGGGTGTGCAAACCTTACTTGGAAGAGTTCATGATCGTGTTCATAGACGATATACTTATCTACTCCCGATCGAAAGAGGATCACGAAGAACACCTTAGGGCAATTCTGGAGCTGCTAGGGGAAGAGAAACTTTTCGCCAAGTTCTCGAAGTGTGAATTTTGGTTGCGGGAAGTGAAGTTTTTGGGTCATGTGGTTAATGAGGACGGGATTCATGTAAATCCCGGCAAGATCAAAGCGGTGAAGAAATGGGATACGCCCCAGACACCATCAGATATACGACAATTTTTAGGATTGGCCGGTTACTATCGTCGCTTCATCGTGAATTTTTCGAAGATCGCGCAACCATTAACCCTGCTTACTCAGAAAGACAAAAATTTTGATTGGGGATATGCACAAGAACAAGCGTTCCAAACGTTGAAAGAGAAGTTGTGTAACGCGCCTATACTGTCCCTCCCAGACGGAACTGATGATTTTGTGGTGTACTGCGATGCTTCACATCAAGGATTGGGATGTGTACTAATGCAGAAGGATAAGGTGATTGCCTACGCTTTGCGACAGCTTAAAGTGCATGAAAAGAACTATACAACTCATGATCTTGAGTTGGGCGCCGTAGTATTTGCACTCAAGATTTGGAGGCATTACCTGTATGGAACCAAATGCGTTATCTTCACTGATCATAAGAGCCTCCAACATATTCTGGATCAGAAGGAACTTAATATGCGCCAACGACGTTGGGTAGAGCTTCTTAGTGACTACGACTGTGAAATCCGGTATCATCCGGGGAAAGCTAACGTGGTGGCTGATGCTTTAAGCCGTAAAGAACATGTGAAACCACTACGTGCTCGAGCGTTGGGATTGACCATTCAAACGAATTTGAAAGCCCAGATCCGAATTGCACAAAGTGAGGCATTGAAAGAAGAAAACCTTGCGGGAGAAGAATTCCGAGGGTTAGATAAACAGATGATTCGCAAGGATGATGGTATACAATACTTCATGGATCGCATATGGGTACCCAAATGGGGAGGTGTACGTACCTTAGTCATGGATGAAGCCCACAAGACGCGATATTCTATTCATCCTGGTGCGGATAAGATGTATCACGATCTCAAGGATCTGTACTGGTGGCCAGGCATGAAGAAAGACATTGCCTTATACGTCAGCAGATGCTTGACGTGCTCGAAAGTTAAAGCTGAACATCAGAAACCATCAGGATTATTACAGCAACCTGAAATTCCCGAGTGGAAATGGGAGAACATCGCTATGGATTTCATTACCAAACTCCCTAGAACAAGCAGCTGTCATGACTCGATATGGGTCATAGTGGACCGAATGACGAAGTCAGCACATTTCTTGCCTATCCGAGAAGACTACAAAATGGATAAGTTGGCGAGATTGTACATCAAAGAGGTCGTGACACGGCACGGGGAGCCGGTGTCAATCATATCCGACCGTGATAGCCGATTACTTCACGATTTTGGCAGACACTACAAAAAGCGATGGGCACTCGGTTAGACATGAGTACCGCCTATCACCCTCAGACAGATGGCCAAAGTGAACGAACTATACAGACGCTAGAAGACATGTTGAGAGCGTGTGTAATCGATTTTGGTGGTAGTTGGGATGCTCATCTACCGTTGATCGAGTTCTCTTACAACAATGATCGAGTTCTCTTACAACAACAGCTACCACACAAGCATTGGGTGTGCTCCATTCGAAGCGTTATATGGAAGGAAATGCAGATCACCCGTTTGTTGGGCCGAGATTGGTGAAAGTCAGCTAACAGGCCCAGAGATCATTCAAGAAACAACTGACAAGATCTTTCAAATCAAAGACCGACTAAAAGCTGCAAGAGATCGCCAAAAGAGCTATGCCGACAACCGTCGGAAGCCTCTAGAATTCAACGTTGGGGATCGAGTCTTACTTAAAGTCTCCTCTTGGAAAGGAGTCGTTCGATTTGGAAAGAAAGGGAAGTTAGCCCCAAGATACGTTGGACCATTCGAGATCACAGAAAGAATTGGTCCAGTGGCTTACCGATTAAGGTTGCCACAAGAACTCAGCGGTGTGCATGATACTTTCTACGTGTCAAACCACAAGAAGTGTTTGGCCGACGAATCCCTTCGCGTGCCAATTGAGGATATCAAGATTGACGAAAAGCTTCATTTTGTTGAGGAACCCATTGAGATCATGGATCGAAAGGTCAAGCAACTGAAGCGCAGTAGGATACCTATTGTTCGCATAAGGTGGAATTCAAAAAGAGGGCCAGAGTTTATATGGGAACGAGAAGATCAGATGAAACTAAAATATCCACAACTTTTCGAGGATGACACTCTTGGACCTAACTCCAGCTGAATTTCGGGACGAAATTCTCTCAACTGGAGGATCTTGTGACATCCGTCACCTTAAGGTCCGTCAATTAACGTGATTTTCCGTTAACTATTCCTTGATCGATCATTCCTCATCTTTATTAACTCTTTATGTGGATATCATGTGTGCCTTATCATTGTTGTGCTTGCGTTTTCGTCGTAATCTTATGTTAACTTTAAAAACTTTTAAAACTTTCAACATCGTAACCGCCAAATATATCATTTTTATATATAATAAACGCCACCAATAAAACCATTTTTAAGTTATAAATATCATTAAATGCATTTTTATAATTAATATAACTAATCCGTTAAAGTCGTTTTTCAACCGAAACAAATTTGGGAAACTCGGGGGTTAAGTGCAGGGACTAAACTTGTAATTTTGCAAACTTGGGCTGGGTATATAAACCCATTTCCAGCCCTAAACACCCATTACTTCATCTTCTTCATCTTCTTCATCCTCTCTACACCATTTCTTCATCTTAGCACCAAATCCGACCCGCTTGGTCTCGTTTTCGTCGTCTAGACTCCATCTACAGCCTAGTCTACTCCTTTCTAGCAGGTAGACGACCTTGGTTGTCCCTTTTCTTGCTTTTTCACGGCTGTCCAAACTAGGGTTTCGGGTGTTCGGGTTCAACCCGAACACATGAGGTCGTGTGGGTGCGTGTGAGGTCTTTCTACTTGTGTTTCATGTTTATGCATGTTTGTAGAGTGTTTCTGGAAGTCCTTGTTGTGTAAAACTTGCGTTTAGAGCAGCCGGGGGCTGCTCAGCCCGACCACAGTCGCGATTCTGCTGTCCAGACGACTGGGTCTGTCATGCGATTGAGTCATGCGACTGAGCCATGCGTTTGAGTCAATCGTGCGACTAAGTTGTGCGACTGGGCATGTTGTGCGACTGAGTCGTGCGATTGTGTGTATGTGTGCGAATGAGTCATGCATGCGAATGAATGTATGCGATTGAGTCATGCGAGCGAGTGAATGTGTGCGATTGAGTTAGGTGACCGACTGAATGTATGCGATTGTGCGTGCTTCGCACGACTGGAGTCCAATCGCACGAATGAAGGTTCAATCGTACGAAAGTAGCTAATTTGCACGATTGAAGGTTGATTCGTGCGTATGGAGGTTGAGTCGTGCGATTGGGTGTTGTGTGGTACGACTGAATGCCAGTCATTCGAATGAAGACTCAATCGTACGAATGAAGCTGATTCGCACGATTGAGGGTTGATTCGTGCGTATGGAGGTTGAGTCGTGCGTCTGGTCCTGTCGTGCGACTGTAGTTGTTGTGTGTGATTTTCTTCTTGTGCGTGGTGTGTGAAAAACGTGTGATGTTGAGGTAACATTAACACAGTTGCCATTGTTCGGCCACAAAGATTAAAGTCAACGCTAAAAAGGTCACAAATACTATTCAAAACAAATTAAACTAAATTTTTACAATTATCAACCGACTTATAACTACTGACATTTATTAATACTTCTTCAATAACAATGAAACTTTTACTCAAACATCATCAACAACGGCGACAATGTCTAGTACTTAGATCTACATAAGGTCTAGTACGTGTGTCTGTTTGTGTGAGTTACACGCGACCCAGCCGATACAACCCGAACCGAACGATCATTATTATGCGCTTATTTCATATCATTAATGCTTAACAAGAACTGTCAATAGGTGTTTGACCGTTCATTTGCATTCAACAGTTGGATACATTGATCTTACATACTTACCACTTAACAAGTGAGTTTCGTGGCCCCCTTTTACGCTTATACAATATTTCAATCATTTACAACTTGGGGGAAAAGTATGCTCACCCATTTTCAATGCTGTACAACTTACTTACATTTTACATACAAGGAATCAACGTGATACTGTGTTACAAGTACTTATATGATACATGCTTGGGTCTGCTGTGTGGTTCTATCTTTGCAACTATTTAATTCCAGTGTGGGAACCGACGGTTAGGTATTGGTAGTACTACTAGGTTGACACCCCCACCCTTGTTCGATGGTATACTAGTTGGTACCATCAGTGGCCAGGAACGGGCCCTTGGGTGAATATATGCCGACAATTTCTTTGTGTACGTCGCTAGGTTTGGTTGCAAAGCTCATTGTCATGTGATTTTACTTGTGTATATAACTGTATTTACGGTATTCCACAACGCTTATTATATACAACATCACTTACTTATTTATTACTTAAACCTGCGAGCTCACCAACAATTATGTTGACCATTTTGAGCATATCTTTTCAGGTGATCATGCAAGTTCAGGAATCTAGGTGTGCTGCCTTAGTGGAGACCCTAGGATGCATTTTTGGGACTTAGCATATTTTGTCAAACAATTATTTTGAACAATGTTGATATGTGTAAACAATTACAATCTTTTGATACTTGTTCCCGGGTTGTGGGAATTTACATTACAATTTCATCTTTATTTGGTTATGTGAATCATTATCATGTTTATGCTTATGGCTATGTTGTCGTGAACATTGACTAAACACGACACAAGCCCCCTTGTTGTTGAGTGTCGTCATGACACGCTTGTCATCATTTATTATATTGCATATTTATCGCTTACCATGTGTTATGACGATCCCGATCTCGTTACATCCCTGTGTTTCCGCTTTTAGCGGGGGTGTGACAGTGTAACCCTTCATCCTCATAGCCAAATTAACTATTTTTCAAACCAATATAAGTTAGCTTTACAATAATATAACAACGGACATAAACAAAGTACAAAGTTTAAAAATATATATCACAAGACTATATTCGAATTAAATATATAAAAACACTCTGTAGAATGATGTAAGTTTTATAAAAAGATATGTATAGGAAAGTTATTAACGTTTTAAAAAAAAGATGAAAGCTTTATAAAAAGATGGAAAATTGATCAAATACGTGTACTTTATACCAACATAACTGCTACTTACATCAATGTAAAAAGTGAACTATGAAAAATTTCCCCAAGACTATAACAAAATTAAAGAGAAAAATATGACGAATTTAATGATGTAATACTTATAAAATAGTAACTTCATATAAAAATTATGAATGCTGAAAAACTAGGGGGTAACTGAAAAAAAATGTAGGTGTTAACATTTGTTACCATCATGTTAAATCTGATTGTTTTATGTTGTAAGTACATGTCCATAATGCCCTTTTCAATTTAAAAATATGATGGGATACTTGGCATTATCTTGTTCCATCCAAATATTTTCCATCACCAGGATGAAGTTAATGAGTTCTTACAATTTAAATGCGTTCTCTAAGGATTATTACTAGGTAGTGTTTGGTATGTTGTAATGACATGCGAAATACAATCGACCATTATGAGAGAATGACAATAGACGTATTTAGTTAGACAATGGAATGAAATTATCGAATATGTAGCAAATCCCGTTCCCTTTAAACACTTCAAAATCATTCATTCGTCCCCTTTTGTTCTTTTTCATTCATTTACTCTTCTACCATTCGTTACCACTACCACCACCACTACCAACCAACACCACTACCACCATTAACAACAACCACCCCCATCGCCCCCGAAACCACTTCCAACACCAACCACCACCGCCACCATCAACCCCCCACCACCGCCAACCAACAACCACCCACAAATCACCCCCACTATTAACTGTTGTTGCCACCTCCACAACCAAGCACCATCATCACCACCAACCACCTTCATTCATATTGTCATGTCGACCAAACTATGCAAAGTAATTATTCATTTCCTTTTCCACAAGATAATCAAACAATATAATCGTACTATAATGATCCATTTCATTTATTTTTCCATTTTATTCTCCCATTCATTCTGTTTTTTATCCATTTTATTATCCAATACCAAACATACTTTTAAAATTAAGTGAAATTACCTTTTTCCTTCCATTATGTATTATAATATAGTGTAGATATTGAGAAATGTTACTTTAAAAACAATTTTTTATTAACCTTAGCCTTTGATCTTAGCCTTCTATTTTTAATCAATGATTGAAATGAAAAGACTTAATTACACGGGTGGTCCCTGTGGTTAGGCCCGATTTCACTTTTGGTCCTTAACTCTCTGAAATTACAAGGTTGGTCCAAAACTTTGCACAAACGTAACAACGATAGTCCTTGAAACGGATGGACGTTAATTATTGTTGTTAAGTGAGTGTGAAATGACAGAAATACCCTCTTTCACATTTCTTCTTCTCCATCAACCACCACCCCCACCATCTTCAACCACTATCACCCTCAAGCTTTAACCACCTTCAACCACCACCACCCTCAACCTTTAACCACCACCATCTTCAACCTTCAACCACCACTAACACCACCACCTTCAACCTTCAATCCCCCACCACCTTCAACCACCACCACCACCCTCAACCTTCAACCACCACCATCTTCAACCTTCAACCACCACCACTACTACCAACACCACCACCCTCAACCTTCAACCACCACCATCACCACCTTCAACCTTCAATCCCCCCACCACTACCTTCAACTTTCAACCATCACCACCTTCAACCACCTCCAACGATGTCCCTATCCATCATCGACCCTCCACGTCCGGCGACCTCCACTTCTGGCGACCCTCCACCTCCATCATCGACATCAGGTCTGATGGTTGTTAATGCGATTCAGGTCTGCTCAACATCTGTCACCACCATCCCCATCACAACCATCGCCATAAACGTCACCATCTCTGGAGATGGTGGGTTTCGTTGCAGCAGTAGGTCGCCGAAGTTGAAGGGCTGGTGGAATCAATTGGAGAAGACAATGATACAAGGGTATTTTAGTCATTTTTAAAATATTAACTGGAAAACTTAACGGACATCCGTTTCAGGGACCATCGTTGTTACGTTTGCGCAAAGTTTTGGACCAACCTTGTAATTTCAGAGAGTTAGGGACCAAAAGTAAAATCGGGCCTAACCATAGGGACCACCTGTGTAATTAAGTCAAATGAAAATATAAAAAGAAAAATGATGAAAGCGTATTTGGAGTATATATCTATTTTTGTTGATTTTTTTAAACTTGCCCTAGTTTTTTTAAAGTTACTAACTTTTTCATATGAAAGTATTTTTTTTAAACATATTACACAATAATCTCAAGTATTTTTTACATTTAAATATAGGATAGTATTTCTATATTTTTCCCGAAAAAAGACTGATGCAAAATCGTGTTGTTTTACAATGTTTTTGTCTTGTATTGCGTTAAAACAACACTTTTTGTGATGTTTTGAGTTAGACCAACACGTTCTATGCAGTATTATGGTATGATATTGTTGTTTTACGTTAAATTAATACGCCTTGTGTTGTTTTACCGTAAAAAAGCGCATTTGAATTGTATTAGGTTGAAACAATACATTTGTAAGATAACATATTTTGTGATGCTTTTATGATAAACTGTATTGTTTTAAATTAAATAACATGTTCTATGATGTACTGAAATGTGCTTGATTTTTATTTGTGTTAAACAAAGTGTTGTTGTGTTGTTTTGACGTAAAATAACATGTGTGTGCGCTGTTTTACGTTAAATCTATATTGTTTTGTGTTAAAACACTATGTTTCTATTTTGTAACGTATAATCTAACATAAAATTATGTTCTATTACAATCCAACACAAACTTGTATTGTTTAAAATCTAACACATCTTATGTTGTAACAAATAATACAACACATTCGTGCAAATTTGGAAAAACACAAAAAACTAGCATATTGTTTAATATAAACATATAAAAACTGAGAAGAAAAAGTTCAACATATTGCTGTACATTGATGTGTTCCATTAAAATTAAGTTCATTTCAAGACATAAAAAAATCCAGCATATTGTATTTTAAGTTGAACACGTCTTTTGCTTTATTTGCTCAAATCCAACACATCCTTGAATTATCTACTCAAATCAAGCATATTTAATAAAAAAAATATATGGTGAGCACACCCCTCTATTTCAGAAGTTATGTGACAATGTATCTACAGCTACATACCTACAAAACAACCTAATTTTCCTGAAAGTAAACAAAATTTCAAATTGAAGTAAAATAATAGTTTTTATAGATATTGTAATATTGTTTGCGTCCTCTTAAGTTATAATTCCATAGCAAATATATATACATACACACACAAAATCACATCGACACACATCTCTGATGTCTCCCATGTCAACAACCTCAAACAGTTGACCATTTAAAATTGCAACATGTCTATCGATGGGTTGATAGTTTATAAAATGACATTGATTATTTTTGAGTTTTTTTTATAAGTATTGATTTATCTTGAAAAATCATAAATAAATTAATTTATTTAGACCAAAAGTTAACAATACGCGACATGATTAGAAGGGTGTTACGCGAGACATCGAAGAGTCAGTCGACATAGAAAATGCATTAATGCATTAAATCAACTTAATACATATATACGAACACGTAGAGGATTGAAGAAGAGTATGGTTCTTAGGTTCCTTTTATTGGAACTATGTTTTTCTTTGTTTTTGTTTCTACTTGCTTAGATGGCCTTTTACTTAGAAAAATCATACAAGTACCTCGGAGAGAGTTAGCCGCACCTACAAGTGATAGAAGTACTGCTATGCGGTTCTTGGCAAAAAAAGATTAGGTTATTTCGGGAAATACTTTCAACAAACTTTAGTTCTTTTACCTATGATATCTTAGAAGATTTCATAAAACGCATTCACTTAAATTACTTTTCAGAAGTATATTAAACGATGAATTATAGTTGTTTTTGTTTCTTTAGTACCTTTAATGATTCTTTTTCCCGTCATGTTTCTTGGATTATTTAATTAAAGTGATTGAATTGGTAATACACTTGCTAAATAAGAGCCCACAGTGTAGATTTTTAACTCAAAGAATTTTAATGCTTTTTAGGAATACAGAGGGTACCACAAGCTAAAGTTAACATGAGACCGTTTTGTCATGTAACTTGGCTACAACTATGATTTCTTCTTGCATGGCTTTTAGGTATACCTTGACTAGTAACATGACTTTCTATTTAATAAAAGAAGATAGAAAATGTTTATAATTTAAAATGTATAAGAAACATCTCAATTATTAAATTTTTAAA
The DNA here is from genome assembly GCA_025215565.1 of Flaveria ramosissima. Classification (NCBI taxonomy): domain Eukaryota; kingdom Viridiplantae; phylum Streptophyta; class Magnoliopsida; order Asterales; family Asteraceae; genus Flaveria; species Flaveria ramosissima. Next base: position 70,449,638 of record CM046039.1, read on the forward strand.
TAAATAGTTGAGATCAAATTACAGGAAAAAAATTATTAAAATGATATTTTAAGCATTGTCACTTCTATTAATTTTTTTTCAAGTTTTCTCATTTTTTTAAATGTTTATAAATTTTATATATTATACCATAAAAATGAGCATTTTTATCCTTAAAATGAGTACAATATTATTATGTACAAAAAATATATTTTTTCTGCGTACGTTGTTCAGCTCATATCATTATGTATTTCCTGCACTTAATTGTGTCTTTTCATTCGTTATTGTGTTTTCTTGAACACTATTTTGTTTTTCTAAAATGTTAAATTATTAATAAAACATAATAGTAATATAAAACTGTTGAGTACTTCTAGTATGTAAAACACAAAAAGTAAAAAAATAATTTATCTAATACATTAAAAAAATAAAAAAATAACACAAAATAATATAAAATATAAAATATAAAACACAAAGATAATGCGTTATTGTATTTTTTTTGTTTGCAATTGTGTTTTTCTAAATATTATTTTGTCTTTTATAAAATGACGAGTTTTCAAAAGCATATTGGTTTATATAACAACATTGTGTACTTCTAATTGTAAAACAAAATAATAAAATAACAAAAAAATATATAATATATATAAATAAAGAAAAAAAATAACATGAAATGATTTAAAGCGTAAAACATAATTATGAACACATATAACAAATGATGAAAAATATTTTGGCACAATGATTTAGACATAGTTTACACAATCACCAGACTTAGACACGATAACTAACGTATTTATGACACAATGATCAAAACGTAATACTCTTTAAAAATAATAAAATGATACATGTCAAACCCAAAACCATTCTAATTATTTTTAGGTTAAATATTGTTTTTACTATAACCATAACCTTAAACATAAATCTTCAACTATTTTTCTAGTTTATATTTTTAAAATTGACTTTTACTAAATAAAATTATATATAAAAAGAACAACCCAAATGCTACAGGATATTTTGAAGACTTGTACTTTTACTACTGAATCTTTTGGGTTGACTTTGGGCCAAAAGCTATGTATCATTTCTTTTTCTTTAGTTTGTTAATTTTAATTTTCATTTTAGTTGAATTTTGACGGTATGTGGACGGTAACGATAGAAAAGTAGGTGATGTGTTTGTTGTTTTATTGTGATAACCGATTGTTTGCAGTCACAATAAGCCACCGTTTCTGAGCCTTCTAAAATCAATTTCGATTTTAAACCCGCCACGATGCGCGATCGAAGTCCCACTAGTTATATAATATAACTGAACTAATTCCTAGCTTCAAATAACGAAAATGAATCATCCACATATTTGAACCAGACACAAACTAAAAAATTATAATCCTTTTTCAGAATAATCATAACACACCAGAATATGATAATATTAGCTGATGAGATTTTATGTCAGACATTGTTCTAGCTCCTATAAGACACTCAAGATTACTTAAAGTTATGTAAAATTAGTGCAACTAATTCAGGTGGTGATTTGACTCATTCCGTTATAAATGTGTCAAGTTTAATCATATTTATTCAAATAAAATCAATCAGGCTAAAAAAATTAGATTAAAAAGATAGTGAAATGAAGGTGTCCAAATAAACCTGATTGGCCAAAAATGTATATAATTCTTAGTTTCTACAAACTCATGTCCAACATAAGCTTTCATTATGCTCCTAAACTCTTTCCTATGAAAAGATGATACAATACATCCATTAAAATCTACAATGCGTGCACAAAGCAAAACAACTAACAACACCTTTTTGAACTTGCTATAGTTACATTATTTACTCTTTTAATTTGTTTGTTAATACTATGGTATTATGATACTTGGATAATCATGCAATCAATATGCTTGTTTTGACAGATTAGCCGAAGAGTTTCTGAAATCATGAGAACAAAATGCTTAGAGGACACTTTAGCTGCAATGGTGTTGGGATCAAAGGGGATGAATCACACACACATTATACACACACACACGCAGAGAGAATACACTTAGGGTTATCCATGGTTACAACGGGTTACTTAACCACCAAGTTAACTACCATAACTATCCTATAACTAACTCTAACTACCCAACTTATATTAATCCTTATTATACAAATTGTCACACTAACTTAGGATAACATATTTTTAATCAACTAAATTTTGTTTAACTTGTACAAATAGGTGTTACCAAAACTAGAAAAGATTTCTTGAATATTCTTCCTACAAAAGAGAATGGTTGGTTAGGTAAGTAAAAAGGAAGCAACAACAAACTGGAAAAGAACATACATGCTAGTAGAGTGGGGATCACAACAGTTGTATCTATAGACCCCAGTAAGCATGTGATGAGGAGTTGTTAATGAGAAACAAACATAATTCTCTATTGTTGTGCAATAACAAAACTAAGAATAGTAACACACAAATTAGTACAAACCTGTGGAAAGATTTGTGGTTTGTGCAAAGTACATGACTTTAATTCTGTTAAAAACAAATGTGTAAAGTAAATAAGAATATAATATAACAACCAAAAAGTACTCTTGCAATCAAACAGGCAAGCATTTAGTGCCAAAAGTAGATAACACAAATGTCCATAAGAGTGTTGATACAATACACATTTAGTGCCAAAAGTAGATAATACAAATGTTCACAGGAGTGTTGGTGCAATACACGCCAGAGTCCCGATCCAAAATCAACTTCTAATCCAAAATTGATCAAGTCCCCACCGCCTCGGTCTTTCTCTAACTGTTGCTTTGTAGCTATGGTTCGCATAACTTAATCTAGATTACATGAAGAACAATCGGAGACCCTTAAAATCTTAAGGATGGGCTTTTTTTACAAGGAAAAATCCGCCAAAAATTAAAAAATATAACGGAATCACATAAAAAAATTAATCAAAATATAGTTATTAATGATTATTAAAAACTCGTTTGTTATAAACACAACATAACATGGAATATCTTTCGATTAAAAAAACATATCTTATACATATGTCAGAATTACAATTAGCAAGCAAACAGAAGTCCACCGAATCTCTTCAAAGAGAATTAGTTATTAATGATTATTAAAAACAATAATTAGTAGTTAATGATTAAAACATTAAACATTTAGTAATTAATGCACAATTTATTTTTGCCTGAATTTTTAAATATACCAACTATCCAAAAGCACAAAGAAGTGAAAGTTCAATATTTTACTAGGTTTCAACGTTATAACAAAATAATCCACAAAAAGGCAGTGTTTAAAATTTATATCAGGTTTATTATCAATTCAAAGAAGTTGCATGAAGTTTTGATTTTAACGTTAAAAGATCTTCTTCCCCTACTAATTCCGCATTTTTTCAATCCTTTTCTAATTGTGAAACGTGTGAATAGTCATCATCATGTATTACTTGTTTATTTACACTAATTTAATTTCACTCTGTTAATTTTAAATTTTAAGTAACCTGTAAAATTTAAAACAACCTAAGTAAGGGAATATGACAAAGTCTAAAGGATTTGGAGTGATAGGTTTATTTTTTAACTTCTATTTTTCAATTTTTAAAAATTTAAACCAACTAGTAGCATATTACCCCCACCATCTTCCAAAAAAACCCAGCTTTCTTTTCTTTTTTTTTTTTTAAGAAGATCAGATTATATTAAAGCACCATACCAGTAAGTTACTAGTCATGACCTAGCCATTAAACAATACAAATACATCACCCGAGTATAAAAATGATACCAAACAATTACTTGGATAATTTAAACTCGTACCATATTTGTAAATGATAACTACTAATGTCACTAAGCCACAAGACCTCCAAACCATTCTTTTAATTGATTCTGCTCAAGAAAAGCATCCAAAAAGACACAAAACCATATAACATAACTTGCAGACAGAACCGACAAGCCTTGCTTTCACCGTTATGAAATGAAACATATATGTATGTATCCATTTAACAAATACATCCTATTACTTATTTTTTTTCTTCCTTTTTGATTACAATTGCCAAACATAAGTTACACATTTATTACTACATCTCACTCTCTCCTGATAGAAACTCGACATCACAACCTTAAACCACAAATGCAGATCTTTTTACAACAAGTCGTCACCAAGAATCGTTGACAGCAACATTCCTTGCACGAATTCAGACCTTTTACTCCTCTCTTCCTTGTCTTCAATTGACATTGGAGGTGATTGAGGTTTTCTGTAACACATAATTCATGTTTATTTAGTATTAAATGTGAAGGCATTGATTTACAAAGTTACAGACCACACAAAATGTTACATTCCAACTGTTGACAGAACCACAAAACATTTAGATAAAAAGAAACATAATACCCTCCAACCAAATTAAGGTAAAGTGCTACCAAAACTTCTTTCCTTGTTACTATCATAAGTTAACAGGTCAAATGGTCCCTTTATTCAAGATTAACATTCTGGCCATGCAAAATGAATTCTTCTCTAGATGAAGTACTAGTGTCTATAGAACCGGTGTTAGTTAAGAAACTAGTTAAGAAACAAGCCCCTTGCAGGCTGCAGCTTACGTCTAGTTGCAAGCCTCACTTAGGCAAGAAGCATCATATTCGAATAAAATCAGATCATGCAATCACATACACAAAAACATGTAATGTATGTAACTATACAATTATATAAAGTGTGTATATCTATATATAGACTCATGTTTGTGAATACACCCATATCTAATATTTGTTACAAGCATCGGTTTTAGAGAATGCTTAAAATAAATTGACCATTTTGTTGGATTCATTTGGCTCAAAATACAAGGCACGATAAGGATGATCAAGGTGAAGATAAGAAGATTAGTTAGGAGTTTAAATTAATTGTTTGGTTGAGTTTATATTAGACTAGATTAAGTTTGTTTATTTGATTATTTAATAGGGTTTGAGTTGGGTAAGGATTAGTATAAATCAAGGGTTAATGTAATTGTTTTGGTGTATCAAGTTGAAGTTAATTAAAAAAAAAAAAGTCAAGGCAGTGTTTGGCATCAAACCCATTCATGTGATCTTAATCTAGGCCATTAATTTGTATCAGAGCACGTGAAGTAGATGTTTCAAATGAAGTTTTAGAGTAATAATTTGAATCAAGAAGACAACAGCCTTTGGCAACTTGGCAGATAAATTAAACTTAGAAGGCAGCTGTTAGGGGGACAAAACCAAGAAAGGACCCTAGCATGGTCGTAAACTAATTATCGAAGCAAGCAGACAACCAAGCTCATGAATTAATAATAGAAGTAAGCAGGTGAAGAAAACTCAGGATCATCGCACACAAGCACCTCAGTTAATTTAAGCAAACAGACACACAGGCAATCTGCTGAACTTATTTAAGCAAGCTACCTGACACGCTGGTCAATTTTAAGACGGTTAAAGAACAAGAACCGAAGAAGCAAGAACAAGAGAGCCGAAAACAGCAAAAGTAGCAAGAACAAGAAACACAAAAGCAAGAAGATAGAACAAGAAGCAAGAAGCAAATAGCAATTACCAACTTCAAGACCTGTGTAGTTTGATCGGGAAAGAAAGCAAGAGAGAAGAGAACCGAAAGAGGTTGTGCGATCGGGAAGAGGAGGTTGGAGAAAGAAAGAGAGCTAATTGTGAGGAAACAATGAAAAGAAGCGAGTCGACAATGCAGCGAATCTGAATCTAAATTAGGAGGGTGATGACTTAATTGCATTAGGATACAAGAAGGAACCTACAAGAATGAGCAAGGTGAGGATAAGAAGATTAGTTAGGAGTTTAAAACTAATTGTTTGGTTGAGTTTGTATTAGCCTAGGATTGAGTTTGTTTTTTATTCATTATTATATAATGATTAATTTTTTTTAGGATTAGTATAGATTTAGTATAAATAGATGGTTAATTTAATTGTTTTAGTGTGTCAAGTTGACTAAATACAGAAAAGTCGAGGCTGTGTTTGGCGACCCATTCATGTGATCTTACATTTCATCAGTAACTAAATGTTAACAGTTGATGCAAATAGGTTCAAAGGTGAAGTAGTCAACCGAGCAAGCCAACATAGATACAGGTATATCTATTTTTAGCAAGGCATAACAACTTTTTCATATCAATATGCTATCTGAAATCACATTGAGACCATGTATTCTATGTTATACACAAAGTAACAGATTATTAAATCCAACCCTGTAATAATGAACCACCCTTACAGAAACATTCAGCTTGCCATGCCATTTTGAATTTATCATCAATCATGATCTAATATCTTAGAGATCACAGACCATATAAGATGGGAACTTCTGCTTTTAAAGCAACACAAATACATAAAAAAAGGCTAAAAAGATGTACAAATTGTTGATTCGATGTAAGATATCCTATAAGAATTTCAATTGACAAAACAGCCACATGGTCTGTGATATGTTAGTTAGGGTAAAGAAGAAAAGCAAAAGCAACACTTATAGGGACATCTAACAAACACCCATCTCACTAACATGTATCTGTTTCCTAACTTCAAAACATTACCTTTTTAATACAACTTTTGGCCTTATAAGAATACAGTAATGTACCATGCAATATTTATATAGCAATTGGCAGAACTATTAACTATCATACCTTTCAGACGCCGGTTCACCTGTGCTTTTGCTTACAGCAACTGATTCAGCCGATGAGTTGGATTGAGTGCTCGCCATGTCATCACCAATTGGCAAAATAAATGATGACAACAAAGGGTCAGGTGCTGCATTGGCCGACTGACCTATAAACGAAGAGCCCCCAAATAAAGACTGCAAATTTCCTTCTCTTAGTTCCCTCCTCAACAATGAAAGCGTCGAGATGGAACTACCTTTGCGACTTTTTCTCTTTTGTTGCATGTAAGATTCAGTTAAGGATTTCACAAGTTAACTTCCACATACAAAAGAATGAGAAATATAAAACAAACTCATGAATATTGTAAATCAATGTAGACTAATACTATGAGAATGTAAAGAAGATTCAGTCCAAACATAAGAGAACACAAAAGAGGCAACACATTATCTACATTCAATCTCGCTTACCTGTACCTTAGAATCTCTAGACTAACTACACACATATATGAATTTAATGAGCAGTAAATAACTTCTATCAGATATGAACATCAAGCAGAAAAGAAAGGATATCTTAAATATGTTTCCATGCTGTAAGGTTATATGTGCCACCATATCTACCCCCACCCTCACTGCACAAACCGGACACACCTGCAAAAGCAAGGATTTTGACAGGTTAGAGCACCAAAAACCATCATCAGCTACTTATTCGGATTCACAAAAGCATATGCCCTGTGATCATGATCGAACATCCACAAAAATCACAGAGCTTGAATAAAACTATACTTTGAACAAAGGTGTGATTTTGAGCAAAAAAATTAGGGCAAAATTGCAAAAGAACAATGAATACCCCATTCTTAGACACGAGATGATGCTCATCGTCAATATGACAACACAAACCCACTATATCGAAATAACCGGTGCAAAAGGGGCATGGGAATTCTTCCCTCATATCATCATCCATCTCAACGTCTTCGAAACCCATAAACAAATCTGCATCAAATTCATCGAATTTCAAACAATCAATCAATCTTAGGGTTTGCCCACATCAAGAAAACACTATCAGAAGATAAAAATTTCAAGAAAGCCTAAATTGAATCAAGAACTTATACCAGATGATCGCGATTGAAGGGCATATTGGTAACGCTTGGATGTAGAAGAGAAACGAGCAGCCCAAGAGTCGGCGTCCATAATTGAGAGTGAAAGATGTTGAATTGAAATTGAAATTGAAATTGAGATGGAAGTGAGTTAGGGTTTACGAGCTGAGAGGTTGTTCTTGGGTTTGATGGCAATCGAAATAGGGGAAATTGGAATTGTAGGATATGAATTGGAAATGAATATTATTATTATTAGAGGAGAGGAGAGGAGAGGAGAGAGGAGAGGGGCAGTGCTTCTGCTTTGCTTTTTACAGACCAAAATGAAACATGGAGGTCGGCCATTACTCATTACCCATCTTTTATATTTTAACCAAATTTGTTTTAAACTTAATTACATTACACATAGCTTTGAAAAACTATGGATTTGATCCCAAAAGTTTGAGGAATATAATACTTTGGTCTTTGATACAAACTAGATAATGTTCCCGCGCTTCGCTACGGTTGTTCACTATTGTATTTGTCTTATGAAAGTCTAAATCATGCATTCATGTAATAAAGTGGGCTCACATAATGTCCATTCATGTACAAAAGGATAACTTTTCATTAGACAAACCACAATACCTCAGGTAAAGAGGACCAAAATAACAATCAACAAAGCCGTGATATAACAATATGAATCTGGACATCAAGTATCACCTGCATAGTTTTTTTAAATTTCAAAATAGAAAACCTATACATCAACAAACATGTTGCAGTTGCTCATATTTTAAAACGTGTCAATGAAGAACGCATCAGGCAAGTGAGAAAAATGCCTGACCTACAGGCATTAACCGCAAGTCTCACTCGTGAAGATTCGATAACGTAAATGATAAAATTTAAAAAAATAGATCGAACTGAACAAAACCATAGTTAAATGCATCGGATAAGAAAATATTTATGAGTAGATAATGTTTTAACACCACCCAAACTCTATAACCAAAAAACAAAATACAATCAACATCAGATGGTATACTCACGCACACAGTTGTACATATGTGATGACCCTCAGTGTTAAATCTAAACAAATACTAATTAAATCAAACGGAAGGCATACATGACGTTTCAGAACGAAAGTATTTTCTCATGTTAGACAACAAAACAAATAGAGAATTAATTGAGTGCCCTAGACCCTCATATCCATGCAAATCAGAAACAATGCAACCAAAAAAACCTATGTTAACAATGAGACATTTCATCAAACACCAGTGTGCGGATTAACGGTGTTGATTAAAGCATGAAACTTAAAGAACATGCGAAGTGCCGACTCACGTGAAGGTTGATTTCTGTCAATAAACACACATATGAATCGCAACACTCAAATCAAAGACAAAAACGTACCAAGAACTCCAGCTCCAAGCAACCACACGGACAACAACAACAACAAAGCAGATGCTGCAATACTATTAACACACAATAAGAGTACATAGATCAGCCTCACAGATCCAATTGCATGTTTACAAAGAAGAAAGTAAGTAAAACCCACCGAAATACAACCGGAAATTGCGAAAACACCGGACATTAAGCAAAGGTAAAATAGTGCATAGAAGTAAATAGAAGAGAAAGAACAGAAGTTGTACACGTGTGAAAAAAAGGAGCATGAGGTGTAAAAAATATGGTACCCAATGCATCTACTCTTGTACATATAGCTACAGTAATAGTCACTCACAAAGCATATTTGGTTTTTAATATATATTTAATGACAGTCTATTTTTCTGTTAAGTCACTTCATGTGTGAATCACATGAAGAGTGTTTTTATCATTTCAGTTTATGGTTTTATTTATTAATTGTTTAATTCCTCATGTTTAGTTCATATTCCTTTAGGGATCATCGTCTTCGTCATCTCTGATCTTGCACCATGGTTACCTACTATTGTGAAAGAGAAGTTTTGATACAAACTTCGTGGACCAACTAGAACTTTGGACGTTGATTCTATACACGTAACATCTTTCATTTGATTTCTGTTTAGTTTTCAGAGAACTTGACTAATTTTTTGTTTACCTGCAAAGGTTAAAGAACTAAAGCTTTTCAAGTGGTTCGACCCTCCAATGGATGTGCGTGCAGTTGAACTTGTCCATGGACTACTCAAGTTAAAGAACAAGCTTGAAGGTGTACAAATTTAGATGCAATAGCTAGATACGAGTGACCATTTACATGCAAGGGAATAAATGGGAAATAGAAATTTCGCTAAGTATGGTAGGTGTCGGTGAGGAACCTTAGATACAAGTGGCTTTCATGTGAAGGTGCACAAATTTAGATGCAATAGCTATGTATGGGCAGGTATGGGTTCACCTGCGGATGAAAAATTTTGGATGCAGATGACTAACATCCTCAAACATGGTTAAATGGTTAAATAGGGTTACATGCGAGTAACAGTTTACATTCGGTGAATTATACCGAATGCAGGAGAGTACAAGCACATGGGTGGTCTAAGTTGAAATATTAGCTAAGAAAGATCACATGCAGGTGAGCAAGCCACATGCAAGTGAATGAAATTCTCTTGCGAATGAACGAACTTTCTTTCCGGTGAACATTGACTTGTCCAACATGAATCTTATTGAAAATCATACAATATTTTACTAACATTTTCCTTTGAAAACTTGGAATCATTTCATATGTATTCTAAGGTTCTTCTATAAACTTCAAATAGAAGCATTGACTAATATAAACATGAACCCCATAAATAAAGACGATAACTTTATGATTTTAAATAATAGAATTATGGTGTACTACATTTTAAACATGTATATCATCCCCAAAATCAATGAAAAACATGAAGAGACGAGATCTGGGACTCACCTTGATGGTGATGAAGTACAAACCCTAGAATGAGCTCCCAAACCTAAGATCTACACTTTCGTACGTAAAACTAGAAACTTTAACTTAAGATCTCAATATAAACATGGCCATGAACACAAATCTAGGCGCACTATCGATGATAAAGGCACAAAATCTTTCTTTTCACGTGAAACCAAGGTTTCTCTGTCTTGGAAAATTATGTAAGGCTTCTACAAAAGGTAAAGGGCGGCTAAGTTCCCTAAATGTAGAAACATTAAGGGTTAATATTACATTAAACCCCTTGAACTTTTCTTCTTAACATCTTTAAGGTAACTTGAACTTACATTATTTTTACCCAAATTTTAGGGATGTTACAAGGAACTTGGTCTTAACTAGTAGTATTTATTGTGAAACATTTCATAAAAACTTCAATAAGAACTTCAGTACTTGTTCAAGCTATTTTATAGTTCAAGCTATTTTATAGATAATGGAATTTTATTGTTATTGGGTAATTGGTTATAAAGTATTAGACTCTTTTTTCTAATTTAAAACTTTCTATGAAGTCTTGAGTTTAACAAAAATTTAGGGGTAACTTAATTTTTTCTCATAGGTAGCATAAAATCGTAAATTTTCTTAAATAAAATCGTAATTTTTTTACTCTACCCGTAAAAATAGGTCCGCCTATGAATATATCAGTTACTATGATATTAGAGATTGATTTTTTGGTTATTCATGTTAGTGATTGATAATCTGTTCCAAATACTTTGACACCTTATTTAAGACCAAACTTTATTAACAAATATGTTTACACAATAAAAAAGCTTTGGAATGAGACTTCTTGTTACTTGAATTTCAGGCCCAATTAAGTGACATCATTACTTTGAAATGTCGACATTGTATAATTAACTAATATTCAGTCCCCAACAAAAAGTATCATATTAAAAACTAAAACTCAATTCTTAATATTCCTAAAGTCATACCGAATTAGGGACTGTGAATGCCTTTGGTGTATGATATGGATTAAAAAAAGGGGCTCATAATATGTAATTATAAAAAACTTTATAGATGAAATATGTAGAGGTCTCTAATAATGAACACACATTCACTCTTTTGAGGGACATATTAAAGATTAAATGTTAGTTTTTGGAATTTCAAAAGAATTAGATTAATGACTCATGTTCAGTCTTGAATGACTTTTGCTTAAGAAAGGATTAGTAACTAATTTATAGTCTTTAATAATTAAAGCAAATTATACCATTTTAAGAAATGTACCAAAGATTGAAAAATAGTCTCAATGATATCGTAAGTGATCTTATAAGGGAGCTAATATTCAGTCTCTAAAGAGATTATGAATATAATAACTAAGGACTAAGATTTAGTCTTGTTGGATCGGATTGGTCTACACAAACAAGTACTTCTTCTAAGATCAGTAACTAACAAATGAGAAATCTAAGTTAGTTACTTACTATCACAACAAAATAGATAAATAAACAATAAGTTCTTTCAAAGTATTCACTTGATTAATCTGTTTTGTACAAATTACAATTCAGCAGATACAATCCAATGGCTAGAAAGCTTGCCTCTACTATACAAGTGTGAGGACTTTTATACTAAACAAAGCGAATAAACTATTCTATATTCAGATACTACAGTAGAACAGGTAATATGTGTATCGGAGTTGCCAGCTGTTGTACTATGTTGTCGACAAAAGGTGGAACACAGCAGCCGTCGGCACAGATAGGCTTGTTCTATGTAGTAGTCGATCGGTAGCTCGTGTAGTTCACTGCTGATTGGTAGTTGATCTGCATATACTGATCAACAGACATTCAGCATATGCAGATTAGCAGTTTCTTTGGTGTATGTTGATCAACAGCCGTTCATCATATAACCTTCAGTAGTAGATTCAGCACTTGGCTTGATGCGCCAGTTGACAGCCAATGCTGAAATCCCGAGTTCAGCACTTGGCCTGTTTCGGTAGTTGAGGACAATGCTGAAATTTTGAGTTTTTAGTAGTTTCATCCTTCATGATTCAACAAATTTCCCTAGGATGATTCCACCAAAACATTATCTTTAACCTTTAAGCCTTTTGATCAGTAAAAGCTCATACATGTATCCTCTTTTATCTCTTGAGGGGTTGTCAAGAGCTAGATTCACCAAGTAATTTATGTTGTGCAAGTCTGAACAGGTCATACTCTTTGACTTCAACTTCGCCAACACCAGCATATGTGAGACTGAAGGTGTTGGTTGAGAAATTATAACTCCAATGAGCGATAGGATCATGAATGCTTAGTGGAGTTACACATAGAGCTTCTTCTTCTTCCCTTTGCTCAGCCTTGTTGCCAAACTTGATCTTTAGAATAGCAGCCATGGACTTGTACTTGTCTGGTAGGTCTTCTTTTTCAGAGATCAACTTATGCATAGTCATTAAATCTTCAACGCTAAGCTTCAGAACATTTAGATAGGAAAAAATATTTTGCCTTATTCTTCCTTTCAATGGAGAACCTCTCAGTTTTAAAATCATAATCCTATTGGATGATTACTCAATATTCTCCAAGTCTTCTTCTTACTCAAATTCTAAGAGTTCTTCTTTTTCTTCTGGATGCTCTAACTCATGTCTCATTCTGTCAGTAACATTAGTGATGATCACTTTATCTGCTGACTCTTCAGATTGGCTCTGGGTAGGGGATTTGGTTGTTTCAGAAGCTGGTTGAACTTTTGGAGAACCATGCTCAGTGGTTTGAGCAGGTGGCGAAGGATGAGGAGGTGGATTGGTTGGTTGCTGGGTTCTAGCAGGTGAAGAGGTTTTGGCAGCTTCAGATTCTTCTTTCTTCTTTATTTGTTCTGAAGCGTGCCTTGATCTTTCTAGGTGGGAGTTGTAGATCCTCATCAAAACCTTTTCTACTTCCCTTTCCTCAGAGTCATTGCTTGGGTTACTTAGTCTCAGCCTTGTGAAGTTAGATATCTCAGACCGGTTGAAGCAAACTAGTTGGTTTCTTGACTAAGCTACTCTTCCAGCTGCTGATCTGGTTATAAAGTAGCAGTTCTTCTTTTGATCATATTCCCATTCCACTATAGGATCATGTATTGATAGTGGAGTTTCAAGAACTTCTTCAAAATTATCAGTTTTGACTAAGGTGAGTACTTTGTGCATTAGCATTTTGGATTTGTCATTCTTGCATCCAAAAATGCTAAAGTACTCAGTAATTTGCTCTAAAATGTCAAAGGACAAATCAAGTACCTAATTCTCATGATCATAGTACATGATCTCTCCATTAGCCCTATTGACATCAAATTTCTTCATCTAAGTAAGATACCCAGCTGCCAACACTTTGGTTCCTTGGAGTATCTTCTCCTCTGCTTCCGGATCAACAATCCTTGTTGTTGGATCATATGAGGCTGGTGCAACCAAAACAACACTTAGAATATTTTGGAGTACAATTGAAGAAGTCTTCCGAAGACAAAGCTGCTCTTCCGAAGACAAGTTGAGGATCTTCCGAAGATCAAGTATGAAGAACTTTCGAAGGTAGAACTCAGTCATTTGAGACTAGTTCTTCATTCGAAGCATAAACACTTAGAAGATCCAAGGCAAAGTCTTCCAAAGAATAAAGTCATGAAGACTTGCAGAAGTCTCGAAAGATTCTTCCGAAGTATAAATGGCCTCGAAGAACTTATTCTTCCGAAGCCATTTAAGCTTTGAAAGAACCAACTATGAATCAGTGGACAAAAGTATGGTCGGCCTGACACCCGCTGTCATCTCTGATATACTGCATGGCGCTTTTCCCATGCCCATGTAGTTGACCATACTTTAATCCACTGTTCATCTTTTATCAGTTAGTACAGTCTTATAATACTGAGTTGAGAAGTAATATATACAAGTATCTTGAAAAACCATTGTTGTGTTCATTTACTTATTATATTATTGTCAACTTAGTTAGAGATTCTGCTTCATCAAATCAAGTGACATCAAGTGAGTTTGAGAGATAAACTTGTGTTGAGAGACCAACACCAATCCTATAATTGGTATTAGAGCTTTTTAGGCTCTTGATTGTGAGATCTAACTATCCCAAATCACCCTTGTTTCATCACACTTACTCACTTCACTCAAATGGCTCTTAACCAGAATCTTCTGAGTCTGAAATGGGAACCATGACCAAGGCTCCAATTATCACTCTTGATAATTTTAGAGCATGGTGCAAACGTATTGAAGGCTTTATCAAGTATCAAGATAGCTAGATGTGGAGATTAGTAACTCATGGTCCTTACAAGCCAAAGATGGAATCCCCAGCTGGTAATGGCGCCATGATTGAGAAGGTTGTTGAAGATTACTCTGATGAAGACTTCAAGAAGATGGACATCGACTGTAAAGCCATGACTGTGCTGCTTACAGCTATACCAAACTCCATAATGGTAGGCTTTCAGCATTGTGAGACTGCCAAAGATCTATTGGATGCTTTGACGTTGATGTACTCCGGTTCTACTGATTCCAAAGAGTCCAAGAAAGATGTACTAAAGTAGCAATTTGAAAACTTCACACACATATGCTGGTGAGACCTTGAGTCAACAATACTTCAAGTACATGGACTTGATCTCCTCTTTTCAGTCTATGGGAGTGGCTCTTGACAAAAGAGACATAGTAAGAAAATTCATGAGTGCACTTCCTCATGAATAGACCTTTTACTGTGTCTCAATCAAGATAACTGAGAATCTCAACACTCTCACTATGACTGAACTATATGTAATCCTTGATGGATGCCGTATGGAGATGGATACTCAGAAAGGCCATCAGATGAACAGAAACTCAAACCTTCCTATCAGCAATGCTCTACATGCTGCTGAATGTTAAAGAACTCCCCAACCCTAGTTGTACCTGAACTACTGTTGGGTATTCTACCTTTGAAGAAATTGAAGATTTCCAATATATTAAAGTTGAAGACTTGAAGAACAAAAGCAACAAAATATTAGTCTAGGGTTTATTTTGTAATTATTGTAAATGCTAGATTAGTATAAATATTAACATATATCATCATTGTAAAGTGTGAATGGTTCTCCACAAAATATGTGAGAATTAGTTCCATCACCAACAACATCATGTCATCATCCTTCATGAATGATGAATTCAACATCAAATCAATAAACAACAAGCATTAAACACTTTTGTGTTAATCATTATTATATTTTAGCATCGAATCATCAAGTTTTGTAATTATTAATATGAATCCTAAGATCCAAGCTCAATGATCCCATTCATATCAGGGACACATAATTGGTATCAGAGCCGGAGTTGATGGATTCATATTGATTTTGATGAGATTTCATGGTTAGATTGCTAAAATTATTAAAGATCTGAAGAAAACTTGGATAAAAAGTTAGTGTGTACTTCATGAGAAATCCAATGATTTGGATTCATCAACATGATGTTACAATAGCAATTTTATCAACAATTCAACGATCAATTCAACAATACAAGATTCGATGTAGACATTGCAAGAAATCGAAGTTGGAGGCTGCGATGTGCTTCGCGAATGTGGGGTTGTCGTCGCAAATTAGGGTTTTTCGATTAGGGTTGCTCGCGGATCGTTGAGGGCTGCCGTAGGCAGATCTTGCGAATGGAAAGGGCTGCCAAATAGAGGGTCCCGAAGATGGAGAGTAATCGAAGCATGGTGGCTGCCGAATGGGGCTGTCGTCGCTAGGATTTAGTCGAATGGAAGGGGCTGTCGTAGGTGGCCTTTCTCGGCCGAATTAGGGTTGCAAATGAGTTCATGGAATATGGGCTTATTAACACAATTGGGTTTGTTACTTGGACTTCATCATTAAACAAAAACAACAGTTGGACTTGGGCTCAAGTGTTGAAGATTGGGCTTATGATCAACAAAACAAAATCAGGGTTCGTATTCGGGCTCTCATAAATATAGTTGTACCAAAGTTTTGAAGACATCGCTTCTGCATCAACAACAAAATTCTTGGCTTTGAACAACTATTCAACAGAATCAACATCAAGCTTCATTTTACATCAGAAATCTATAATTTAGGGGGAGTATTGTTGGGTATTCTACCTTTGAAGAAATTGAAGATTTCCAATATTATTGAAGTTGAAGACTTGAAGAACAAAAGCAACAAAATATTAGTCTAGGGTTTATTTTGTAATTATTGTAAATGCTAGATTAGTATAAATATTAACATATATCATCATTGTAAAGTGTGAATGTTTCTTCATAAAATATGTGAGAATTAGTTCCATCACCAACAACATCATGTCATGAATGATGAATTCAACATCAAATCAATAAACAATAAGCATTAAACACTTTTGTGTTCATCATTATTATATTTTAGCATCGAATCATCAAGTTTTGTAATTATCAATATGAATCCTAAGATCCAAGCTCAACAATCCCGTTCATATCGGGAACACACAACTACCCCCAACAACCATCATCCTCTTCTGGGCCTTACATCACATTTCTTGAGACACCCAGATCTCAACAGGCTCAACAAAATCCTTTCCAGGATAGTTGTGCTTTTGTTTCAGGGAATGAGCACTCTGGAGATTTTCAATTCTATTTTGATGATCTCGAGTGTTTTAGCCCAGATGATGTGGACTACATGGATATTGTCCAATAGATGGCTCTCCTAACCTACAGAGCAAAGAAGTTTTTCAAGAGAACTAGAAGGCAATTCCCTCAAAACCCAACCAACAGCAAATTTGGGTTTGACAAGTCAAAGGCCAAGTGTTACAATTGCAATCAACTTGGTCACTTTGCAAGGGAATGCAAGGCTCCTAAATCCAATCCTGGAGCAACTCAAGCCTCCCAACATCCTGCTACCCCAAAAGCTGCAACCAAACCAACTGAACAACATGCTGTAGCTGTTGCTCAAGAAGTTGATTGGAGCTTCATGGTGCAAGATGTCACTCCTGCTCAAGCTCTCATGGCTGGAACTGAAGATAGTAAGGTATATGAACATATCTGTACCCCAGCCTGTATTGCTAAGGTTAAATTGATCAGGACTATAACATGGAAATTAAATCTGATATTGAGTTCTTAAACATATTAAAATCTGATTTTAAGAGAGTAGAATCTGACTACAAACTCAAAATCGAAGAGTTAGAGAAAATTGTATCCTCTTTAAAACATGAACATTCAAACTACAAGGCTCAAATAAAAGATTTAATCTCCAAGTTAACTGAGGCTCAAGCCCAGCTAGTAATAGCTGAGGCTAAAGCAAAGAACTATGCTATTGAAGAGCATAACTTCAACACTATCATTGCATCATCCTCCCGCTCAAATGTGTGTTATCAAAACAAAAGTGGGTTGGGAACCAATGAAATTGCTCCACCACACTCTTATGTGTCTGTTAGACAACCAAGATGTGGTACTGATGAGCAAGAGGTTCCAACTGCTGACTCACTACCCAATGAGCAGAAAAATGATGCAACAATGGTGACCAACACAGGGAAGGATAAGGTAGAAAACCTCATCCACACCACTGATGACCAACTCCTAACCACCAAAGAAAGAAAGAATAAAATCAAGTCAGCAAGAAAAACTGCTAAGAAGGTGGCTGAGTCAAAGTTGAAAATAGACCCAAAGCAAAAGGGTGTATTTATCTCAGCTGGATTCCAAGTGGTTGGAAGTTCCGATTCAGGAAAAAAGTGTGATACCAGCACTCGTATTCAGCTAAAGGATCAGAAATTAAAGGGGAAGAGTGCTGAAGAAGAGAAGAAGTACAAGAAACTATAGCCCTCATGACCCATCAAGAATAACATTGAGTTCATAATGTGCGGTCTGCATAACCACATGGCTAAAGATTGTTACTACAATCCAGCAAGCACACATTATGCAAACAATGTTAAGAAAGAAGGAGTCAAGGATGGTTTCACATTTGGACCTTACCATATGGTACAAGTGTTAAGGAAAGGAAAGCTTGTTTCCGAAGCTAAGTTACTTTCGGAAGAAACTCATTCTTTCGAAAGGAAAATAGCTTCGCAAGACAAGCCAAAGAACAAACAAAGGAACAAAAAGAATCCTTTGAAACCTTCTGAGAAGAATACTGCTTCGGAAGAAAAGGTGGTGACAACTTCTTTCGAGAAGAAAGAAGCCTCGGAAGCAAGTCATGCTGCTCAAGCCTCTACAGGCTCATCTACACTGATCAACCATAGGATGGAATAGAAGATCAGAAAAGATGCTGCAGCCCAAACCTTTTCTTCATAACATTTTGGTTCAATTATCTCATCTACATTGGAAGAGCCCAAGACCAACCAGGCTTGGGTTTCCAATTGTAACTAATCATTTCACCTTATGTGCAAGGACATCCACATGACAAGAATGGAAATGTATGGATTGTGAACAGTGGATGTTCCAGGCACATGATAGGAAACAGATCTCTCCTACAACAATTTGAACATTTTGATGGAGGTCCTGTTCAGTTTGGAGGTGAAGCCGGAGGATACATTTCTGGTAAAGGTAGTGTATCCAATGGTAAGTTAAAAGTTGACAAAGTAAATTTTGTCAAACAACTTGAACATAATCTCTTTAGTGTTTCTCAATTCCGTGACCAAAAGCATCAAATGCTTTTCACAGAACATGAGTGCATTATCCTCAAACCCGGGATGATAATTCCTCAGGAATTGGTGCTTCTTGGATCTCCTAGGAGAGAGGATATGTACAAGCTGGATATGGACAATGCTTCCCCACTGGGTGAAGTATCATGCTTTCTTTCTAAAGCTAATGGTGATGAGTCAACTCTTTGGCATAAAAGAATGTGTCATGTTAATTTTTAAAACCATGAACAAATTGGTTAAAAATAACTTGGTACATGGTGTGCCTAAAAAGGAATTTTTCTGTAAAGATAACTGTGTTGCCTGTCTGAAAGGGAAGCAACACAAGGTATCTTATAAATCTAAAGAGGTTAATTCCATCACCACCCCATTACACTTATTACACATGGATCTATTTGGTCCCACAAGTATAATGAGCATTAGAAGGAAATCATATTGACTTGTGATTGTTGATGATTTTACAAGATTTACATGGGTATTCTTTATAAGAACTAAAGATGAAACTGCTGAAACTTTAAAATCTTTTATTCTTAAAATTGAAAATCAAATTGATCACAAGGTAAAAATCATTAGAAGTGATCAAGGGATTGAGTTTAAGAATCAAGTTCTTGACTCATTCTATAACTCAAAAGGGATTGCCAGACAATATAGTGCTCCTAAAACTCCTAAACAAAATGGTGTTGCTGAGAGGAGGAGCAGGACACTTATTGAGGTTGCAAGAACCATGTTAGCTGATTCAAAATTGCCTCTAACTTTCTGGGCAGAGGCAGTCAGCATGACATGCTATGTGTAGAACAGAGTTCTCATTGTTAAGCCCCATGGAAAAGCCCCTTATGAGCTATGGAACAAGAGGCCACCATTCATTAGCAGATGCACCATGATTAACACAAAAGACAATTTGACAAAATTTGATGAAAAGTCGGATGATTCTATCTTTGTTGGATATTCCTCAATCTCTATTTCTTATAGAGTATATAAAATCAAAAATCAACAATTTGAGGAATCATCCAATATTGTTGTCAATGAGCACACTCCTTGTGTTAAGGGATATGGTCCTGATCATATTTTTGACTTAGAATTGTTTCCAAACTATTCTAAACCATCTTGTGAGAATGTTTCAACTGAAACAGAAACACAAAATGACTCATATGATGATCAACTGTTTGAGTTACCTAGACATATTCCATGTTCTCCAAGAAGTCATGAAGATCAAGCACCCACTACTGGAAGTCCTGAAAGCTTAAACTTATCAGTTGACAACTCCAGCATTCAACACCAAGCTGATGAAGATAGTGATCTGGAGGAATGATGCTGCTTCATAACAAAATGTCATTGATGTTGTAACACAATCATTCAATCAGTCCTTATTGAATGAGTGTGAGACATCAGTTGGAAATGTTGTTCAAAATCCTGAGCAAAACTTCTCCAACTTGGATCTATCTATGCAACTAGATGTGATTCCTAGGCTCAGGATACACAACACTCATCCAGCTGAGAACATCATTGGGGATGTCTCAGAAGGTGTGAGAACAAGAGGTCAGACCCACAATGGAAATGTTTACTTGTACTCATGCTTTCTCTCTCAAATGGAACCCAAGAAGGTGGAAGAAGCTATCAAGGACAACAATTGGGTTGAATCAATGCAAGAGGAGTTGCTTCAATTCAAGAGACAAAAGGTATGGAACCTGTGTCCATTACCACCTGACCAAGTCCCCATTGGCACTAAGTGGGTGTTCAGAAATAAAAGAGACGATAGAGGTTTGATCATCAAGAACAAAGCAAGACTTGTGGTTCAAGGATACACACAAGAGGAAGGCATAGATTACACTGATGTCTTTGCACCTGTTGCAAGACTTGAGGCTGTGAGAATCTTCCTTGCTTTTGTAGCATCCAAGAACTTCACAGTCTATTAACTTAATGTCAAATGTTCATTTCTGTATGGGGATATCGATAGAGAAGTCTATGTGTGTTAGCCACCTAGATTTGAAGACCCACAGCACCCCAACTATGTGTGCGAACTAGATAAAGCTCTTTATGGGTTACACCAGGCACCTAGGCTGTGGTATGAGACATTGTCTCAGTTTCTTCTAAAGCATGGCTATACCAGAGGCACCATAGACAAGACATTGTTCATAAAGAAGTCTAGGAAGGACATATTGCTTGTACAAGTCTATGTTGATGACATCATATTTGGTTCCTCAAATGACCAAATGTGCAAAGACTTTGAAAGCATTATGAAAAGGAAGTTTGAGATGAGTTCCATAGGAAAGATGGATTTCTTCCTTGGAATTCAAGTGAAGCAGATAGAAGAAGGGTTCTCATAAATCAATCTAAGTATGTCAAGGATATCTTAGAAAGATTTGAGATGAAAGATTGTAAGCTAGCCAAGACACCTATACCCAGAAATCACAATCTTTGTCCTGATTCAGAGGGGGAGGATACTGATCAGCATCAGTACAGGGCAATTATTGGATCTCTGATGTATCACTGCAAGCAGACCTGATATCATGTTTGCAACTTGCATCTGTGCAAGATATCAGGCTGCTCCTAAGGTGTCTCACATAATTGTTGTCAAGAGAATTCTTAGATACCTCAAAGGAGCTCCCAAACTAGGTCTTTGGTATCCTAGGAATAAGGATTTCAATCACTATGGTTATACTGACAGTGATTATGGTGGCTGCAAACATAAACAAGAAATCCACATCAGGAAGATGTCAATTTCTTGGTGGAAGGATCATCTCCTGGCAATGCAAGAAGAAATCATGTGTCTCCATATCAACTGCTGAAGCTGAATACATTGCTGCTGCAAGCTGTTGTGCTCAGTTGCTATGGATTCAAAATCAGATGTTAGACTATGGTTTCATATTCATGGAGACTCCTATTCACATAGACAACAAGAGTGCAATTTCTATCATAGAGAATCCAGTCAAGCACTCTAAGACAAAGCACATCGACATCAGGTACCATTTCATTCGAGATATTCATGAGAAAAACTTAATGAAACTAGTCAAAGTCAATTCAAATGAACAATATGCTGACTTGTTCACCAAAGCTTTTGATGAACAGAGATTTAAGTATTTAATCACAGCTATTTGGATGATTAACATTGACTAGTCAATCACTTTTGAACCCTTTAAATGTGTCTTGTCTATGTTGTCTTTATACAATCTAAGCCCTATTACAAAAGGTTTTTCTTCAAAAATTTCTAAGTATGAATTCTTCCGAAGAGAAATTTACCCTCGAAAGAGAACTTTATCTTTCTTCCGAAGGCAAATTCCTCTACACAAGTATTATCTTCCGAAGAGTTTTTCACCTCGGAAGAAAATTTGATCATAAATCAAATCCACTTCCGAAGCTTGCAAACTTCTTTTCTCGGAAGACCACTTTACTCTCGGAAGCAAACTTGTCTTTAAGACATGGATTGCCTTTGGAAGTAAAAGTGGCCTTGGAAGACTTTACTGAGAGACTTAACAATTTTCTCTCGGAAGCAATTTTACTCTCGGAAGAAAACTTTACTGTGTAACGGAAATCTTTCGGCCCCACTTTGTAAAAAGTAAGATTCTATTGATGATTGTCGGAATATTTTAAATGGTTTTTCTTACCGCCCTTGTCAAATCGAAACCTAAACTATCCTTTCACCTTATCGGTTTGATCTTTTAGCCCCCATTTAAAAACTTCTAACTCTCTTTCTTTAATTTCTTTACCTTCACAAAAGCCCCAAATTTCCACTATCTTCTTCTCCACTCACTCTCAAATTCCTTCAATCAAACAGATTTTTTACTAACAATAGCCTTGAATCCCCAACACAACCAGGTCGTTATCCTTGATTCTTCAAAGGATGCCGACTTTGCCCCAATCATCCAATTTCTATCATAGTCTGCATACTTCAGCGCCCTCACTATTAATCCTACCATCTACTCAAACCACATGGCCAAATTCTGGGCCAATGTTCAAACGAGCTGATTAATGATGAAAGGGTCGTCAGATTAAGGATCTGCGGGCAGGAAATTGGCATCAGTGAAAGAACCATCAGGGAGCATCTGGAACTCCATGATGAAGGCACCCCCACTGAATTCCCTAAGTCTGATTTGAAGGACACTTACATTCAGATTTGATATGGCGGCGATGTGAGCAAGTCAACTGTCTACAAGTTCAACTTCTCCTATAACTAGAAGTTCTTGCTGCACATCATTCTACATAGCCCCTCCAACAAATCAGGGGGATAGGATCAAATCCCTTATGATTTGGGCTGCCTAGCCCCTGGGTTGTTCAAAGGCCTCCGCTTCAACTACTCACGGTTTGTGCTGAACAACCTACAAGGTAATCTCACCAGGGATCTATTCTATATGTATCCCTGGTTCATTCAGCACATAATTAATTGTGAGCTCGACCAGGAGAAACTTCTATGTGAAGACATTCTAATAGTCCCTCACATGAGGCTGGGCATGTTCAAAACACTAAAGAAGGTGTCCACCAACTTCACCGAAAGATTCACTGATATTCTTCCAGGTATGCTTGAGCCAACGGCTCCTGGTGACATCCCTGCAAATCCAGCAGGTGATGAACCCACACTAGCCACCACCACTTCAATGCAAATCACTTATTCCCACCCAATCAAATTCACATATCAAAGGCACCCCAAACGAACCCTTGTTCAATCTACTCTGATTGAACAAGTCCCCTCTATTCAACCCAAAAAGGCTAGAGTGGAACTTAGGGCTCCCACTCAGCCAGAGGTTCAACCATCCTCCACCATTAACCTCAATATCAGTGTTGAGTCTCCTCAGTCTCAACCTGATGAGCCCGAAACCCAAACCGTAAGCCCTCAGGGTTAGTCTTAACACTCCCTAAGCAGCCTAAAAGGGACAACCACATCACTGGCTCAGCTGCTATTGTAGAGGAGCCATTAGGTGCTGACCAAGGTCCCGGGTCAATAGATATAACCTTTGTATCCTTTCTTGACCTACTAACTCGATCTGATGAAGATATCTTGTTTCATCAAGGCCGTGATGTTGATCTTTCCCACAACTTTCAAGATCAACTGAGCCTTAGGGAACCTCTGATATCTAGCCCACATCAGGTAGACCAAACTAAGGTGAGTCCAACTGGAGTGGAGGTGACTCATGTAGACTTAGATGCCACTACTGAGAGTGTCTTATTGGCCTCTCTGGACAGTGGTAACATAAGTGAGACCAATTCTATGACAACCTTGCCAATTGATGCCTCTAAAAGGGACATCAGTATGCAAGGGAAACCAGGGTGCCAAGAAACCACATCTAGTGGTGATGATGAACATACTAGGTATGTTATCTTATCTCCCTGTGATTCTTCAAAAGAAGATGAGGGTAGTGTGCAACTTATCATCAGAGACCTACTTTCTAAAGTCTCAAACCTTGAATCAAAGATTAAGACTTTAGAAGATAGGTCTGCCACTCAGCAACTTGAGATTGAAAATCTCAAGGCCCAACTAGCTGAGAAATAGATTGAGAAGTCTGTTAGGCATGTATCAATTCAAGTTTCTTTAAGTTCTTCCTCTAGGTCATCTACTTCTCAAGATGATGCTACCAAAAAAGGGGAGAATGTATAGAAACAAAGACATGAGAACCCAGCCAGGCCATCACATTCTCCCTCTCTTCATTTTATCCCACACAACAAGACCATGCAAGCATCTTCCCTCAGCCACCTCCTATCACCATTCAAGTGGACCCAAGGATGCTTATTGACCTTAACAGATTCTTAACCAAATTCCTGATAAGCTCCGCCCTTGAACAACCCTCCCTGATGTAGTCATTGCCTACTTTGGAGCTGAAGAGCTTCAAAGGTTGAGTGCACCACCTACCTCTGAGAAGGAAGTTGGTCAACCTAAGGTTCATATTGAATATGAGATTGACTTCGAAGGGGAAATAAGGACTGATGGCCCAGAAACTGACTTAGAAGGGACAGGTAGTGCAGTTTCAATCTCTTCCGAAGCAAAATTTCAAGCTGTGAAAGGGATAATTGAACTCTCTTCCTTGTCCGATGACCTGTTCATCACAGAGGCTATTCTTGATCTAGTACAGAGGTAAACAGTGAGGAATTCCTCAAAACTCCTTTATCTCAGACACCACAAGCACCACAAGTTCAACCCCACTCTCCCCAACCTGAATCCTCTAAGCCAGAATCTCCAAAGGCTGAATCTTCCTCAGATCCTAAAGGAAAAAAGGAAGATGACTATCGAGGAACTTCTAGAGGAGGAAATGTTGGATAAGCTAAAGAAGAAAGGAAGAATTGATACTGGGAAGCTGCTAGCTGCAAGCAGCAGCAGCTTCTCAAGAAAGTATCAATAATAGAAGGAGAGTGGAAGTCATAGACAGGCTCATCAGCTTGGGAGTAGATAATGAAGAAATACTTCTACTCCCACTTGATGAGCTTATGAATATGGAGAAGGCAACCTTGCTACAAAAGGAGAAGGAGGAAGCAACAAGGTTGGCCATAGAGGAGGAAAGGAGGAGGAGGAAGAAGGAGGCACTTCAGAGGGATAGGATGGAGAGGATAGCCTTTTTATGCACAAGGGGCTATTCTCAGGAGGAGCTAACTCCTCATGAAAATGATACGATCTTGTTTCTTTTTCACAAAGAACAAGATCAAATCAGCAAGGTGAGGAAGAAGGCTGCTAGGGAAAAGTTGAGGGAAAAGAAGAAGAAGGAGGAGGAGGCCCAACTTGCGGCCGCCAAAAAAGATGGGAGATAAGGCTTTGATTAAAGCTTATCTCAAAGCCCATGGCTTCATCGGCAGGCAAGTGGGTCCCCCTACAGTGACATGTCAGTGACATTAAGGCTGACATTCACCAGCACCCAAACCACAACCAACAAAACCTGAGCCCACACCTTTTCCCTTTCCCATCAAAACCAAACCAACTACTGAACCTTACACTCCTGAACCCACACCATCATCCTTACCTACATCCTCACCCATTGCCTCTCAACAACCACCACCACTACCTATCCTTAAACCCAAAACAGAACCCCGAACCCAACCATTACCCAGACCATCCTCTGAACCATCTAAACCCTTATCCTTAGAAGAGTTCAAGGAGATCAAAAGGAAGCTCATTAACTGCACAACCTTGAGCGGCATCTCTTATGAGGAAGAGTCCATAAAGCTGAAATACATTGATGGCTCTTCCTGTGCCCTCACAAGAGATGCATTCCTTGATCTGCCTAGGGGAACACTAGACCAAGCTCTCCAATTTCTTACAACCAACTCAGACACACTCAAAGAAGAAGAAAAGAAGTTGAGAAGGAGATTGGTGACTCTACTGGACACTAGGAAAGGGGACAAGCTACCAACTAAGCCCTTCAATCCTAGAAGACAAATATCCAGTGGAGGTTCGATGAACCTTCACACAGTTTTGCTATGGAAAGAGAGAACGGTGAAGTCAATAGACTTGATACACCATCTCTGCTACACTCCAGCAGATTTGATATTGCTAAGTTAGCAGAGAAACCATTCTCCAACCCCTCCAACTTTCAGATAGCTGCTCACATCAGAAATCATCTAAGCAGCCTTCATCTTGCTGAGCTAACAAAGAAAGCCAAGACCAAAGAGGAGTGGAAGTTGAGAGCAAAGGAAGAAGAAGAAGAGGGTGCAACTACAAAAGGAAGAACATTCCTACAAATGGTTGAAGGACCTACTTCTGATTCTATAGTTAGATGGGAGTATGACTATAATTCCCATCAACTACCTCTCTTCAGAGGGCCACAACAAAGTGTACATGTCATTCAGAGCAACAGACTAGATCTTCTATCTACGAATGACTTGTATAAGCTCCTCACCACCACATCAGGGAAGAACAAAGAGACAGACAAATATTTGCTTTCCCTAGTGTTGAAGACATTAAGGAGCAGAAGGGAGTCAGGCTTTGATAGCATCAGCCTAGGGGAGTTTGTTGGATCATATGAGGCTGGTGCAACCAAAACAACACTTAGAATATTTTGGAGTACAATTAAAGAAGTCTTCCGAAGACAAAACTGCTTTTACAAAGACAAGTTGAGGATCTTTCGAAGCTCAAGTATGAAGAACTTCCGAAGGTAGAACTTAATCTTCCAAGACTAAGTAGTTCTCCTTCCGAAGTATAAACACTTAGAAGTTTCAAGGCAAAGTCTTTCGAAGAATAAAGTCATGAAGACTTGCGGAAGTCTCGGAAGCAGTTGATTCTTCCGAAGTATAAATGGCCTCGGAAGAACTTATTCTTCCGAAACCATTTAAGCTTCAGAAGAACCAACTATGAACCAGTGGATAAAAGTATGGTCGGCCTGACACCCGCTGCCATCTCTGATATACTGCATGGCGCTTTTCCACGCCCATGTATTTGACCATACTTTAATCCATAATTCACCTTTTATTAGTTAGTACAGTTACTACCTTTAGTTGGTGACAAAAGGTAAGTCATGGACATGCCATGACTACCTAATCTAGGATAGTATTTTATCTTAGATGCTTTACTTCTAGCAATGTAGTATTTGTCTAGTTGTAAATTACAGCTAGTTATCCAAGTATAACCGGCTGTATAGTAGTATATATAAGTTTCTCATTGTAACTCATTAAGTTATGCTTGTAAGAGTCTTGTAATACTGAGTTGAGAAGTAATATATACAAGTATCTTGAAAAACCATTCTTGTGTTCATGTACTTATTATATTATTATCAACTTAGTTAGAGATTTTGCTTCATCAAATCAAGTGAGATCAAGTGAGTTTGAGAGATAAACTTGTGTTGAGAGACCAACACCGATCCTACATTTGTCTTCCTTGCAAGGATTGAAAAGATGGACTTCTAATCATCGGAGATAGTTGATGAATAGTCAGGGGATGCTGGAGGCCTAGTTGGCAGATAGAAGGATTTCTAAGTAACTTTCTTTGACTTGGCATGTTTTCTCTCCCATTGCTCCCTGGCTTGTTCAAGCTTTGGGAGCTCTCTAGCAGCAACTTTCTTCTTTCTTCTTGATTCATCTGATGTTCAGATCAAGAGTTGACATACTCATTGGTCCTACTTGTCTACCAGAGAAACCATAGTATTTGAGGAACCGCTTTATATGTTGCTTATCCTTGAACTCTTGCTGAACTCTTTCACCTTTCTTCTTCTCTGATTCAGCCCTCTTTCTTTAGCTGACTTAGCTGCTTTCTCCATTTTAGCATGAGTTACAACTATCAGCTTAGACTTGATCTCAACAGTGCTCTACTCCATGATCTCATCAAAATTCTATCCTTTCAACTCAAGTTGAGCTGCTAAGAGACATTTTTCCTCATCTTTCCTTTTTTCTCCACAGATGAGATCACAAGACTGGGTTCGCTAGTTATAGCTATTGACGCCTGCTGAGGTGTTGTTCTCTGGGTGCTTTCGGCAGATGGCCTGGATGACTTAGATAGCACCTTCCTGACAGCTTTAGTCTTTGATCTAGGTGGAGCTTTTGAGATTGTTCTGTTCGGTTTACCACCACAGTTGAATTCTCTAGATGCAGTTCGTGCAGCTCTTGAATCCTTTTCACTCTTTATTACTACAATGATATTCTTTTCCATTGAGGATTCTTGAGATATGCCTGCCTTCAGAATTATCACATCTTCTTCAGCCTTTTGTGGGAATAACTCTAACTTTTTGGTCAACAGAAATTTGGCCTTTGATTTCTATGATTCAAGCACTATTTTCTCTTCAGCAGTCATAGGTCTCTTACCTTTGTCAGAGGTAGAGACTTTAGTAAGTCTAACTGCCGAAGGTTTAGGAATTACACCTGATGCCTCAGCAGTTGACTTGGGATCATCGGCAGTTGTCTAAGCTCTCTTAATATCATGAGTGACTTCTGGGCCATCAGTATCCACACTCACCTCAGAGTTAACTGGGGCTTCAGTTTCAACTTCCGGTTTACTAAATATCAACTCAACTTTCTGAGTTCAGGCTCAGTTGCTTCCTTCTGAAGTTAGGTAGACTCATACTTAAGGGTCACCCTATGTCTTTCCATATAATCATCCATCGTCTGGGTTCCTCTTGTGTAAACCACCATCTTTTCTGAGGATTCATCTGCCGAAGGAGTCTCTTGTATGGTACTTTCAACAGTTGCATCAGCACCTGATTTGTTCAGTGCTTCAGCAGCTTATAAGAGTACTTTCAGAAGTGGTGCTTCTTCTTCAGCAGATTACTTGGGAGTGGCTTCGAGTCCAAGCACTATCTCTCTCGTGGATGGTTCCTCATCAGTTCTCTTTCTTTTTAGAGAGAGTAAAGAAGAAGTACTGGATTTCTTTATCATGGCAATCCTTCTCTTCCCAATTAGAACTTTTTGGTTCATCCTTCTCATTACCCTCATGGCCTCAATTTTCTTTTTCCTCTTCACTATTATAGCCATACTTATCAAGAAGCTTATTCAAGTTGACTTCAGCTTCTGATAAAGGCTCATATTGGTCAGTCCATTGTGAAGAGAAGGAGATTGGCTGAGTTGCTTGAATGACTTGATTAGCCAATCTCTGAAGAATATCTTCAGCTTCTTTGGGCTAATCTTCTCCTTTTTTGGTAGCAGCATCTGAAATTCTAGATGACACCAGATTGATGGAGGAAGGCACATCCAAAGGTTCTTGTGGTGCTGAAAGTTGAAGGCTCAGAATGATGGATTTTTGAAGGTCAATGGTCTCTTACAGGTGTTTAACTTTGTTCTTAAGATCCATGGCCTTGAAGTATTATATTTTCTTTTTGTAAGAGTGCTAGTCCCTTTGCAAGATAAAGGTTTTAGGCTGTCAATTCATCTATATGTTTCATTCTTCCCTAATCCACAGGTGTGGAATCCTTAGGAGATGAGGTACTAGTGTAAGGCCCCGTTCCCGGAACGCTTACAGTTGGTCATTCATCGCACATAAAACGTATAATTACAATTTCATTAAGAAAACATTGCAGCGGAAACATTCAAAAATGGCATCACTTTTCATTATAAATACTTTTGCCAAATAATACACCATTATCCAGTTACAAAATTCATGTTTGCATTACATCACAAAAGCTATATAATTGGATGCCATCCCAAAAGAGCTGAGTAGCTTCGCCGTGCCATCCTCAGCAATCATTTACCTGCCAACTGGAAAATGCAATAAAAGTCAGCGTTGCTGAGTGAGTTCTAGTTTTAATAATAAAACATACTTTACTTTCATATAAAATCATTCGTTACTTTGACGTGATCACACATCATACGTACGCATAGATAATATCATTATTAACTTCTTCATTCATTCATTCGTTCATTCGTTCCTTTTAACTTACTTGCGCATCGGACATCATCCATACCAATACCATATGCTACACCCCAATTAGTCACAGCTACCGGGCCGAAGTCAATAAATGAACAGCTAAACGTATGCCACGGTACTGGGGTTAACCAATCAGTCTTAGCTACTGGGCCGAAGTCAATAAATGAACAGCTAAACGTATGCCACAGTACTAATGATAACCGACGGTCATAGCCACTGGGCCGAAGTCAATAAATGAACAGCTAAACGTATGCCACAGTACTAAGGGTAAGCGGTAGAGGTTCCACATAATGGTCAATCACAAAGAAGGACCCGTTATCCGATGCATGCAAGACGTGTCATCTCTTTCCACTTTACGTTACATAATACTTCATTTCATTCGTCATAATACGTAAGGCCATAAGAATGATAATCATACACATACATCATAACAAGGAACATATCAAACATAATCATCAACATCATACAGGGCAACGTCATACATTCATAATATGCATAGACATGCAACATCATCATCATCATGCCCTACATGCACTCTAAGGCCATAACCATCCTCTTACATGCTCTTACGGGTTACCTTACGTCCAAACTTACATCTGCACCTTTCCCCGAAGGCCAGAAGTCAAACTACACATTCATTCGAGTGCAACAGCCCTATTCGGGCGTATGGACACTCTTCAGTCGCATGGCCTCCATGCGACTGAACATCATGCGACTGGATTCATGCGGATGAACACCTATACGAATGAACATCCAATCGTGCGTATGGACCTTGTGCGAATGGGATTATTGCGAATGGGCACCTATGCGACTAACCTCATGCGTATGGATTCATGCGACTAAGCATCTATGCGACTAAACCCTCAGTCGCACATCCCTCATGCGACTGGACTCCCAGTCGTGCGACTGAACCCCAATCGTGCGAATGACCTTCAATCGCCCTCATTCGGCCGTATGGCCTTCATTCGGTCGCCTAGCTCTAGCTGATGCAGAATGGAGTTCATCCCGAACCCAATCTGCCATTTTCGGCCTCCAAGCTCATCCAAACCCATTCTAAGCCTAAATCAACCCTCCTGGACCTTAGGAATGCATACCTTAACACCATACAAGCACACACAAGCCCGAAATCATACTCTAAACACATCATACACATCACACCCAAATGGGTCAAACACACACACATAAAAACGGGTTTTGAACACTTTCCAGCCCCAAAATCAGTTGAAAACAAGTAAAAGTGGGGTCCTAGAACTCACACAATCGAGCACAAAGACAAGAGCTTCGATTTGGCTTGCTACTCGACGAATTTGGACACCCGAATCACCCGAATCAACCCTTTTCTCCCTTTTTCTCTTCTTTCTCTCTTCTCTCTTCTTTGGTGGCTGAATTTTGTGAAGTGTGGGGAGAGTGGGCTGCCCTCTCCCTACACATATCACCCCATTACCCGACCTTTCTTCGTTGGCGAGTTTGGTCCCTCGACTTTGGACTTCATTTCTTTTCTTTCTTCGTCGGCTTCAAAATAATAAATTTCCGGGTGTTACAAGTCCACCCCCCTTAAATAGGTTTCGTCCCCGAAACCTGTCATTCCTCGAACAAACGTGGATAATGCTGTCTCATTTCTTCCTCAGTCTCCCACGTCGATTCGGATCCCTTCCTGTGCTTCCACTGTACACGCACAAGAGGAACCACTTTATTCCTTAGCCTTTTCTCCTTTCGATCGATGATTGCCACTGGTTGCTCCACATAATTGAGCCGTTCATCTACTTCGATATCCTCCAATGGAACAATCATATCTTCATCTGCTAAGCACTTCCTTAGATGAGATACATGGAATGTCGGGTGGATTCCACTTAACTCATCTGGTAACTCCAGTCTATAGGCCACCTCTCCTACTCGAGCAATGATTCGGAAAGGGCCTATATACCTTGGGCTCAACTTGCCCCGCTTTCGGAAGCGAATGATACCCTTCCAGGGTGAGACCTTCAACATAACCCGGTCACCCACCTGGAACTCAATCGGCCTGCGCCTTTTATCAGCATACGACTTCTGTCTGTCTTTGGCTGCCTTCATGAAGGCTTTGATCTTCTCAAGCTTCTCAGTCGTAGCCTCAATTACCTCGACGCTTCCCAATTCCTTCTGACCAATGTCGCCCCAACAAACGGGCGTTCTGCATCTCCTACCGTATAGCATCTCATATGGAGGCATGCCAATGCTGGCGTGATAACTGTTGTTATATGAGAATTCGGCTAACGGTAGGTGGTCATCCCAACTTCCACCAAAATCAATCACACATGCCCGAAGCATGTCTTCCAGCGTCTGAATGGTCCTTTCCGACTGACCATCAGTCTGGGGATGATAAGCCGTGCTGATATGTAACCTCGTCCCCATAGCATCGTGGAACTTCTTCCAGAATTTAGATGTAAACCGAGTGTCACGATCCGACACAATAGACACCGGCACACCATGACGAGTTACAATCTCCCTGATGAACAGATCAGCCAACCTCTCTGAGGAATATGTCTCGCGGATCGGTAGGAAGTGAGCACTCTTCGTCAAACGATCAACTATCACCCATATGGCATCGTACCCTTTCGGGGTACGCGGTAGCTTTGTAATGAAATCCATGGTGATGTGTTCCCACTTCCATTCCGGTATATCCAAAGGTTGTATCTTCCCGTACGGCTTTTGGTGCTCGGCCTTCACCTGTAAGCAAGTAAGGCACTTACTCACGTATTCCACCACGTCGCGCTTCATACCCGGCCACCAATAATCTTTCTTCATATCATAGTACATCTTCGTGGCACCAGGATGAATGGAGTACCGAGTCTTGTGAGCTTCATCCATTATCTTCCCCCGTAGATCCCCAAAACGAGGAATCCACACACGATCAAATCGGGTTCTAACACCGAGCGTGTTTTCACCCAATTCCCCAACCAGACCTCTCATCCTTTCAGAGTTAAGATTATCTTCTTTCAGTGCCTCATCTTGAAACTCTTTAACCTGCTTCATTACATCAGAGGTCATGATCAACTGATAGGCTTTCACCCGAATCGGCTCGGGCCTCTCCTTCCGGCTAAGGGCATCAGCCACCACGTTGGCCTTGCCCGGATGGTAGTGGATCTCACAATCATAATCCTTTATAAGTTCCAACCACCGCCTCTGTCTCATGTTCAAATCCTTCTGCTCAAAGAAGTACTTCAGACTCTTATGGTCAGTGAATATGGTGCACTTCGTCCCGTAGAGGTAGTGCCTCCAAATCTTCAAAGCAAAGACCACGGCTGCCAGCTCCAAGTCATGAGTAGGATAATTGACCTCATGAACCTTCAACTGTCGGGATGCATAGGCTATAACCTTTCCTCTCTGCATTAACACACACCCCAACCCCGAGTAAGAAGCATCGGAATAAACCACCAAGTCTTCACTTCCATCGGGTAATGACAGAACAGGAGCTTGAGTCAATCTCGCCTTCAATTCTTCAAACGCCTTCTCTTGAGCTTGACCCCATATAAACTTCACATCTTTTCGGGTCAACTTGGTTAGTGGAGAAGCAATCTTGGAGAAGTCTTGGATGAACCTTCTATAGTAACCCGCCAAACCCAAGAAGCTACGAATCTCGGATGGCGTCTTTGGCGACTTCCATTGCATAACCGCCTCCACTTTTGCCGGGTCCACCATAATCCCATCGGGATTCACCACGTGACCCAAGAACTGAACTTCGCGCAACCAGAACGCGCACTTGGAGAATTTAGCATACAGCTTCTCCCTTCTTAACGTCTCTAGAACTTCCCGAATGTGACCGGCATGCTCTGCTTCGCTCCTCGAGTAAATCAGAATGTCATCAATAAACACGATCACTGATTTATCCAACATAGGCCGACACACACGGTTCATCAAATCCATAAAAGCAGCTGGCGCGTTGGTCAAACCAAAGGACATGACAAGAAACTCGTAGTG
The DNA here is from genome assembly GCA_025215565.1 of Flaveria ramosissima. Taxonomy (NCBI): domain Eukaryota; kingdom Viridiplantae; phylum Streptophyta; class Magnoliopsida; order Asterales; family Asteraceae; genus Flaveria; species Flaveria ramosissima. The sequence continues at coordinate 70,483,840 of CM046039.1, forward strand.
ACCATAGCGCGTACGGAAAGCTGTTTTAGGAATATCCTGCTCCTTCACCTTCAACTGATGGTAACCAGATCGAAGATCTATTCTCGAAAACCAACTGGCACCCTGAAGCTGATCGAACAAATCATCTATCCTCGGTAAGGGGTATCGGTTCTTCACTGTCAACTTGTTCAGCTCGCGGTAGTCGATGCACATCCTCATACTACCGTCCTTCTTCTTTACGAACAGGACCGGAGCACCCCAAGGAGAGATACTCGGTCTAATGAACCCCTTATCAAGCAGCTCTTGCAACTGCTCCATCAATTCTTTCATCTCGGTCGGAGCCAACCGATACGGTGCCTTGGCAACAGGTTGGGCACCCGGTATCAAATCAATCTGAAACTCGATCTCTCTGTCAGGTGGCACTCCTGATAAATCTTCTGGAAACACATCTGGAAAGTCACACACAACCGGTACATCGGCTAGTTGTGGTGTTGGCGTATCCACATCCTTTACATAGGCCAAGTAGGCACTACATCCACGCCTCATGCACTTTCCCGCCACCGCCATCGAGATCACTTTCGGAATCGTAGTAACCCGATCACCATACACTGTCACTGAACTGCCGTCAGGCGCCAACAACCGAATCATCTTCTTGCGACACACAATGTTCGCCTCGAAGTCCGCTAACCAATCCATCCCAAGTACCAAATCAAAACCACCTAAGGTCATCACAAACGGTCTAACAGGAAACTTATGACCCTCAAGCTCCACATCACAATTCTCTATCATCTCAGAAATCCTGGTAGACTTACCTATGGCAGTTTCTACATCAAAGGGCGCATCAACACGTCTACTACTAACAGGCAGCTTAGCACAGAAAGCAGCAGAAATAAAACTCCTACTAGCACCAGAATCAAATAACACTGAAGCTAAAGTTTGGTTCACCAGAAACGTACCGGACACGACATCAGGGTCCGTTCTAGCTTCCTCCTGTGTCATGGTGAATGCCCTGGCACTCGCCCTCGGTCCATCACCTCCCGTCCTCTTCGCCCCTGAACTCTCAGCCCTCGGCTTCTTGCAATCCCTGCTCATATGACCAATTTCCCCACAGTTAAAACATTTGCCCGTCAGGCAATCCTTCGCCATATGCCCAGTCTTCCCACACTTGAAGCACACGTTCAAACCCAGCCTGCATTCTCCCGCATGTTCCTTTCCACACTTTCCACATCTCCTCGACCCTGCTCCCGGTGTGGTCACGCGGCGGTCATCCACCCGTGCCTTTTTGTTACCCGTCGAGGCCTCACCCCGACCAAACCTCTTCCCGTTCCAGCTTCGATCACCACCACCCTTCCTATTCGCTTCAACCACCACCATTCCCCTCTCATCATAGAGTCTTCCGGCCAAATCAACCGCCGACCTAAACGTACTTGGCCGGGCGGCGATCATATGCCGGCGGACATCCACCGGTAAACCCTGAATGTACCTCTTGATCTTCCGAGAAAGAGGCGTCACCTGATCCGGCACCAACCGTGCCATCTCGTTGAACTTGGTAGTATATTGCTGGTGTGTCATGGATCCCGCCTCCAGCTGCAGGAACTCCCTCTCAATCTTATCCATTTCTCTGTGAGGACAGAACTCCTCAATTACCATCTTCTTCAGTTCGGGCCACCTCATTCTCCCGATCGCCCGATTACCCTCAGCTTGGACAATGTTGTCCCACCAGCATAGTGCCGAGTCCACAAAGGAGTGGGTGGCAAACTTTACCTTCTGATCTTCTCGGCACTCGCTTATGTCGAGAACAGCCTCCATCTCTCTCACCCATCGGTGAGCAGCAGCGGCATTGCCATTACCGTCAAAAGTCGGGGGCTTGCATCTCATGAACACCCCGTAGTTACAGCCTCGTGCTACCTCTCGCACAGGCTCCTCTTCCTCTTCCTCCTCATTATCGGAGAAAATAGTTTCAGGCTCCGGTTGCTCCCCCGTGGCCCGGTTTCTCTCCTTCCTTTCCCCTTCCTTCACAGCTTTGATGACTTCGGTCACCACAGACGGTAAGATCGTCTGCATGACCTGATGCACTTCCTCAACAACAGCCTCCTTTACCGAGGCCCTCAAGTTCGCACTCTCATCCCCAGCTTCTGGATGAGGAGTCTCAGGTTCTGCAGGAACCTCTTTCTCAGCTCTAGGCCTTCCTCTCTTAGGGCGTGGTTCAGCAACAGGGCCATCACGGCCTCCACCCCTAGAAGCTCTAGAAGATCTACCACCAGCCATTCTCTATCACACTGAAAGATTCAAACACCAACACGGTCATTCAAGGAAACAACTCAGTTTATGTCAAGTATAGTAAGTCCCTAATTACAGTGGCCAGTTGTGATTAGCCACTTACTGTACTCTTCATACCCCAAGTATTACCTGTCCTGACTACATCAGTATTCAAATCTACATACAACACATAACATATACCATGCGCACATAAATCCGGTTAACCTTAAGAAAATACCTGATGGCACGCAGCTACTCAGTTTGGCATCCCATTCCCCATTCGTCCCATTCTCAGTTTAAGTTAAGGTTTATTTTGAAAGTTTACCCATTTCGCTTAAACTTTGGCTCTGATACCAACTTGTAAGGCCCCGTTCCCGGAACGCTTACAGTTGGTCATTCATCGCACATAAAACGTATAATTACAATTTCATTAAGAAAACATTGCAGCGGAAACATTCAAAAATGGCATCACTTTTCATTATAAATACTTTTGCCAAATAATACACCATTATCCAGTTACAAAATTCATGTTTGCATTACATCACAAAAGCTATATAATTGGATGCCATCCCAAAAGAGCTGAGTAGCTTCGCCGTGCCATCCTCAGCAATCATTTACCTGCCAACTGGAAAATGCAATAAAAGTCAGCGTTGCTGAGTGAGTTCTAGTTTTAATAATAAAACATACTTTGCTTTCATATAAAATCATTCGTTACTTTGACGTGATCACACATCATACGTACGCATAGATAATATCATTATTATCTTCTTCATTCATTCATTCGTTCATTCGTTCCTTTTAACTTACTTGCGCATCGGACATCATCCATACCAATACCATATGCTACACCCCAATTAGTCACAGCTACCGGGCCGAAGTCAATAAATGAACAGCTAAACGTATGCCACGGTACTGGGGTTAACCAATCAGTCTTAGCTACTGGGCCGAAGTCAATAAATGAACAGCTAAACGTATGCCACAGTACTAATGATAACCGACGGTCATAGCCACTGGGCCGAAGTCAATAAATGAACAGCTAAACGTATGCCACAGTACTAAGGGTAAGCGGTAGAGGTTCCACATAATGGTCAATCACAAAGAAGGACCCGTTATCCGATGCATGCAAGACGTGTCATCTCTTTCCACTTTACGTTACATAATACTTCATTTCATTCGTCATAATACGTAAGGCCATAAGAATGATAATCATACACATACATCATAACAAGGAACATATCAAACATAATCATCAACATCATACAGGGCAACGTCATACATTCATAATATGCATAGACATGCAACATCATCATCATCATGCCCTACATGCACTCTAAGGCCATAACCATCCTCTTACATGCTCTTACGGGTTACCTTACGTCCAAACTTACATCTGCACCTTTCCCCGAAGGCCAGAAGTCAAACTACACATTCATTCGAGTGCAACAGCCCTATTCGGGCGTATGGACACTCTTCAGTCGCATGGCCTCCATGCGACTGAACATCATGCGACTGGATTCATGCGGATGAACACCTATACGAATGAACATCCAATCGTGCGTATGGACCTTGTGCGAATGGGATTATTGCGAATGGGCACCTATGCGACTAACCTCATGCGTATGGATTCATGCGACTAAGCATCTATGCGACTAAACCCTCAGTCGCACATCCCTCATGCGACTGGACTCCCAGTCGTGCGACTGAACCCCAATCGTGCGAATGACCTTCAATCGCCCTCATTCGGCCGTATGGCCTTCATTCGGTCGCCTAGCTCTAGCTGATGCAGAATGGAGTTCATCCCGAACCCAATCTGCCATTTTCGGCCTCCAAGCTCATCCAAACCCATTCTAAGCCTAAATCAACCCTCCTGGACCTTAGGAATGCATACCTTAACACCATACAAGCACACACAAGCCCGAAATCATACTCTAAACACATCATACACATCACACCCAAATGGGTCAAACACACACACACATAAAAACGGGTTTTGAACACTTTCCAGCCCCAAAATCAGTTGAAAACAAGTAAAAGTGGGGTCCTAGAACTCACACAATCGAGCACAAAGACAAGAGCTTCGATTTGGCTTGCTACTCGACGAATTTGGACACCCGAATCACCCGAATCAACCCTTTTCTCCCTTTTTCTCTTCTTTCTCTCTTCTCTCTTCTTTGGTGGCTGAATTTTGTGATGTGTGGGGAGAGTGGGCTGCCCTCTCCCTACACATATCACCCCATTACCCGACCTTTCTTCGTTGGCGAGTTTGGTCCCTCGACTTTGGACTTCATTTCTTTTCTTTCTTCGTCGGCTTCAAAATAATAAATTTCCGGGTGTTACAACTAGGCCTAGCCTCTGCACCTTCACCACAAGATATGGTTTCTTATTGCCCTAAATTCCTCTTCTTAAGGAATGAATCCAAGGAGACATTCTCAAGGTGAGTTGTTGTGGTTTAGGTCTTAGTTATGTTGTCTTTGTCATGTTGATCAATTGATGGATTATTAGTAGAGACAACCTCGTCCACATTGATCCTTTCCTCCCTAGGATTAATCTCTTGGGATAAAGGATGTGGGTCAGATGTTGTTGTAAACACATCAATCTCCACTATCTGTGTTATATGGGAAGGGGGAGACAGTGGATCATGCTAATATGAAACAGGAACATCATCAACCTTGGTAGTAGACATGTGTGTTGGATACAATGGAGCTGTGTCTATTGGCCCGGGATGTGAACCAGATCTTAATGAGACTTTTCCTTGGAAGTTGTCTTAGTTATGTAGGTATCACTTTTGGTTTTCTCAATGTAGTGTTGGGACCCAATTGAGGGCTAGTAGGTTGGGTTTGGGTCTGTTTAGAAGAAGGAAGAGAAACCTTCTTCTTTGAGCTTTGCTTAGGTGTGGCTAACATCTTTCACTTGACTAGGACCCTGGTTTCCAGTCTTGCCTTTTTGAGAGAGGATGATTTGGGGGCCTGCATCTTCTCAGTAGACGGTGTAGGGGTTTGCTTGTGTTGTTGAGATTTTGGCTTTGAAGTGGAAGGCGTGGGATCAACAATGGTGGTTGTAACCATTCTCCACCCTGTGGCTCAGTGACCTCTAGCATATGCCCAAATAAGGGAGTCACCTCCCCTGAAAAAGATTTTGGAGTTGCTCTGAACTTTGAAAATATTACTTTGTTTAAAGTTCTTAGAGCATGAACAACTCCACTAAGTTTTAGTTTATCCTTTAATTCTTCTTGTAATATTACTTGTAAGAATCTAGGATACATTAAAAACTTAAATTTTACAGCAGTTACATTTTTGCACATATCTTGGAAAATGAAATTTGAGAAATCATAACTCTACTATTTTACCAGACCATGGATAGCCCCTGCTAGATCCAATGGTACCTAGTCCTATCCTCCCGACTTATTAGACAGACAGTGCAGGAAGAGATGAAGGATAATTCTAGAGTTGTGATATACCAGAGATTTGGAGAAGGTGGATGTTGGAAGGGGTCCTTTATATCCCATCTCCTTGAAGGTGGCACTAACCACTTCTTTAGAGAAAGATAGTACACCATCTGCGTCGTTCAATCTTAAATGTTGACGAATTTTGGCGCAGGATATGGTGATATTCATCCCTTGCACTGTTGTCGTGAGGACCTTTACTCGATGTTCTCTTTGTATGGAGCAAGTGGTCTAGAATTCTCTTATCTGCGATTCACCTATCACTAGGTCTATGGTGATAGTAAAGGAATAATTGCTATTCTTTAGGAATTTGAGAATCGGATCATAGACTTCATCAATTATGGGTCCAAGTGATGCGTTGATGTTGTGATTTGGATAGAATTCTAGGGTTTGAGTGGCCATTAAAAGTTGGTTGATTTTAGGTAGACTTTAGGAGATTAAAGGTTTGAAGGTTTGCTTTGTGAGGAAGATTGAAGATAACAATGGTGGGAAACCTCCGATTTTAACAGTTATGGATAATATAAAAAATGTGAATTTTAAAATATTTTACCGTTGTAACCGTTAACTCGACTACGTGAGATGATGAAACAGTCTTTTCAGGTAACTAATCTGGCGCCACTACGTATTGGAGTGTGAAAGTGGGACCGAGCGGATCATTTTCAAAAACATGTGCTGAATTCATCTTATCTGCCCAATCTTCCCATTCGGCAGACACCCGCTTTGCCCATTTATCTGCTGAATTACTTAATTCGACAGATACCCAGATATCTGTTGAAATTCGGAAAATACGCAGATATCTGCTGAAATTCGGCAGTTACTTATTATCTGTTGATTTGCAATTTTCAACAGATATGCAGTTTTTCCCATTTTATCAAGAAAATCATTTCTTTACAAGATTTTCAAATAACATTAATTTAAATCATTCAATTATTTAAAGTCCGTCATCCTAATACTAGACACAAGATATTAAATCTAGATTTATCAAAGGCTTTTGTGAACAAGTTTGCATATTGTTTATTTGTATGGACTTTAATTAATTTAATAATTTTCTTTTTTTGCACAATCTCTAATGAAATGATACCTGATGTCAATGTGCTTTGTATTTGAATGTTGAACATGATTGTTGGCAATGGAGATGGCACTGTTGTTGTCAATGTGTATTGGAGTATTCATGAAAGTTACTCTATAATCTCTAAGTTGAGTTTGGATTGATAGCACTTGAGCATAACAACTTGATGCAACAATGTATTCTACTTCAGCAGTTGTGGTAGAGACACAAGTTTGCTTGTTGCATTGCCATGAAACTAGTCTTCCCCCTAGAAATTGACATCCTATTGAGGTGGACTTTTTGTTGATGTTGCATCCCCCAAACTCCCAAAGTCATTATTTGTATATCCATGGAGGTTGAAGTCAGCACTCTTAGGGTACCATAATCCCAACTTAAGTTCCCATTTGAGATAATTCAGAATTCTCTTGCCAGCCATTAGATATGACACCTTTGGGGCAGCTAGAAATCTTGAACATAGGCGTGTGGCAAACATGATATCCAGTCTGTTGGTTGTGAGATACATGAGAGATCCAATGGCTCTGTACTAGAGGTGGGCAAAAAAACCGGTTTGGGTTTCCAAACCGGTTCGAAAACTAGTTTTTTTAGTCTCCGAAACCGGTTTTGCCCAAACTAGTTCGGTTCCAAACCGGCCGGTCGAGCCTAATTTGGTTTGGGTGTTGGGGGTCACAAACCGGTTTATAAACAAGTTGTGAGTGTTTTGCTTGAATCACAACAATCAAAAACTCTCTCTGCACTCTAAAAACTCAAAAAAAACGCTCATTTTTTCTTCACAACAATAAAAAACTCTCAAAAATGGCTTCTTCTAGTGCTTAATCTTCGGTTGGTTATGATGTATCTTCTCAAATTATGGTTGTTTGGGTTATCCCTACTAATAGAAACCCGGAGATTTGGTGCAACTATGATTTGTGTGAGATGTCAACGGGTCCGAATAAGACTCGTTGCAAATTTTGTTTCAAAATTTTTTCAAAGGATGCAAATTCTACTTTGAAAAATCACATTCAATTAAAATGTTGCAAAGCTTTGAAAGGGGAATTGTCTCGAGGTCAAACTTCGATGACAAATGACGATAATTTATGGGCTTACAATGTTGATATGATTCGAGAGAAAATGACGCATTTTGTCATCCAAGAAAGCTTACCATTCAAGCACTTTGACAATGAACGTTTGACTCGCCTAATTCAACGAACTATCCAACCGCGATACACATATGTAAGGCGTGCTACACTTAGAAGAGATTGGTTAAAAATATGGAGAAAACCAAAAAATGAATTAATTTCTTATTTTGAAAATTTAAAAACCGGTGTTAATTTAACTAGTGATGTTTGGTCGACTCCTCACGGTTCACCGGACTCGTACATTTGTGTCACAGCCCATTGGGTTGAACCCCATTCGTGGCGAATGATGAAACGTACAATTGCGTTTGAATTGTTTGATTATCCTCACACCGGTCAAAATATTTTTTATCTTATTGACAAAGTTATTAAAACATATAAACTGGAAAACAAAATCTTGTCAATATCTTTTGATAACGCGTCAAATAATACGCTTGTGATAGAACATTTAAAATTAAAATATAAACCAATTTGTGACGGTATGTTTTTTCATAGTCGATGTGTTGCGCACATCATAAACTTAGTCGTTCAATACGGTTTAAAAACTATTAAAACAACAAAATATACTTTTAAAAGAATGCTACGTGACATTTTAAGCAGTAACCAGAGATATAGTAGGTATCGCGAGTTTTGTAAAGATGCAAATTTCAAATGTTTAGGTCCGAATTGGGACCTACAAGATGGAATTCGACTTGTAACATGTTTGAAAATGCTATTGAGCAAAAAGAAAGTTTAATAGCCTTTCATAATATTTTGATGAGTCGTGGAAAGGCTTCGACTTACCATCCATTGGGTTGGGCTATTACTGAATAAATAAGCAAAATGCTTAATGTTTTTAAGACCGTAACTACTAGTCTTTTTGGAGTTTATTATCCAACGAGTCCATTAGTACTTAACCAAATTTACTTAATGACTTCAAAATTAAATGAGTTGTCGTCTAGGGGTAGACCTTATTCGGATATGATACCACCAATGAAAGAAAAACTTAAAATATATTTTAAATAAATGCCTCTGGTTCTTACCCGTGTCGCTACCTTAAACCCTTGCTTAAATACGTTGGCGGTTGAAACTTGATAAATTACTCTTAATTTGGATTTAGAAGAAGAAAACCCATATTATGGTCAAATTTTAAAAGCTAATTTTAACTCATATTTATAAAAAATGTTTGATGTTTATTTAGCAAAATATGGTGAAACATCAAACATACATGAGTCTATGAGGCATGCGGCACAAGCCGAAGGTTCAAGTGATCCAATGTTTGCTTTGTATAATACTTTAAGAGATAAATATAATAAACGTCAACGTGGTAACACTTTGAGTAGTGAACTCGGGAGGTATGGTGGAATGAACTTTCTATCAACCGTGACTCCATAAGATTTTAAAATTTTTTACTTGTTGGCTTGGTGGAAAGGTAAGGAAGAACAATTTCCCATCCTATCCACCATGGCCCGAGATTTACTAACTGTCCAAGCTTCTACGGTATCTTTGGAATCTACTTTTTCTGTTAGTGACAATATTATATCAATACAAAGAACCCGACTCACTCCCGAAGTAGTTTAAATGTCTATTTGCTTGAAGGATTATTTGGATGCACCTAAAAGAATACAAGACAAATGCTCACTTGAATAAGAATTAGAATATGAAGCCGAAATATATGAAGACGAAGTAGATGGTGGATTGACACCCGGAATGACCGATGATGAAGTGGCATATGATGATTATCTTCGTAATAACTCGAGTTTGGGGGACGAAGAATAAAAACATCTCAATTCTCAAGACTCAAGCAGCATAAAAATATTAGTTTTTGGTAATCTTTTTTATGTTTTTGTATGTATTTCATTTACACGTTTAAAAGTTTAAGTAATTTAGCACAATTAAACGTATGTTTTTTTATGTATTTCATTTATGGTTTTTATGTATTTCATTTAAAATTTAAAAAAATTTACAAAGATTTGTATGTTTTTTATGTATTTCATTTATAATTTAAAAAAATTAAACCGAACTGGTTTGGGCTCGAACTGGTTTAGGACTCGGTCCGAACCGATTTGGATAGGTTTCGGTGTTTTGGGCCCGAAATCGGTTTGGGCCAAACCGGTTTGCCCACCTAGTTAAAAAAACAGTCCGGTTCATAAACCGAACCGGTCTGGCAAAAAAAACCGTTTGCCCACCTCTACTCTGTACTGCTGCTGATCAACTGCTTTCCCCTCAAGATCTAAAGTTAATGAGCAAGTATTTGACATTGAGGTTTTAGTAGCATTAGCATCAGTAACTTAAAATCTTACTAAGATGTCCTGAAAAGAGGTTTGTTTTACTTAAAGCGTTAGAAAGAAAGTGAGTTCTCCTATTGAAGTCATCTTATATTTTGACTTCATGAGACTTTCAAAGGCTTTGCACAAGCCTTATTTGTAGACCCAAAGATGATATCATAAACATACACTTGCAATAGGATAATATCCAAATCATCCTTCTTGATGAATAGAGTTTTATCTATTGATCCTCTTATGTATCTATTTTTCAGGAGAAAGGTAGATAGTGTCTCACATCATTTCCTTGATGCTTGATGAAGATCATATAGAGCTTTATTAAGTTACATACATGATCTGGATACTTGGGATCTTTAATGCTTGTAGGTTGGTAGACATAAACTTATTTATCAATCTCACCATAGAGAAATGCACTCTTGACATCCATCTGGAACACCTTGAAGTCTTTGGAGGCTCTAAATGTTAGAAAAAATCTAATTGCTTCAAGCCTGTCTACAGGAGCAAAGATTTCATCATAATCAATCCTTTTTTATTTTGTGTACCCTTGCACAACAAGTCTGGCTTTATTCTTGATAATAATGCCTCTGTCATCTTTCTTGTTCCTAAAAACCTATTTGGTTCATGTTGCAGTCTGTCCCTTTGGATGTGCACATTGTTTCCAAATCTTTTCCCGAGCGAATTAAAGAAGCTCTTCTTACATTGCTTCTACCCAGCTGTTATCTCTTAAAGCCTCATCAACTTTTTTCAGTTCTACTTGAGAAAGGAAGCATGAAAACAAACAGATGTTTACTTCATTCACCCTGCTTCTTATCTTGACACCCACTTCTACATTACCAAAAACATTCTCAACTGGATGCTCTTTATGAATTCTAAGTCTAGGGATTACTTGGAGTTGTTGAGAAAGATCCAAATTGGATAAGTTTGTTTCAGGAAGTTTGACAGATGTGTTTACTAGTTCATCTGCCGAATTTACTCTACGTTCAACACTTATCATACTTGGATCATTTTCAGAAGATTGTCTAGTACTACAATGATCATGAGACTCTTCATTTGAGGGGTCATAATGAGCATGTGATGGATGACCCACGTTGGTTGTGGTACTAGCATCTACTTCTGCTGAATGTGGTTGGACTATGTTAGCAGATGACCTGATGTGATTTGGTCTTTGTGGTAGATCTACCCTGTGATCTTCAGTACTTGGGGCTTGTATATCTGATCACCTATTAAGAGAGTCTCCTGAAACATTCTCAATCAAATGATTAAATGCACTTGTGAATACATTTAGATCAAACATCCAACTTTGAGTACTTCCAACACTGTTTGAGTAATTTTCATTAAATATGACATTTTCAGATTCATTAATAGTATGATCAACTTTGTTGTATACCCTGTAAGCCTTAGCTAGTGATGAGTATCCAACAAATAATCCATCTACTGATTTCTCAACAAATTTAGATAGATGATCTTGGGTATTAAGTAGGGTGCATGGACATCCAAAAGGTCTGAGAAACCATATGAATGGTCTTCTCTTATGTCACAATTCATAGTAGGTTTTTCCATATGTCTTGACTATCAACACTTTGTTTAGAACATAGCACGCAGTGCTGACTACTTCAGCCCAGAATGTTACGGGAAGTTTGGAGTCAGACAACATGATCCTTGTAGCTTTAATAAGTATCCTATTCCTCCTCTCAGCAACTCCGTTTTGCTGAGGTATTCTAGGAGCACTATATTGCTAGCAATATATTTGGATTCACAAAAAGAATCAAGGGTGTGGTTTTTGAATTCAGTTCCAAGATCACATCTAATTTATATAACTTTTTGATCAATTGGATTCTTAACTTTGATAATAAATGATTTTAAAATCTCAGTAGTTTCATCTTTAGTTTTTAAAAAGAAAACCTAAGTGAATCTTGTAAAATCATTTATTAATACCAAGCAATATGATTTTCTACCCAAACTCTTAGTTGTTGGTCCAAACAAGTCCATGTGAAGAAGGTGTAAAGGAGTTGTGACTAAATTTATTTCTTTGGACTTATGAGAAGATTACTTTTGCTTTCCCTTTTGACAAACAACACAGTGGTCAGCACATGTGAACTCCTTGTTCGGTAGTCTAGTGACTAACCCATTCCAAACTAGTTTGTTCATGTTTTTGAGATTCACAGGTGCCATTCTTCTATGCCAAAGAGAGAATTTATTAAAGGAAGCTTTGGAAATGTAACAAGATACATTTCCTGAAGGTGATACATTCTACATGTTGAGCATGTACATTTTGTCTTTTCTAGGAGCTCTTAAAAGTATTTTATCATTTGAAATTTCAAGCCCAGGGGATAAGACAATACATTCATGCTCTGTGAAAAAAGTGTTATGCTTTTGGTCACACAACTGAGACACACTCGGTAGATTATAGTTTAACTCTTTCACACAGTTCACATTATCAAAACTTACCTTGCCATTGCTTACTGTCTCCCTGCCAGTAATGTATCCTCCTTTTGTATCACTTCCAAAGGCAACAAATCCACTGTTAATGATTCTAGATTCAGCAGGCATGATCTGCTACTTGTCATATGCCGAAAGCATCCACTATCCACAAGTTAGTTTTGGCCTATGGATGATCCTGCACATAAACAATTTGCTTAGTGATGAATGATGACCCAAGCCTGTTTAGTCTTTGGTCTTCTAATTTTCAGCAGTTTTATATCAATGGTAACTGCTGAGGGGGTGTGAGTTGGTTTTAGGTCAACTAAGGATTCAGTAGATGTCTTTGGTTTCCAGGTTCCTTGTTTGGCTTTGTCTGATTCTTTGATATCATCCTTTTTGGTGTGACCCTTTGAAGCCTTTGGAGATGGTGAGAGGTTCTCCAACTTCTTCCTTTTCTTTTGATTTGAAATTGTTTACTTATTCAGCAGATCATTCATGGGTGCTAAATTTTTCTTGATTTCGACACTTGAGTGATTTTTCTACTGAATATGTTCTTTTGATGATCGTTTGACAGCTGCAGACTTCTTTGAGGGTTTGGAAAGTTTGAAGGAGTGGGCTAGGGGATTGTATGGAAAGTCTTTTGCAAAGTGATTGTCTTCCCCACACATTAGGCATATGATTTTTATATTCTGCTTTGCTGACTTCAGCATCTGCCTGATCTCTTGTAGCTCCTTCTTCATCTTCTCATTCTTCCCTCCTTTGGTTCCACTCATCTTCTTGTTTTTCTTTTGATTAGCATGAGTGGACAAGTCTATCTTTTTCTTTGGGAACCTCTTATTATGAATTTTGACTTCTTCAGAAAGGGACTTTTGAATGTATGGTTGGAGTCTTATTTTTGAAAAGTCTAAGGTTCCAGCACAACAACTTCTGGTGTGGTTCTTCTTGCTGCATTTGTGTTTTGAGTAAAGCTTTGTCTTAGTAGAAGAATCTTATTTGGCAGATAGCTTATGTGATTTAGAAGATGGCTTTTCTTTTACAAATTTTAAATTCTCAATCACATCATGCTTTGATTTTGCCTTCAAATCTTCTTTCCTTCTATCCTTCTCCTCCTTTTTCTCATCCTCATCCTTTTCTTTCTTCTCCTCTTCATCTATATCCTTATCTTTTCCATCTTTCTCCTCCTTTTCTATTGTCTCAATCCTTTTAGCAGATGTCTTTGTACAGATGGGTTGGGCAGATACTTGCTTCTTTATCTCAAGGTTGCACTTTAGGGTATATGTAGGAGTGTATGTCGTTAGAGGTTCCATAGAATTATACCATAAACCTGTCTTGGTTTGATACAACTTTTGGGTGTTTTTAGTAAATGCAAGTAATTTTTTAAACTTTTTAGTTTGAACATTATATTTATCAGCATAGGTTTTAGCTATGGCTAAATCACCTTGTGCTGATTTTAATCTATTTAAGAGATTATCAATTTGGGTCTTTGAGTTGGTTTGTTCATGTTTCAAGTTTGAAACAATCCTTTCCAGCTCCATTACCTTTTTGAGCTTGGTCAATTTTCTTAAAATTAGTTTTAAGAAGATTGATTGATTCTACATCTTTCATGAGATCTAAATTGTGATTTCTATACAAGTTAACTTTAGTTATGCATTCAGGGGTACATCAAGGTTCAAATGTTACCTGAGGTATGTAGGTTGAGCTTTCAGCCATCAATGCATTGTTAATAGGAGTGACATCTTCCACTTGGAAGCTCTAGTCAATCACCTCTTCTTCTGAGGCTACAACTGTTGTTGATGGTTTGATGAGCTTGGAGGAGATGGATTAGACTTTGGTGCTTTGCATTCCTTAGCAAAGTGTCCCAGTTGGTTGCAGTTGAAACACTTCACCTTGCTTCTGTCAAACCCAAATCCTGATCTTCTCTGCTTCAGGAATTTTCTTCAAGTTCTCTACTGAAACTGCTTGGCCCTGAAGGATATCATTGCTATCTTATAATTGATATCCATTTCTTCAAGGTCATCTGGATGAATACACTCCAGATCTTTTTCAGAGAGTTGAAAGAAGTTGGCTTCGTCAATGATGAAAGTAGAGTTTATGGGATATGATTGTTAAAAGGATGATAAGGCTGGTTGATTCCATTTGCTAAATAATGGTGATGATTGATATTCAGCAGTTGGAGATTCAGGATAGGTGATCATAGGTGCTTGATAAGTCACCATGGGAGTTTGATAGATTTAGGAGTGAGAGTGATAATGAACTGGCTCATGTATAGGGGCCGTGAGAGCTGATGACTTTGAGGAGTTTATAGATCTGCCAGGAATCTTCATCTACATCCATCTCCATTTGATAAGCACTAAGGATGCCATATAATTCCTCAAGACTCATTGTCTTTAGATTCTTAATTCTTTTGATGGACACAATATAGACTATCCATGTCTTTAGTAAGGATCTTAAGAACTTTCTGAGAATATCATTATTTTTCATCTTCACTCCAGCTTCATTCGGTGAGTATAGAAGTTCAACATATCTAAGATATGTAGCAGTCATGGTTTCTCCCCTTATGACACCAAAATATTTGAACTTCTATTTTAAGACATCTCTTTTGTTTTCATTCATGTCCTTCGTTCCTTCAAATCTGGACTTCAAAGCTTCCTACAACTTTTGAGCAGTTATGAATTTCTTAAAGCCATACATGATGTTGTTAGGTATACTCATTCTGATCAGCCATAGAGACTTTGAATCCACATCTATTTTCTTCAGATCAGCCATGGGGACATATGGTCCATTCAGCATAGAGAGCCAAAGTTTTATGTCTTGATTCCTTATGAAATCCTCCATTTGGATTTTCCAGGTATTATAGTCATTTAGAGTAAACATGGGAGGTTTGGTCTGAGTCCTATTCTCAAAATCATGTTTACTAGAAATGGCTATGGCAGTCATTTTGAGAGGGTAGGGAGATATGAAGAACGATGGTGTTTGATAGAGTGATCAAAAGAAGAAACAAGTGATTTTTTGAAAACTAAGTTCAAGCAAATCAAGAGCCAAAGCTCTGATACCACTTGTTGGATCAGATTGGTTTCACAAACAAAAACTTCTTCTTAGATCAGTAACTAACAAATACGAAATCTAAGTTAGTTACTTACTATCACAACACAAATACTTTGAGTAAAGATAAATACACATTAAGTTCTTTCAAAGTATTCATTGATTAATCTAATTTGTACAAAGTTTATAATTCGGCAGATACAATCAAATGGCTTGGAAAGCTTGCCTCTACTATACCAGTGTGAGGACTTTTATACTAAACAAAGAGAATAAATTATTTTATGTTCAGATACTATAGTAGAACATGTAATATGTGTATCAGAGTTGGAAGCTGATGTTCTATGTTGTCGGCAAAAGGTGGAACACAGCAGCCATCGGCACAGATAGGCTTGTTCTATGTAGTAGTCAATCGGTAGCTTATGGAGGTCAGTGTTGATTGGCAGTTGATATGCATATGCTGATCAGCAGACATTCAACATATGTAGATCAACAGTTGTTTTGGTGTATGCTCATCAGCAGTCATTCAGCATATACCCTTCAACATTTTATACTAATATGGGCTTATAGTTTCACAAAATAAAATGTAGATAGCATAAGTGAAACTATAACCCCATATTAGTATAAGATGTTGTTGATGGAGATAATTTATAAGTAAAAAAAAGTTTTGTGTTGACTATTTTCATTATCATTAATTACGATAAGCAACTAGTAAATTATTGATGACATTTATTAACCTAGTTTGTAGGGGAATTGTTTGTGTTACAAGTTAAGTTGCTTATACTTTTGAATAGATTAGCAACAACTAGAATGTTGTTAATTTTCATCATGAAATCAGTTAGTGTTGATTAGTATTAGTTGTGTAGAAGTTTAACTTCTAGAAGAAAGCCAATGTTAATTAATTAAAGATGTTGTCAATAAGGAAGGATGAAGACTATGTATTTGGATTTTTGACAAGCATTAGTTGTAACAATATTAGTAGGAATTAAGTCGTGTTGATCGAACATCTAAGAGCATTCACATTCCAATCCTTATCTTATTCTTATTATTACATTAAAAATCACTATTTTTTCTCTTCTATTTGTAATTAAATAATACTTTTTATACCTTTATCACTAATTTTTCTCTTTCCTCCACTCACAGTCACTTTTACAAAATATTAGACATTTATAAGGGTGAACACTGTCTTACCAAATATACAAATTCACATTAATATTTTTCTATCCTTCACTTATAACCACTCACAACCATTATAATATAAAAGATACACTCACAAAAATATACGAAACCTGATGTGAATGATCTTTCGAATCTATTGTGAAAAGTAATTATGATATTCATATGCCAAATTGGTGGAACAAGTTCTGATGATAGCATAAGCAACAAGCATTGCCAATGGTAGGAGCATAATTGAGTTCATGTTGTAATTTTTTGCCTATCATCATAGATTACTCCTAACTACTTATTTTAATTGATGAAATAAGAAAGTTGAACGTAGTAGGATCAAATGCATTTAAGAAAAATTCAACTAAGTGGTCACTAGAATAAATGTAATTCAATACACATCTTACTTTATTCAACTACATCTTTCGGAACTTATACATGATATTAGCGTGTTTGGTCTTATAGTGTTGAACTAGGTTCTTGATTATACTATTCCATAGTCTTTCAATTGGTTGTGAATTCAAAGAACTTGGTGACAATAAATACCAACAACAGTATGAAACTCAACAATTGAGGTTTTGAAAAATGTTTATTTTGTGATTATTTGTAAGACAAGTCTCCCTCCAAGAAATTGGCATACTCATGTTGTGTACTTTATATTGATTGCACCACCTTTGTTCAAAATTTGAAAAGGCCAACGGGCCAATTTATAGGCTCTTTGGAAACTAAAAGCATATATCAATTGTTCCCTTGATGCATTTATTTCAATTTGAAGCCCCATGAATATGTTGAGCTTAACCATTCAACTTATCTAAAACCTTCGCATAACCGATCTCTCTTTATCTTCAATATATTCAGTTGTTCATTAAATTTGTATCTTTAGTTCATAATTTTTTTATCAAATACAAAATTGTAAAGAGAAGTTTCAATTTGTAATATTAGTTCACAACTCTATGTTTGAGTGTGTGTATATGTATTAATATGTACATATAGAGAAACACATAAAAATAAACATGTACATAAACTACAAACCAAAATTCGACTTTAAACAATAAAAATATCTTTCATATATATCTACATACATTCACACACATACATATATACACACATGCATATATTTGCCGACCTATAATATATTATAATATATTCTAGAAGGATTAGATTGTCTACATTATTTTTGAAGAGTTTAAAGGGAAAATTTGTCTTTATAAATATGACTACCTTAATTATCTTTACATACATGATATCATGTGATTATAATTGTTGACTTTGATACCAACATTCCTCGTTATTTTTAAGTGACTATAACTTTTTTATCCCTGCGTTAGTATTTTATTTTAAAGTTACACTATAACAATAAGCATTTTATTCTCTTTAATATATACATATATATATATACATATATACATACATGTATATACATACATATATATACATATATATACATACATATATATATACATACATATATATACATATATATACATACATATATATATATATATATATATATATATATATATATATATATATATATATATATATATACACTGGGAAAGATCAAGCGTGAACTACTATTTTTTGTGAGAATTTTTTTCTTTACACATGTGTAAATAGATATATGTGTAAAAAAGAGAACTAATTTGCACATGTGTAAACACATGTAAACAAGAAGTTTCCAGAGTTCTCACAAAATAAAAAGTTATTATTTATTTTTTTATGATAACTATGATAATTTTTTTACACATGTGTAAACATGAAAAGAGTTAGTTTTTATATAAATTAAGAGTTTTCAAGATAACCATCTTATATATACATATATGTATACATATACATATATCTATATATATGTGTGTATAGGAGAAGGTTATCCTAAAAACTAATTTTTACCTGAGTTAGCTTTCCTAAAAAAAGTGTTGCCTGGCTTAATTTAAATTGTCTGTTTTAAAATCTGGACAATATGATTAACTTTTATGTTGTGTGATTGAATAATATACTACCTTTTAGAATTTATGTTGTCTATTTCATACTTGCCAAATTTGATTTTGTAGCTAGGAGGATTGGTTTATCACCCTACTAATACATCTAGTTAAAGGATGAGTCGATTCCAAAACCACAAGAATG
Source organism: Flaveria ramosissima (assembly GCA_025215565.1). NCBI lineage: Eukaryota > Viridiplantae > Streptophyta > Magnoliopsida > Asterales > Asteraceae > Flaveria > Flaveria ramosissima. The sequence goes on from CM046039.1 coordinate 70,502,713, forward strand.
AGTATTGGAGCTCATTTTAGCCGGTTTAAGATGGTTAAAATCATTCTTAGGATACTTAGGCACAAATTAGTTCTTATTTGAATACACACACACATATATTATAGAACTTCACGCAAACTTAGGAAAATAGTTAAAATCTATATAAATCATTATTTTTATTGTAGAAATAATATTTTTACACATTTATAACATTATGTTCTTTTATATATATGCACAAATTCATGTGCGTTAAAAAACTAATACTTGTGTGAAATGTAACGTATACATTCATGTTTACATTGCGTAAATTACAAATTACACTTGTAAATTTATTTTGTGTAAGTTACATTTTACGCATGCGCTAGTTTTAGTGCACGTGAATTTGCACACATATATATAAAAGAAAATAATGTTGTATATGTGTAATAATATTATTCGTTAATAAAAATAATAATTCGACTTGATCTAAACTTTAGTTTGTAACTTTTGCATAAAGCTTTTCAATTTCTATTGGTTTGCAAAACCCTAGCTACACATGCGTGCATGCGCACGTGATACATACATATAAATAAGGGTAGAGTTATAGTTAAATAATATTTCATCTAAAAACGATAAGAAGGATTATAGGATTGACAAATGTTTTTATTGTTTCTAAAGAAAAGGGTATTTTGGTAATTGTGTTAAATTCATCAGGTCATTGTGTCAAGTCTAATATTTTTTATCATTGTTATATGTATTCATCATTGTTTTTTTATATTTCAGATCATTTCGTATTATTTTTATCACTGTTTCTATATATTGTACAATTTTGTTGTGATTTTATTATTGTGTTTTATAATTAGAAGTACATAATAATACCATTATTTTTTTCAAAACTCATCATAAAAATGTTTAGTAATGATGAACATAAAAAACATAATGACACATCCACTATTATGTTTTATGTTTGAGTTAAGTTCAATTTTACTCTTCAAGTTTTGTAAAAATATAACTATTTTCCTCCAAAAGATTAAACAACAATTTACCTTCAAAAGTTTCATAAATTGTTTCAATTTCAGTCTTAAAGTTTCATTATTTGTTTCAGTTTTATCCAAGATGATGAAACTTTTGGAGTGAAATTGAAACAACATATGAAACTTTTGGAGGTAAATTGATGTATCTAATATTCTAAGTAAAAATAATTACTTTAGTCAAACCTTTGGGGTAAAATTGAAATTAACTTTTTATGTTTTATGTCAAGTTTGTGTTATTTTTTTATTGTTTTTAATGTTATAGATAAATTAGTTGGCATTTTTAATATTGTATTATACAATACTAGAAGTACATACACAACATGATATTTTTACCATTGTGTCTTCCAGAACTCAACACTTAAAAATACACATGACAAGAAAAAAAACATAATAGCAAGATTCACAGTAGAAAATGTAAAAAGTTGTTTTGTATATAATGATATTATACTTGTTTTAAAGATTAAAATGCTTGTTTTATGGTGTTATTTTCATAAAAAATATTTTATTATATATAACATTATAAACGTTTAAAAAATAAGTCGGCTTGGAAAAATGTGAACAAAGTGGCTATGTATAAAATAGTATTCTAAAAAACTTTATATCTATAATTGAACTCAACTATTGATTAATAAAATGAATGGTTAAGAATTATTGTAACATTTTTTAGATTAAACACACTTTATATTTAAATCTTTACATATATATAAAAATTAAATTCAACCAATCATGGAATTTCAAAGTTATTATATTTTTATTTATTTAATGGCTAATTAAGTCATTTTAAATCCTTTTAATTTTGGTAATTATCTATGTTTTTTATAAAATCACTTAATTCTCTTTAACATTTAATTATAACTTTTATTCTCTCTCTAAATCAATCAAATCAAAGGCTCATCAGACAAACTTGTTTTATGTTTTTACTTTGATTATATGAGGCATTAAAGATGGCTTCATCAACAATGGTGATGGTGTTGAAGAATAAACAATAGTGTAGAACACAAAATATAGTATTAAATTTATAAAGAAAAAATGTAACACCCCGAAATTTCAAAGGAAGTGAAAGTTCTCGCGTGGAAGAAAAGTTTTCGCGCGAATTGAAGGTTCTCGCGCGAGAACAGCTGCGAACAGTGGGGCAAACACTATAAAGAAAGAAATCTGTGGTATTCGATGGTGCTTGAAAAGAAAGAAATCGGTGTTAAGTGGCGTTTAAGGTATGTATTCAATGGTATTCGATGTATGTATGCATTATGGAATAGTATGTAATGATATTGCGCATGATTATGTAGTTTCCGATTGAAAGACTCTCGGTTCTGTGTTGTTGTTGTGCAAAATATTAAAAGGTGAGTTCTAGACCCCTCTTTTTACATGTTTTCCACGATTTGGGGCTAAGATGCATACCTTAATGGATGTTATGTCAATGTATAATAGTACAGATGGTTTTAGCACGTTTTTGGGCATTAAAATAGTTAAAGAATCGATGACTTGGGGATGAAGTTTCGAACAGCTTTATAGTTCTTGCGCGATGGGTATAGTTTTCGCGCGAATAGTTGAGTTTTCGCGAGAGGTGGTTACTTTCCATAGTTCTCGCGTGAGGGGGATAACTTGTACGCCAAGTTGTCACGCCTTAGATAGTTCTCGCGCGATGAGTGATGTTTTCCTGCGAGTTTGTAAGGCCCCTGTTTCTGGGACGCCTACAGTTGGTCATTCATCGCACATAAAACATATAATTACAGTTGCTTTAAGAAAACATTGCAGTGGAAACATTCAAAATGACATCCCATTTCATTATAATTACTTTTGCCTAATAATACATCATTATCCGATTACAAAATACATGTTTGCATTATAACACAAAAGCTTTATAAATTGATGCCATCCCAAAAGAGCCGAGTAGCCTTGCCGTGCCATCCTCAGCAATCATTTACCTGCCAACTGGAAAACGTAATAAAAGTCAGTGTTGCTGAGTGAGTTCTAGTTTTATAAAATAAACATACTTTACTTTCATCAAAACTATTCCATTGTCATGCGATCATTCAACATACGTATACACAGATAATGTCATTATTATCTTTCATCTCATTCATTATCTTTCATTCTTTTCATTCATTCTTTCTTCCGAGTCTTTTGCGACATCATAGTTGCTCACCTCAATGGCAATCTTAATGATTGCACGCTATCCGAGTCTTTTACACCCCTAGGGTTGCTCACCTCATTGCCCATCACGATAGCAAGCTATCCGAGTCTTTTGCAACAACAAGGTTGCTCACCCCAAGGCAACATCACGATAGCACTTTACTCGAGTCTTTTGCAACGACAAGGTTGCTCACCCCATAGGCAATCTAAATGATTGCACTTCGTCCGAGTCTTTTGCAACACAAAGTCGCTCACCCCATAAATATATGCTTGCAAGCCTTTCTTTCGTTCATTCATCATTCATTAATGCATGCATTCTTACTTCATGTTCCCCTTTCATTATCTTTCGCTTTACATTACATAATACTTCATTCATTCATTCATTAGCATGACATGTAAAGCCACAAGAAAGATAAGTATACATCATAATAAGGAACGTATCATACACATTCATCATCATCATACAGGGCATTATCATACATTCATAATATGCATAAACATGCAACATCATCATCATCATGCCCTACATGCTCTCTAAGGCCATAACCATCCTCTTACATGCTCTTACGGGTTACTTTACGTCAAAACTTACATCTGCACCTTTCCCCGAAGGCCAGAAGTCAAACTACACATTCCTTCGAGTGCAACAGCCCTATTCGGGTGTATGGACACCCTTCAGTCGCATGGCCTCCATGCGACTGAACATCATGCGACTGAACTCATGCGGATGATCATCTATGCGAATGAACATTCAATCGTGCGTATGGACCTTGTGCGAATGGGACTACTGCGAATGGGCACCTATGCGACTGACCTCATGCGAATGGACTCATGCGACTAAGCATCTATGCGACTGAACCCTCAGTCGTGCAATCCCCATGCGACTGGACTCCCAGTCGTGCGACTGAAGCCTTAGTCGTGCGATTGAACCCTCAATCGTGCGAATGAATCCCAATCGTGCGAATGACCCTCAATCGCCTCTCATTCGGCCGTATGGCCTCCATTCGTCACCTAGCCCTAGCTGATGCAGAATGGAGTTCATCCCGAACCCAATCTGCCATTTTCGGCCTCCAAGCTCATCCAAACCCATTCTAAGCCTAAATTAACCCTCCTGGACCTTAGGAATGCATACCATAACACCATACAAGCACACACAAGCCCGAAATCATACTCTAAACGCATCATACACATCACACCCAAATGGGTCAAACACATACACACACAAAACGGGTTTTGAACATTTTCCAGCCCCAAAATCAGTTGAAAACAAGTAAAAGTGGGGTCCTAGAACTCACACAATCGAGCACAACGTCAAGGGCTTCGATTTGGCTTGCTACTCGACGAATTTGGACACCCAAATCACCCGAAACACCCCTTTTTCTCCTTTTTCTCCTCTTTTCTCTCTCTCTCTTCTTTGTGAGCTGAAGTTTGTGGTGTGTAGGGAGAGTGGGCTACCCTCTCCCTACACATATCACCACATTTCCCAACTTTTCTTCGTTGGCGAGTTTGGTCCCTCGACTTTGGACTTTTTTCTTTTCTTTTCTTTCTTCGCCGGCTTCAAAATAATAAATTTCCGGGTGTTACAAGTCCACCCCCCTTAAATAGGTTTCGTCCCCGAAACCTGTTATTCCTCGAACAAACGTGGATAATGCTGTCTCATTTCTTCCTCAGTCTCCCACGTTGACTCGGATCCCTTCCTGTGCTTCCACTGTACACGCACAAGAGGAACCACTTTATTCCTTAGCCTTTTCTCCTTTCGGTCGATGATTGCCACTGGTTGCTCCACATAATTGAGCCGTTCGTCTACCTCGATATCCTCCAGTGGAACAATCATATCTTCATCAGCTAAGCACTTCCTTAGATGAGATACATGAAATGTCGGATGGATTCCACTTAACTCATCTGGTAATTCCAGTCTATAGGCCACCTCTCCTACCCGAGCAATGATTCGGAAAGGGCCTATATACCTGGGGCTCAACTTGCCCCGCTTTCGGAAGCGAATGATACCCTTCCAAGGTGAGACCTTCAACATGACACGGTCACCCACCCTGAACTCAATCGGCCTGCGTCGTTTATCAGCATACGACTTCTGTCTATCTTTGGCTGCCTTCATGAAGGCTTTAATCTTCTCAAGCTTCTCAGTCGAAGCTTCGATTACCTCGACGCTCCCCAATTCCTTCTGACCATATCACCCCAACAAACGGGCGTTCTGCATCTCCTACCGTATAGCATCGCATATGGGGGCATACCAATGCTGGCATGATAACTGTTGTTGTATGAGAATTCGGCTAATGGTAGGTGGTCATCCCAACTTCCACCAAAACAATCACACATGCCCGAAGCATGTCTTCCAGTGTCTGAATGGTCCTTTCTGACTGGCCATCAGTCTGGGGATGATAAGCCGTGCTAATATGTAACCTCGTCCCATAGCGTCGTGGAATTTCTTTAAAAATTTAGATGTAAACCGGGTGTCGCGATCCGACACAATAGACAACCGGCACACCATGACGAGTTACAATTTCTTTGATAAACAGATCAGCCAACCTCTCAGATGAATATGTCTCACGGATCGTAGGAAGTGAGCACTCTTCGTCAAACGATCAATTATCACCCATATGGCATCATACCCTTTCGGGGACGCGGCAGCTTTGTAATGAAATCCATGGTGATGTGCTCCCACTTCCATTCCGGTATATCCAGAGGTTGTATCTTCCCATATGGCTTTTGATGCTCGGCCTTCACCTGTAAGCAAGTAAGGCACTTACTCACATATTCCACCATATCGCGCTTCATACCCGGCCACCAATAATCTTTCTTCATATCATGGTACATCTTCGTGGCACCAGGATGAATGGAGTATCGAGTCTTATGAGCTTCATCCATGATCTTCACCCGTAGATCCCCAAAACGAGGAATCCACACACGACCGAATCGGGTTCTAACACCGAGTGTGTTTTCACCCAATTCCCCAACCAGACCTCTCATTCTTTCAGAGTTAAGGTGATCTTCTTTCAATGCCTCATCTTGAAACTCTTTAACCTGCTTCATCACATCGGATGTCATGATCAACTGATAGGCTTTCACCCGAATCGGCTCGGGCCTCTCTTTCTGGCTAAGGGCATCGGCCACCACGTTGGCCTTGCCCGGATGGTAGTGGATCTCACAATCATAATCCTTTATAAGTTCCAACCACCGCCTCTGCCTCATGTTCAAATCCTTCTGCTCAAAGAAGTACTTCAGACTCTTGTGGTCAGTGAATATGGTGCACTTCGTCCCGTAGAGGTAGTGCCTCCAAATCTTTAATGCAAAGACCACTGCTGCCAGCTCCAAATCATGAGTAGGATAATTGACCTCATCAACCTTCAACTGTCGGGATGCGTAGGCTATAACCTTTCCTCTTTGCATTAACACACAACCTCAACCCCGAGTAAGAAGCATCGGAATAAACCACCAGATCTTCACTTCCATCGGGTAATGATAGAACAGGAGCTTGAGTCAATCTCGCCTTCAGTTCTTCAAACGCCTTCTCTTGGGCTTGACCCCATACGAACTTCACTTCTTTCCGGGTCAACTTAGGGGCTGTTTGATTGCGCTGACTGAGTAAGATCTGACTGAGTAAGAAGCTGACCCAGTAAGAGGTTCTGACTGAGTCTGCATCTGACTGAAACTTGGCTGTTTGATTTAGTAGCTGACTGAGTCTGCTGAATGATAAAATAACATTATTGTCTCGTTGTTTAATCGAGTTTGAATTTAACTGGTGTTGTGTAATTAATAAAAATAGCTAAATTATAACAATTCAAAATGTCATACAAAATACAAGTTAACATAAATCAAACATAATCCAAACAAACACATCGAATTTCAAACAGTTGATTACCAAAATGTCATACAAGAGTTTGCATACAAATCTAATTTGAAGCATCTGAAAGTAGTTGATTAGCAATTTGGTCACGCAAAGTAGCCATATATTCAACCCCTTCTGAACCCCACTCAATGCCTTGTGTGTTTTGACCTTCATTTCCTTCACCTTCACCATTAGGGGTAACCATAGTGTTATCTTCAAAGTTTGTAAATAATTCATCTTGAATGTTGTATTTCCTTATAAAATTATGCACTGCAAAACAAGCAATAACTACGTCTCTTTGCACTGGAAAAGGATAAGGAGCCATTTGCTTTAGGATTGGGAATCTTGCCTTCAATACACCATAAGCACGCTCAATAACATTTCTAAGGCAAGCATGAGCATGATTAAACCTTTCTTCCTTAGTTACCGGTCTTCGTCGTCGGAAATCGGCTAACCAATACCTAGTGTTGCGGTATGGAGTCATAAATCCACGAGTGTTGGTATATGCAGCGTCGCAAAGGTAATATTTATCTGTAAATGACAGTGTGACAGCTATTATATGAAGAATACAAATAATATATTTAATAATAAAATATATAATTTTATTATAAACCTGGTGGAGGGAATCGAAATCCAGATGTCGGATTAAATGCAACTTCTTTCAAAACCCGTGAATCATGTGCTACGCCTTCCCATCCAGCCATACAAATGTGAATATCATATCAAAATCACATATTCCTAACACATTTTGATAACATTCACCTTTACCTCTTCCCCTAAAACAAGTTTGTTGAGTAGTGGGCACAACTGCATGTACAAGAGTTCCATCTAAAGCACCAATTGCTCCAGGAAATATTCCTTTTAACCTTTGAAGTCGTTCCGAGGTATTTTTTGTTTCATTTGAAGATGTTGGGGCTATAATTTCTTTAGCAAAACACATCATTGCACCTAGAACCTCGTGAAAACATTTATGAACCGTTTGATTGGAGTGTTGAAATCGTCGTTTAACTACACGGAACCGTTCATTATGCCCTATAATATGTAAGAACATAGCTATTTTCTCTTCAATGCTTATCGTCCTACTAGCTCGCACCCAATTTCGTTGTGTAAAATGATTACATAATAGTACAAAAGCCTCGCGTGAAAGTCTCATCATTTCTTGACATTGTGTAGAAGATCCATGTAGTAATTCATGTGTGTATGCATGCCCTGTTAAAGCAGAATCATTATCTCTTATTCTTTCAATTCTACCCTCTCGTTTCCTTTTCCGGGCCAACTTCAACCAATACCATGAAAGTATAAAAAAAGATAAAATTTCACCATCCGTATACATATTTGTCCTGTTAATACAAAATTCATACAACTTTCAAATGTTAAAGGAATTTCATGCTAATACAAATGTCATAGAAAGGAAATGCTAATACAAATTTCATAGAAAGTTCATGCTAATACAAATGTCATAGGATCATACAAAGTCATACAACTGTCAAACAAAAGTCATACTAAAGTCATACAAAACTCATACAAAAGTCATACCAAAGTCATACAAAAGTCATACATAAGTCAACCGAATAATCCAAACTTTCTCCCAGCATTTCTCACCCACGACTCGCAACTCACCGGCTTAAGACGTAACCAAACTTTTCTAATATCAGCACTTTCACCGAATAACAAAAGAGCTGTGTTATATCTCGGATCTTCTTCCCCCCATTCCATTTTTTCTAGCTTATCCATGCATGCGTCCATTTCATTGTCAATATTATTTTTTTCCACCAACATCTTTGCAACATTGATAATTTCATTCCCAACTTCTCTTAAGTCGTCATTTATTGTTTTCCTACGCACTTCTTTACTAGTTTTAGAACTTGCCTTTCGTTTTGACCGGCCAGAGGATTCTTCACTTACAGGTGGGAGCTCTGTTTCCATTTGAGTGCACATAACATCATCCAACTCATGTTCAAAATACCCTTCAGCTGGATGACGAAGTGTAGAAGATGGCCCCCAACTGTGAATGCCAGTCGCGGTCACCCCCTCAAACAGTTTGGTACAAAGATCAGGGTAAGGAAGGGGAGCATGTCTCAACTTTTCCACAAACTTGTTTAACTGTTTGAAAATTTTTATAGATATAATCAAGATACTAAAAAAATAATCTTATTAAAAAATATTTCATATTAAAAAAATACCTTTGCCTCGGCTTCCCATTCTTCATCACTCATATTGAAAGTGTTGGTTATAGGATCATAAATATTCCCCGTTTTGTTTTTCAGTTTGACCCAAGCCCCATACTTTGACTTTAGGTAGTCATATCGATTTTTCATTTGTTTATGATCAACCATAAAATTATGATAATTTTTTAGTTTTTTTCGGCAACAACTTTCCATGAGCTTGCTTTAAGGCTACTACCCTCACGACCGTTGTTTGTTATTTCATGTATACATGCTTCGAGAAAAGTTTTGTCGACACAATCCGACTTCCAATTAACTCTAGCTTTTCTTTCTGTCATGCCTAGATCAAGAACTAATTTGTTATTTCAAGTTAATCACATAAGCAATATACACATATACATATCCATATACATATACATATACATACCCAACTACATATCCATATACATACACATATACATACCCAACTACATATCCATATACATACACATATACATACCCAACTACATATCCATATACATATACATATACATATACATATACATATACATATACATACCCAACTACATATCCATATACATATACATATACATATCCATATACATATACATACCCAACTACATATCCATATACATACACATATACATACCCAACTACATATCCATATACATATACATATACAATCCATATACATATACATACCCAACTACTATACCATATACATAACATATACATATCCATATACATATACATACCCACTACATATACATACTATATACATATACATATCCATATACATATACATACCCATCTACATATCCATATACATATACATATACATACCATATACATACACAATACAATACATATACATACACATACCCATATACATACCATATACATACCCAACTACATATCCATATACATACACATATACATACCCAACTACATATCCATATACATATACATATACATATACATATCCATATACATAACATACACATACCCATATACATACACATATACATACCCAACTACATATCCATATACATACACATATACATACCCAACTACATACCATATACATACACATATACATACCCAACTACATATCCATATACATACACATATACATACCCAACTACATATCCATATACATATACATATACATACCCAACTACATATCCATATACATATACATATACATATCCATATACATATACATACCCATCTACATATCCATACATATACATATACATACCCATATACATATACATAAATACACATCTACATATCCATATACATACCCATATACATACACATATACAAACCCATACAACACATATACATACACATATACATACCCATATACATACCATATACATACACATCTACATATCCATATACATATACATATACACATACATACCCATATACATACCCATATACATACCATAACATAATAAACCCATATACATATAATATACACTCATATACATACCCATATACATATACATACCCATATACATACAAATATCAATACTGCAAATCACATGAATCAGCATACATATATACAAATCTGAGAAAATCGATTTCAACAACCATCTACATACATACACAAACCTAATCTGAGAATCAATCAATTCAACCAACAAAAATCAATCGATTTCAACCAACAAACAAATTAATCGATCTCAAAACACAACAATCGAAGCAGTGATTAATTACCTTGAGAAGACGACGGAGATGGTGACGGAGGTGAGCAACGGGCTGGCGACGGAGATGGTGACGGAGGCGAGCAACTCGCTGGTGACCGACTTCGCTGACAAACAAATCGGCGGCGCTGGTGACCGACGGAGGCGAGCACTGGATGGTGACCGACGGAGGCGAGCAACTCGATGGAATCAGCGAAGAGCTGAAGATGGAGAAGCGCTGGAGGACCACGATGGAAAACAGAACGGGTCAGACTTCAATTTTGGGGGGGTCTCGGTCAGAACCCAAAGACCGGGTCAGCCGAATCGAGCGATCTACAAACACCCTGACCGACTGACCGAGTCAGCCGGTCAGTGGTCAGCGCCGGAAACAAGCATATCAAACACGCCTTAGTCAGTGGAGAAGCAATCTTGGAGAAGTCTTGGATAAGTCTTCTATAGTAGCCCGCCAAACCCAAGAACTACGAATCTCGGATGGCGTCTTGGGTGACTTCCATTGCATAAACCGCCTCCACTTTCGCCGGGTCCACCATTATCCCCAGTCGGGATTCACCACGTGACCCAAGAACTGAACTTCGCGCAACCAGAACGCGCACTTGGAGAATTTTGCATACAACTTCTCCCTCTCAACGTCTCTAGAACCTCCCGAATGTGACCGCATGCTCTGCTTCTGCTCGGCTCCTCGAGTAAATCAGGATATCATCAATACACCGATCACTGATTTATCCAACATAGGCCGACACACACGGTTCATCAAATCCATAAAAGCAGCTGGCGCGTTGGTCAAGCCAAAAGACATGACAAGAAACTCGTAGTGACCATAGCGCGTATGGAAAGCTGTTTTAGGAATATCTTGCTCCTTTACCTTCAACTGATGGTAACCAGATCGAAGATCTATTCTTGAAAACCAACTGGCACCCTGAAGCTGATCAAACAATCATCTATCCTCGATAAGGGGTATCGGTTCTTCACTGTCAACTTGTTCAGCTCGCGGTAGTCACACATCCTCATACTACACCGTCCTTCTTCTTTACAAACAACAGGACCAGAGCACCCCAAGGAGAGATACTCGGTCTAATGAACCCCGTATCCAGCAACTCTTGCAACTGCTCCATCAACTCTTTCATCTCGGTCGGAGCCAACCGATACGGTGCCTTGGCAAGGTGGGCACCCGGTATCAGATCAATCTGAAACTCAATCTCTCTGTCGGGTGGCACTCCTGTAAGTCTTCTGGGAACACATCTGGAAGTCACACACAACCCGTACATCGGCTGTTGTGGTGTTGGCGTATCCACATCCTTTACATAGGCCAAGTAGGCACTACATCCACGCCTCATACACTTCCCCGCCACCGCCATCGAGATCACTTTCCAGAATCGTTGTAACTCGATCACCATAAACCGTCACTGTACTACCGTCAGGCGCCGACAACCGAATCATCTTCTTGCACACACAATATTGCCTCGAAGTCCGCTAGCCAATCCATCCCAAGAACCAAATCAAAACCACCTAAGTCATCACGAACGGTCTAACAGGAAACTTATGACCCTCGAGTTCCACATCACAATTCTCTATCATCTCAGAAATCCTGGTAGACTTACCTATGGCATTTTTACGACAACATCGAAGGGCGCATCAACACCTCTACTACTAACAGGCAGCTTAGCACAGAAAGCAGCAGAAATAAACTCTTACTAGCACCCCAATCAAATAACACAAAAGCTAAAGTTTGGTTCACCAGAAAACGTCCCGGACACGACATCAGGGTTCTGTTCTAGCTTCCTCCTGTCCATGGTGAATGCCCTGGTGCTCGCCCTCGGTCTATTCACCTCCCGTTCTCTTTGCCCTGAACTCTCAGCCCTCGGCTTCTTACAATCTTTGAGCACGTGAGCCTCTTCACCACAGTTAAAGCAACCGGACCGTACGACTGTCCTTTGCCAGTGCCCCGCCTTTCCACACTGAAGCACAAGTTCGACCCAACCTGCACTCCCCGCTATGCTCCCGTCCACATTTACCACACCTTCTCGATCCCACACCCGACATGCCCACATGGCGATCATCCACCCGTGCCTTCTTATTACCCGTCGAGGCATCACCCCGACCAAACCTCTTCCTCTGCCAGTTCGATCACCACCGCTCTTCCTGCCACCATCAGTCACCACCGCCGTCCTCTCATCATACAATCTTCCCGCTAAATCCACCGCCGACCTAAACGTGCTCGGCCGGGCGGCGATCATGTGCCTGCGAATATCCGCCGGCAAAAACCCTGTATATACCTCTTGATCTTTCGGGACAGAGGTGTCACTTGATCCGGCACCAGACGTGCCATCTCGTTGAACTTCGTGGTGTACTGTTGGTGTGTCATGGTTCCGCCTCCAGTTGCAGAAACTCCCTTTCAACCTTATCCATTTCCCGATGAGGACAGAACTCCTCGATCACCATCTTCTTCAGTTCGGGCCACCTCATTCTCCCGATTGCCCGATTACCCTCCGCTTGGACAATGTTGTCCCACCAGCATAGTGCCGAGTCCACAAAGGAATGGGTGGCAAACTTTACTTTTTGACCTTCCGGCACTCGCTAATGTCGAGAACAGCCTCCATTTCTCTCACCCATCGGTGAGCAGCAGCAGCATTGCCATTACCGTCAAAAGTAGGGGGCTTGCATCTCATAAACACCTCGTAGTTACAGCCTCGTGCCACCTCTCGCACAGGCTCCTCTTCCTCTTCCTCCTCTTTATCGGAGAAAATCGTTTCAGGCTCCGGTTGCTCCCCCGAGGCTCTGTTTCTCTCCTTCCTTTCCCCCTCCTTCACAACTTTGATGACTTCGGTCACCACAGACGGTAAGATTGTCTGCATGACCTGATGTACTTCCTCAACAACGGCCTCCTTTACCGAGGCCCTCAAGTTCGCACTCTCATCCCCAGCTTCTGGATGACGAGTCTCAGGTTCTGCAGAAACCTCTTTCTCAGCTCTAGGCCTTCCTCTTTTAGGGCGTGGTTCAGCATCAGGGCCACCACGGCCTCCACCCCTAGAAGCTCTAGAAGATCTACCACCAGCCATTCTCTATCACACTGAAAGATTCAAACACCAACACGGTCATTCAAGGAAACAACTCAGTTTATGTCAAGTATAGTAAGTCCTCAATTACAGTGGCCAGTTGTGATTAGCCACTTACTTTACTCTTCATACCCCAAGTATTACCTGTCCTGACTACATCAGTATTCAAATCTACATACAACACATAACCATATACCATGCGCACATAAACCGGTTAACTTTAAGAAAATACCTGATGGCACGCAGCTACTCAGTTTGGCATCCCATTCCCCTTTCGTCCCATTTTCAGTTTAAGTTAAGGTTTATTTTGAAAATTTACCCATTTCACTTAAACTTTGGCTCTGATACCAACTTGTAAGGCCCCCGTTTCCGGGACGCCTACAGTTGGTCAATCATCGCACATAAAACATATAATTACAGTTGCTTTAAGAAAACATTGCAGCGGAAACATTCAAAAATGACATCCCATTTCATTATAATTACTTTTGCCCAATAATACATCATTATCCGATTACAAAATACATGTTTGCATTATAACACAAAAGCTTTATAAATGGATGCCATCCCAAAAGAGCCGAGTAGCCTTGCCGTGCCATCCTCAGCAATCATTTACCTGCCAACTGGAAAACGTAATAAAAGTCAGCGTTGCTGAGTGAGTTCTAGTTTTATAAAATAAACATACTTTACTTTCATCAAAAACTATTCCATTGTCATGCGATCATTCAACATACGTATACACAGATAATGTCATTATTATCTTCATCTCATTCATTATCTTCTTCTTCTTTTCATTCATTCTTTCTTTCCGAGTCTTTTGCGACATCATAGTCGCTCACCTCAATGGCAATCTCAATGATTGCACGCTATCCGAGTCTTTTGCACCCCTAGGGTTGCTCACCTCATTGCCCATCACGATAGCAAGCTATCCGAGTCTTTTGCAACAACAAGGTTGCTCACCCCAAGGCAACATCACGATAGCACTTTACTCGAGTCTTTTGCAACGACAAGGTTGCTCACCCCATAGGCAATCTAAATGATTGCACTTCGTCCGAGTCTTTTGCAACACAAAGTCGCTCACCCCATAAATATATGCTTGCAAGCCTTTCTTTCGTTCATTCATCATTCATTAATGCATGCATTCTTACTTCATGTTCCCCTTTCATTATCTTTCGCTTTACATTACATAATACTTCATTCATTCATTCATTAGCATGACATGTAAAGCCACAAGAAAGATAAGTATACATCATAATAAGGAACATATCATACACATTCATCATCATCATACAGGGCAACATCATACATTCATAATACGCATAAACATACAACATCATCATCATCATTCCCTACATGCTCTCTAAGGCCATAACCATCCTCTTACATGCTCTTACGGGTTACTTTACGTCAAAACTTACATTTGCACCTTTCCCCGAAGGCCAGAAGTCAAACTACACATTCCTTCGAGTGCAACAGCCCTATTCGGGCGTATGGACACCCTTCAGTCGCATGGCCTCCATGCGACTGAACATCATGCGACTGACCTCATGCGGATGATCATCTATGCGAATGAACATTCAATCGTGCATATGGACCTTGTGTGAATGGGACTACTGCGAATGGGCACCTATGCGACTGACCTCATGCGAATGGACTCATGCGACTAAGCATCTATGCGACTGAACCCTCAGTCGTGCAATCCCCATGCGACTGGACTCCCAGTCGTGCGACTGAAGCCATAGTCGTGCGATTGAACCCTCAATCGTGCGAATGAATCCTAATCGTGCGAATGACCCTCAATCGCCTCTCATTCGGCCGTATGGCCTCCATTCGGTCGCCTAGCCCTAGCTGATGCAGAATGGAGTTCATCCCGAACCCAATCTGCCATTTTCGGCCTCCAAGCTCATCCAAACCCATTCTAAGCCTAAATTAACCCTCCTGGACCTTAGGAATGCATACCATAACACCATACAAGCACACACAAGCCCGAAATCATACTCTTAACGCATCATACACATCACACACCCAAATGGGTCAAACACATAGACACACAAAAATGGGTTTTGAACATTTTCCAGCCTAAAATCAGTTGAAAACAAGTAAAAGTGGGGTCCTAGAACTCACACAATTGAGCACAACGTCAAGGGCTTCGATTTGGCTTGCTACTCGACGAATTTGGACACCCGAATCACCCGAAACACCCTTTTTTCTCCTTTTTCTCCTCTTTTCTCTCTTCTCTTCTTTTGTGAGCTGAAGTTTGTGGTGTGTGGGGAGAGTGGGCTGCCCTCTCCCTACACATATCACCACATTTCTCAACTTTTCTTCGTTGGCGAGTTGGTCCCTCGACTTTGGACTTTATTTTCTTTTCTTTCTTCGCCGGCTTCAAAATAATAAATTTCCGGCTGTTGTTACAGAGTTATAGTGTGTCATGATGTTCTCGCGCGCGAATCCCATAGATATGCATATGTATAGATACCTTCGTATAGTGTGCGATAAAGATAGTTCTGTCAGGGGACTCATAGTTAAAGTAATAAAGTATAAGTATTATTACTGCTAAAGATTAAAGAATGATAGTAAAGTCACATGTGAAACGTTAAAGAACTTGAATAATAATTCAAGAATAGTTACCCGCTAAAGCACGGCTGTGAAAACGTTAAAGTGATCTAAAGAAGTCTTGCAAGCACTGCTAAAGGAGAATCGTATTCGTTACGTTCTCACATAGGAGCTACACATTGGGTGTGCTCAACCGCTAAAGGAGTTATGATTGGTGCATTCACATAGGAGCTACACATTGGGTGTGCTCAACCACTAAAGGAGATATGCATTATGCATTCACACCTGTTAAAGGAGCTAAGCATTTGTGCTAAGCTCAATGATAAAGTAAAAGAATATAGCTAAAGTACCGATAAAGTAAAGATAAAGTAACTGATAAAGAAGTGATAAAGTAAAAGCTAAAGTATAGTTAACGATCATGTATTTTAGTAGCTAAAGAAGTCTTACCCTAGCGTAAGCGTAAAGTTAAAGTTTATGTATTGATAAGTATTCAAAGATGTTGATCATGATAAAGATTTGGTTAAAGCACTTGTTAAAGTATACCTAGAGCTCACTCAGCGTCGCTGACTTTTGTATGCATATTAGATTGACAGGTATGCTACAAAGATAAGGTGTGGGCTTGGAATGGATTGGAAGCTACCTGACATAGTTAAGATTGGCATCTTGGCATAGATTAAACATAGATAGTTGAGATTAACTTTGGGATGTAAATGTTTGATTGATAACAATGAATTTTGTTTCGCTGCTTATATTAAAGTGATTTCATGTTTGAGAACATGTGTTTCTGATGTCCAATTCCAACTGTGAGGTCGCCTGGGAACAGGGCCTTACAAGTTGGTATCAGAGCCGTAGTTTGAGAGATTTAGACACCTCGACGTCTGAACCCGAACTTAGAATGGGATCGATTAAGGGATGCCAGTGCCAGTAGCTTCGTGCCAGGAGGGTTTATAGAGGTTATAGTGGTCATGATGAGATTAAGAGCTGATGTAACTCAGGATAGGGAACGTTTAGGACATGAAAAGTAAAGTAAGTAGTTAATTACAACTGTCCACTATCATTAGAAACTTACATTACTTGACATGATCTAAATTATTACCTGGAATGATAACGTTGATTTTTCATATCTTATAGAAAGTTATGACTGGAAAGAAAGCTACTCGTGGATGTGCTCGTGGGGGTGTCAGGGGTAGACCACCAGTCACGAGGAACCAAAAGAAAATGGTTGAAGAGGTACCTGTGGACTCTATTCAAACTGTTAGCAATGAAAACTCTCATCATTCCGAGGAGAGGATTACTTTGGAGCCTGTCGTTAGGGAGGCGATCGCCGAAGAGGTCCATAAGATTCTTCATGACATCATGACTTCGATCATGACTGAAGCTCTGAAGGAGGTGACCAAGGAGTGGACGTTGGAGGCAAAGAACAAGGCTAGAAAGAAAGACAGTGAGGATACCAGAGAGGCTCGGGGAAAGACGAAAAGGATGAGGAGGATGTGACTGATGGGGAACCAGCTAAGGGGTGCTAGTATCGTATCTTCAATGGGTGTAATCCTCCATCCCTAGATGGCAAGGGTGGTGCTATTGCCACTCTCCAGTGGGTGTTTGAAATGGAGGCTGTGATTCAGATCAGTGAATGCAAAGCTGACCAAGCTGTGAAGTTCGCAACTCACTCATTCGTTGATGAAGCTATTCATTGGTGGAACACCATCAAACAGACTAAAGACCCTCATTAGTTCTGGAACTTGAAGTGGAACGACCTGAAAGAGCTGGTGATGAGGAAGTTATGTCCTCAAAATGAGATAGACCGAGTAGAAAGTGAATTTTTAGGGTTTAAAGCTGGGAGTCTGACGCAAAGACAGTACACATCTCGCTTTAATGAGATTGCCAGGTTGGTGCCTCACCTGGTGAGTACTGAAGAGAGGAGGATGAAGTGTTATGTGCAGGGTTTGCCTTCAAAGGTGAGAACATATGTGAAGACAAGCGGACCAAAGACCTTTGATTCGTTAGTGGAGCTGAGTGGCATAGTTTACGATAATGTGGTGGCTGATGAGCCCGTTGAGGAGATGAAAAAAAGGAGTTGGTCGGGGAGTGTGAAACGAGAAAGGAATGAGAGGTATGTTGCTCAGACCAAAAAGATGAAGGTGGAAACATCCAGTGAGTGCCAGAAATATGGAAGGAAGCATGCTGGTGAATGCAGGCTCGGTTTAAGCCTGTGTTACAGATGCGAGAAGACAGGGCATTTCTCCAAGGATTGCCCTAATCTGATAAAGTGCTACAACTGCGGCAAAATCGGGCACTACAGGCGAGAGTGCAAAAAGGCGAAGGTGGTTGACTCGGCTAAAGGGAAAGAGTCAGAGAAAGAGAAGAAAGCTGATAAGTCAAGGGCAAAGGCTAGGGCTTTCACGATGACAACGGAGGAAGCTAGGGCTGAACCTGATGTCGTGTCAGGTATGTTCCCGGTTAACAACATACTTGCTTCTGTTCTTTTTGATTCTGGTGCAAGTAAGAGTTTTGTAGCTGCTACTTTTTGTGAAATGATGAATGATAAGGCTAAAGAAATAGATCATGCATTTGAAGTAGAAATTGCCATTGGAAAGACTACTAAGATAACCGAGGCCTTAGAGGATTGTAGCATAGAATTGGAAGGTCGTAGATTCCCCGCTAGGTTGTTTGTTATGACCCTAGGAGGATTCGATGTCGTGTTGGGCATGAATCGGTTAGCCGCCTACGAGGCTAAAATAGTTTGCCAGAGGAAGATGATTAAAATGAAAGCGCCTGATGGTAGCATAGTCACGATTTACGGTGATAAAGTCTGCGAGGTTCCAAAGATAATATTAATGATAAAGGCAGAGAAGTTTATGAAGCGAGGGTGTGGATCATTCTTGGCATATGTTAAAGATGCTAAAGCTGAAACAACTAAGTTGATAGATGTGCCCATGGTGTGTGCCTTTCCAGATGTGTTCCCTGAGGACTTGACGGAATTACCGCCCGATCGGGGGATAGAGTTTCAGATTGACCTTGTGCCAGGAGCTCAGCCCGTTGCTAAAGCACCGTATCTTTTTACTCCTTCAGAGATGAATGAATTGCTAGCCTAACTACAGGACCTTCTTGATAAAGGTTTTATCAGACCGAGCATTTCTCGTTGGGGTGCTCCGGTGTTGTTCGTAAAGAAGAAAGATGGTAGCATGCGAATGTGTATAGATTACAGGGAGCTGAATAAGCTCACGGTAAATAATAGATACCCATTACCTAGGATCAACGATCTGTTTGACCAATTGCAAGGTGCAAGTTGGTTCTCAAGGATCGATCTCCGGTTGGGATATTATCAGCTAAAGATGAAGGAGCATGATATCCCAAAGACAGCATTTCGAACGCGGTATGGGCATTATGAATTTCTCGTGATGTCGTTCGGTCTAATCAATGCACCTGCAACATTCATGGACCTAATGAATAGAGTCTGTCGACCGATGCTCGACAAATCTGTGATAGTATTCATAGACGATATTCTGATCTATTCAAAGAATGAGGGGGGCCACGCTTGCCATATCCGTGAGGTGTTGGAAACTCTAAGAAGGGAGAAGTGGTATGCTAAATTCTCTAAATGCGTATTTTGGTTACGCGAGGTACAGTTCCTGGGTCATGTGATCAACCCAGAAGGGATCATGGTGGATCCTGCTAAAGTGGAAGCTGTGATGTAGTGGAGTTCGCTGAAAATGCCGTCGGAAATCCGAAGCTTCCTCGGATTGGCGGGTTATTATAGAAGGTTCATCCAGGATTTTTCCAAGATTCCGTCGCCATTGATGAAATTGACCAGGAAGGATGTAAAGTTTGAATGGGGCGACAGTCAAGAGAATGCGTTCATAGAATTAAAGAGGAAGTTGACACAAGCACCGGTGTTAACGTTACCAGAAGGGAATGAAGACTTGGTTGTCTATTCCGATGCTTCTTATCAAGGGTTAGGGTGCGTACTTATGCAAAGAGGCAAAGTCATAGCATACGCGTCCCGACAGTTAAAGGTTCACGAATTGAACTACCCTACCCACGATCTGGAGCTGGCTGCAGTGGTATTCGCGTTAAAAATATGGAGACACTACCTGTACGATGTCAAGTGTACGATTTTTACGGACCACAAAAGCCTAAAGTATTTCTTTGAGCAGAAGGATCTCAATATGAGATAGAGGCGATGGTTGGAGCTCATAAAAGACTATGATTGCGAGATTCACTATCACCCGGGTAGGCTAATGTGGTTGTCGATGCCCTAAGCCATAAGGAAGATCGTGAACCAATTCGGGTGAGATCTTACCAATTAATTATGACTCCTGATGTGATAAAGAAAATCTGTGAAGCTCAGAAAGAAGCTCTGAGATTCGAGCACGTTAATGAAGAAAGGATGAAAGGGCAGGTCGCGAATCTAGAAGAAAACACCAATGGTGTCAAAACTAGATTCGGGCGTATGTGGATCCCCAGTCGTGGAGGTCTGCGGGAGAAAGTACTAGACGAGGCCCATAAGACTCGCTACTCGATTCACCTAAGAACCAACAAAATGTACCAGGACCTAAAGAAGAGTTATTGGTGGCCGGGTATGAAGGTGGACGTGGCAAAGTATGTAGGGTAGTGTTTGACCTGTCTCCAGGTTAAAGCTAAACATCAGAAGCCCTATGGGAAAATCCAACCCTTGGAGATTCCCGAATGGAAGTGGGAGCATATTACTATGGCTTTCATAACAAAGCTGCCTCGTACTACTAAAGGTCACGATGCCATATGGGTCCTAGTAGACAGGCTGACGAAGAATGCCCACATTCTTCCAATCCGAGAGACGTATAACTCTGAGCGGCTGGCTGAATTGTTCATTAATGAGGTAGTTACCCTTCATGGCATGCCGGTATCGATTGTCTCTGATAGAGATACACGGTTTACATCTATATATTGGAGGAAGTTCAATGATGCCATGGGGACCAAACTTCATATCAGTATAGCATACCACCCACAGACGGATGGCTAATCCTAAAGGACTATACAGACATTAGAGGACATGCTTCGGGCATGTATCATAGACTTCGGTGGAAGCAAGGATAGTTACCTACCGTTAGCATAATTGTCATACAATAACAGCTACCATGCTAGCATTGGAATGCCCCCGTATGAGATGCTTTATGGTTGGAAGTGTAGAACCCCTGTGTGTTGGGGGGAAATCGAACAAAAAAAGTTGGGGAGCATCAAGGTTATAGAAGCTACCAACGAAAAGCTAGACAAAATTAAAGCCTACATGAAGGCCGCTAAAGACAAGCAGAAGTCTTATGCCGACAAACGTCAAAGACCAATTGAGTTTAGCGTTGGTGATAAAGTAATGCTAAAGGTTTCACCTTGGAAAGGAATTATTCGATTTAGAAAGAGAGGAAAGTTAAGCCCTTGATTTATTGGTCCTTTCAAAATAATAGCATGTATGGGAGAAGTGGCATATAGGCTGGAATTACCAGATGAGTTAAGTGAAATTCACTCTACCTTCCACGTATCACATCTGCGTAAGTGTCTGGCAGACGAAGACGCTCGTGTTCCACTAGAAGACGTGGAGATAGATGACACATTGAACTATGTGGAACAGCCCGTAGCAATCATAGATAGAAAGGAGAAACAATTGAGTAATAATGTAGTTCCACTTGTTCGAGTGCAGTGGAAGCATAGAAAGGGGTCGAAATCCACTTGGGAATCCGAGGATGAGATGAGACAACATTACCCTCAACTGTTTGATGAATAGCGGGTTTCGGGGACGAAACCCAAAAAGGGGGATAGACTTGTAACACCCCGAAATTTCAAAGGAAGTGAAAGTTCTCGCGTGCAAGGAAAGTTCTCACGCGAATTGAAGGTTCCCACGCGAGAACAACTTTTTAACAGTGGGGCAAACACTATAATAGGCACAAGCACCCAATCTTCTCCACTTCACGCGAAAACCTCTGCTGTGGTGCTTGAAAAGAAAGAAATCGGTGTTAAGTGGTGTTTAAGGTATGTATTCGATGGTATTCGATGTATGTATCCATTATGGAATAGTATGTAATGATATTGCGCATGATTATGTAGTTTCCGATTGAAAGACTCTCGGTTCTGTGTTGTTCTTGTGTAAAATATTAAAAGGTGAGTTCTAGACCCCTCTTTTTACATGTTTTCCACGATTTAGGGCTAAGATGCATACCTTAATGGATGTTATGTTAATGTATAATAGTACAGATGGTTTTAGCACGTTTTTGGGCATTAAAACAGTTAAAGAATCGATGACTTGGGGATGAAGTTTCGAACAGCTTTATAGTTCTCGCGCGATGGGTATAGTTTTGCGCGAATAGTTGAGTTCTCGCGAGAGGTGGTTACTTTCCATAGTTCTCGCGCGAGGGGGATAACTTGTACGCCAAGTTGTCACGCCTTGGATAGTTCTCGCGCGATGAGTGATGTTTTCGTGCGAGTTATAGTGTGTCATGATGTTCTCGCGCGAATCCCATAGATATGCATATGTATAGATACCTTCGTATAGTGTGCGATAAAGATAGTTCTGTCAGGGGGACTCATAGTTAAAGTAATAAAGTATAAGTATTATTACTGCTAAAGATTAAAGAATGATAGTAAAGTCACATGTGAAACGTTAAAGAACTTGAATAATAATTCAAGAATAGTTACCCGCTAAAGCACAGCTGTGAAAACGTTAAAGTGATCTAAAGAAGTCTTGCAAGCACTGCTAAAGGAGAATCGTATTCGTTGCGTTCTCACATAGGAGCTACACATTGGGTGTGCTCAACCGCTAAAGGAGTTATGCTTGGTGCATTCTCACATAGGAGCTACACATTGGGTGTGCTCAACCGCTAAAGGAGATATGCATTGTGCATTCTCACCTGTTAAAGGAGCTAAGCATTTGTGCTAAGCTCAATGATAAAGTAAAAGAATAGAGCTAAAGTACCGATAAAGTAAAGATAAAGTAACTGATAAAGAAGTGATAAAGTAAAAGCTAAAGTATAGTTAACGATCATGTATTATAGTAGCTAAAGAAGTCTTACCCTAGCGTAAGCGTAAAGTTAAAGTTTATGTATTGATAAGTATTCAAAGTTGTTGATCATGATAAAGATTTGGTTAAAGCACTTGTTAAAGTATACCTAGAGCTCACTCAGCGTCGTTGACTTTTGTATGCATATTAGATTGACAGGTATGCTACAAAGATAAGGTGTGGGCTTGGCATGGATTGGAAGCTACCTGGCATAGTCAAGACTGGCATCCTGGCATAGATTAAACATAGATAGTTGAGATTAACTTTGGAATGTAAATGTTTGATTGATAACAATGAATTTTGTTCCGCTGCTTATATTAAAGTGATTTCATGTTCGAGAACATGTGTTTCTGATGTCCAATTCCAACTGTGAGGTCGCCTGGGAACAGGGCCTTACAAATAAGCAACAATGTTGATGGTTATGAAGAAAAAGAAATAGTTGAAGAACATTAAAGATGAGTTCAATTTTGTAAAGGAACAAATTAACAACGATTAAAAGGGGTTCGTTTTGCCACCATGGATGTGTTTATTTTTATTTGATTGTTACAAGTCACGAAGCTTGAGAGATTCTATATGTATATGAAAAAGGCTAAGATAATAAAGAAATGATGATGAGGAATACCCATAGGAACAATTATACATATGTAACTTGGGTCATATATATGTAAGTTGCATATACATAAGCTATATATATATATATCTGATAGTAATATTTTTAATCATTTTCTCAATTTTGTGTGTTTACAAGCATGCAGATATATGTTACATATACCTAAACATATATGCAAGCATGGTTACACATATACCCACATAACATGTTACTTATGCAAGTTACTTATACGTAACTAACAAATGTTGCATAATAAATTTTGTATTGATTTTATTGGAATTGACTAATGTTTAACATGGTTACATATATGTAACTCATCTGGTATTCATGTGTTTTTATTCATATTCCATTTATATATAATTCATTTGATATAAATAAATTAATATGATTATGGGTTTCTAGATGTATTGATGTGCGTGTTTTGCCTATTATGTCCCTCCAACCTTATAAATAAATCTATTAGATACCATTTATTTATAATCTTATCATTTTATGATCTCAATCATAGATTGTAAAAGTTAATGGTGGATTAGTAGCTTTCTTGATATTTTTCTAATAAAACTAGGTTTTCTCTTGAACCCTCCCATATGACTATATTATGAAATGTTCTTGTTCACACAAAATACGTGCATTACTCCAAATATTATTCATGCATAGCTCGTGGGGTTTTAAATCACCTTTTTGATTGTCAAAATTTGTTATAAAATATAGTTTTTTTCATTCTAAGTAATATATTTCACTTGGCAAGTATTCATGAAGAACATGTGTGTGCTTACTCTTTTTCTTATTTTTTCTTCAATGGTCATGGCTACAGGTACTCTTTTAATAACTGCTTGGTTTACTTATTCATAAATAAAGTATGTGTGTATTTGTACACACACATGCATGTGTCTTATTAAATCAATTTTAATAAGTTTGATAAATCCTAATTGATTGTTGGTAAAAACTTTGTCCATGTATTAATTCATAGTCTTAACCGATCTCAACACAAACACTTATTCCACATGAACTTCATCGACAACTGTAATTGTTATGAATTTTGATTACTTATGTTTGGTAATTATCTCCCCTTAAACTGTTGATGCCAAAACTAATATCAATCCCTCTCCCTATATGTTTATCAGAACAAATAATATCTATCTTTTTATCACTTTTCCATGTTTGTTGTTACTTGGATAGATTTGGTAGATATGCCAATTTATCAAAATCCATCGTATGTAAACCTAGTCCACTAATGTTACCTTCCATTTTGGTATGTTATTATATGTATTAAAAATCATAAGGATATTAGTTTCCTAATTATATATTTACTAAGTAATAACAACTCTTTCTCTAATAGGCATATGTTTAAGAACATATTCTTAGTTTTAATTACAATCACCTCACTTTCTTTAGTTTGGTTTGTAGTCTCATCATTTTATTTTTGAGTTATGATTACCTTTTGACTACTTTTCAAGTTGGTTTTGTTGCTATATTCATTGAAACATATATATTTGTGAAATTGGAATTTTAATTTAGGATCTTTTGCAATCGTAGTTTATGTACTTGAGTCTTAGGTAAATTAGAACTTCAACAGTAACCACCTTTGGTTGTGTTTGCTTAGTTTAACTTCTAGTGAAGCTTTAAAAAGGGCATCATATTCTTTAAGGGATATCTTGTCATTGCTCACAATCTTTGGCATTGTCTTTATTTTGGGATATATAATGTGTTCTAGTTATGATTTTTTAGAAGATGCTAGAGATTTAACTATAGTTCCTTATGAATTTTCTTGTTCAACATCTCTATCATTTTTTTATGTTCTTGCCATTAGTAGAATTATTAAAGTTGACCATTACTCAAGTAGTTACCAACAAAAGTACCACTTTATTGTCTTCCTCTATTTCCCATTGACCTCTGCCTCTCCCTTGTTTACTTCTCGCTTAACTTATCTACATTTTCTTTTAATAGAAAGTGTATTATGAAATTATCAACTATTTGTGTTAATGTTGATTATTTCATTTTTTACCCTTTCACGTCTTCCCTTGTAAACTTTTTGCTCTTTACTGAAAAAAAACTCTTTCTTTTTTTTTATTATAGACTTTTCAAGTTGGACTCAAAGGGTGTCATGGAATCTTGGTGATTCTTAAACTCCTTTTCTCATTTCCTTTCTTTGTACTCTTCAAACTCTTTAAATTGGTAGTTTTGTGGAAACTTCTAGTTGAAGTTATATTAACTTCTTAAGAGTTTGTTTATGCTCTATTTCAAACTTTGTTTCTTCTTTTATTTTATTCACTTCATCAATGAACTTTCATCTGCTTTTATTTTTGGCATCCTTGTTTCTAGTTTGTTGCACTACTTGGTACTCTGGTAATGCTTTTTGAACAAGCATTAGGAAGTTCACTCGTAAGGAACAAGTGACCAATAAGGCATTTTTACCACCTTTGGCTTACCCATAAGTGTTTCAATCTCCTCTTGATAAAGTGCTTCATATCTCTAATAGAACATGTTGTGTTCGTAGACAATTGGAGAAACAAAGGAGTTTTGGTTTTTCCTATTTCAATTACTCTTCTTGAGACATCAAGATTTCCTCCCCCTTTTCGTATTAGGGGAAGGGAACCATGGGGAAGGAGGCGCGAACCCTTTTAGATGAGTTATTTATGATATATTCTCTTTGATTTCTCAACTCAGTGCTCCAATTTAAGATATAATGGAGTTCTAAAGCATAACAAATATAGAGTTGATGCAACCTTGAAAGTTTTTATCTGAATTAATTATAGTGCTTGTTTGGAATTAAAATGGGCATCACATACTGCTTATCAATATTTCATGGGCGTGACATTGATGGTTTTGATAGTAGTTGTCGCAACATCTTATCTTGTGGCTCATGGGTGTTTATGAGAAAAGATAGTGGTAAGTCTTTTGGTAATTTCTCCTAGGATTGTATTGGCCTATAGCTTGTGTTAGGCTTGACTATTATTCATGTTGGTGAAGGATTCCTTAATTCCATAGATCTCATACATAAGAACATAAACTATTACCATACATTCTTAAATAGTTGGACCTTCACCTAGGTTAATAGGATCAATGGACCTGTCATGGGTAGTTATAGATAAGTCCTTTATTGTTGTATTAATGCCCTTATTACCTTTTTTTGTTTTAGTTCATTAAGATACCAAGCTCAAGTGTATCACTTTATTACAAGTTGCCATGGTTGGGGACGTCGTGCCTTAAGAACTATCATGAAAAATAAGTTTTAATGACTTGGTAGTTCCTCTATATATGTGAATTAGGGTAATAATCCATTCTTATAACCTCCTATAGATCTGGGCTACATATCATCTCATCCATATGTTTGATCACTTCTCTGATTATATTATTAGTTCAAATGACTCATAAGCATGTGAAGAAGCACTTTCAAATTTGCCTTGGTACAAGTTTATATCCGACTTATATGTATGGGTTGTGCTTCATGCTAAAGGTAATTTAGTCTAGCATTTAGAACTTGTTCAATAGTGTGTGTAATAGGTATTGTTGTTAGGATCCCTGAGTAATAAGGATAAAGGATGGGAGAAAGAATGTTCAACGGAAGTGAGTACCCTCTTAATTCTCTTTTTATGTTGCATTTTGGCCTTTTGTTCATGTACATGTGACTTTTATCTTGTGGCTCTTTTTGTGGTTTTTCATTGCACGCAATTAAGGGCTTGAAAACATGAGAGAATAAGTGTAGTGGTATGGTGGGGGCATTGTAACAGTCCAAATATCATGCCAGATATGGTCTACTTTGGCAGTGGCACGCCCTCAGGCACCTACCCCTCATGGTTTTAAAACACTTCTAATAGGAAAGGTATCTAGCTCCATATAAGAAATCTTTCGTTCCCCTTTCCCAACCGATGTGGGATGTTACATCCTCTCCCACTTGGGAGACTAGTGTCCTCGTTGGCACACCGGCCCGGCCCTGCCCTGGCTCTAATACCATTGTAACTTCCGATCCCTCATACCACCAACACTGTCCGTTTTGCCTCGAGAAGCTTACGGGTTATCACTTACAAACCAGGAATCTCTTCTGTGCATGATCGATGTTAGATTTACTTGGGGTGTTACAGGTATGT
Organism: Flaveria ramosissima; assembly: GCA_025215565.1. NCBI lineage: Eukaryota > Viridiplantae > Streptophyta > Magnoliopsida > Asterales > Asteraceae > Flaveria > Flaveria ramosissima. The sequence goes on from CM046039.1 coordinate 70,530,884, forward strand.
GGATTGTTGAATATATGAGTTTTCTTTTGAGTCACTCTTTGAGCAGTTAGAGGCCCTACCATTATTTTGGACAATGGAATAGCCGCTCCTAAGCGGCCACTGAGTTTACTCGTAGTTATAAAGGCCTTGGAACCTTGCGTTTTAGCATGATAAGTTATCCTAATTCGTCAAAGTTGTCCCGAGTTCTTCATATATCAAAAGCATCATAAACCTATGATAAATAATAAATTTTTATATAGTTAATATATGCATTTGTCATCAATATTCCAAAATGTACCTTGAAAATTGTGTATCAACAACTCACAAGACCAAGAATGAAGTATAAATTAATCCTTAACCTTACTCAACTTGTGGATTTATTGGTAATGGTTTTTAACATGGCCACAAACAAATCCATCCACTTTGGTACGAATCTGACATTGTATGTAACACTGGATTTCAAAAGCTTTCTTAAAACAACAGAATCTTATAGTCATATAATTGAAATTAAAAATAACCTTACATTAATTATAAGGTTGGGTGTTTTATTATCTTTCATTGCAACATAATTGTAAACAAATAATAAAATCTGCTGTATAGTTAATAAAATAACTATAAACACTAATCAGCTAACAAGGGTTAGCTATAAAGCTGAGTAAGATAAAAGATTATGATCAAAAAAATAAGTCATGATTCAAGTAAAAAAAAAATGTAATTGGTGCTTATCCAGTTATCCCTTAATGCATTTATCATTATCACATGGTACGTTTTGTCTTCTTTTTACATCATAATATTTTTAGCTTCGTAAGGTAATCAGAACCTTATACAGTTAACACTATGTGGACCACGTAGACCATGCAGTAGACCTTAGTAGAAAACCTAGATCAGTGTTAACTTTATATTTGAATACGCTAGGCACTAATAAGTATCATCGGGTTCTTATTCTTTCGGTAGCAAGTTGTTTTATTAGTACCCTTCTTTGGTAGTAACAACTTGCCATCAGTAGCAAGTTGTTCTATCCGTAGAAACTTCGTCTCAACACCGATTACCGGTGTTTATCAATCTCAGCACACTAACACTCTTTTGGCAGGTACTTCATAATAATTTATGATCTAAGATTAGGTAGAAATTGTTTTTATTCCGTGCATCATATATAAAAAGTTGATTACTCTACCGAACTCTCAATATGATTATATTTTAAATTTTTAGTTACGGATATAACTTTTGATGCAACAAAATATTTTATTAATAAGACGTAACGCATGTACTCTTTTGATTTTATACCAGGAAAAATGATCAATCTTTTTAATGTAGGTGCCCCAAGAGGAAGCGAACCAGCAATGTGTTATGAAACTGAGCATTGTGTAAAAGGAATAGTTTATTGTTGTACTAGTTTGAAAAGATGTACTCAATGTTCTAAAACCCTAGAAGAATGTAAAGGAAAATGTAAATAAGATTTCAACAATAATTATAAATCACAACCCACCTGCGGCGGCGATGGACGGTGTAAACATGGTGATAGGATGGTGATTTTTAGAGAGAGAAGAGAGTAGAGAGAAGCGAGAGAGTCTCTAGATGCAAGAGAAATAAGTAATGAGTGTGAGTTTTTAAACCCAAAGGTGAGTAAAACCCATAAAACTAAGAGTACAACCCTCACATGCACAACACATCAACTAAGCATGGTGTACAAGTTGTTATGCAACAAAATGTTACTAACTAGTATATATAATAATAATATTTCTTGTTTGATAAGCATTTAAGATACTCAAATAAGCTTATAAGCCCGAACAATAAAACTAAATTGTTAGTAACAATCTGGTATGGTTTAGTTTGAACACCCTGATAATATCCAAACATGCTTCTTGCTTCTCTTCCCATTCTTAAAACACCCTTTTGCACAAAATGTCTATTCATAGGGTTTATTCTTGAAAGATAGGGTATGAACAGGCATACACCTGAAATATAAATTATATTGTAATGTAACAAGATCAAACTTGGTACTGTAATGCACCCCTTATAAATACTGTTGTGTTAGTAATAAGATGCCAAAAGATCATGAATCCACCCCGTTTGCAGTAATTCAAGTCAGGTAAAATATATGCGTTCCGAAATGAAAAGATATTCAAAGTTGGATAATTAAAACAAAAATCAGAATACGATTATGTATCCTTGAATTTGGCTTAAGACTCACTGAGTTCTAACCAATAGGACCTAATCAAGCCCACACCCCTTCATACGCATACTGATTGATCGTCAGAGGGTGGTTCTCAAGAGTACAACAAACGGGACAACAAGATCCGCTAAGATTCAATGTTGCAACAAGATAGAAGGAAGTTACAACATGCATTTCTCTTAAGAAAAAATGTCCATGCCTAGTTAATTATTCTAGCTGAAGTTAAAATCTCAGGTGTTACATGGCAGAAGTAGATAAATTATAGCCAAATCTTGTAACTTTAACATGCCTGAAGGTGGATAAATTATAACCAAATATTTCTGTAATTGGTAAATCAATTACAACATAACTTGAAACCCAAAGATGTAAACCAAAGAGCATGAACTTATCTTGAATTCTTCTTCTTCTTTGAATTATTTATTATCTCAGAGGCAGTAAATGAATAATTTTCAAGAAGACAGGGAACCGTGAGTTTCAGCTCACGGGTCATCTTCTGTAAAACCAATGCAAGAACTCTTACATCTGCCATGGCTCTGTGAGCTGTACCGATTAGTGGGATCTTATAATATTCCCTAAGGGCTTGGAGTGACTTTGATGAAAGTTCTGATCCTGTATAGAGATATCATCAAACCATCATTTGCAGGCTTTCGTGAATATATAAACTTAGGGGGTGTTTGGACGTGCGTTTAGAAAGTGATTACATGAGACTGACCTTCGGCTTTCATTAGCACACGAGCAGGAGATATTGAATCCACAAAATGCCAATCTGATGGGATTTCATAGGAGCAGCGATTGAATTCACTAATCAAGAAAGGGACATCAAAGGTTTTAGCGTTGTGAGCAACTAATAACGTTTGACCACCAGGCTTTTGCCGGCTTCTGACGTACCGTACCAGTATGGGTATCAACTCTTTCATCCTGCACAACTTCATGTCTATGAGGTTCTATAACACATGTCAACTCAAAATATCATAACTGCTAAGGGGGTGTTTGGATGTTTGTTCGAAAAGTGATTATGTGATATTATACGGTTATATCCAAACATATAAGAACAATTCTAGTAAGAAAATAAGAAACACACAACCTAATAACTAAAGATCATGAATATGGGTATCAACTCATTCATCCTAATTTGCCGGGAAATGCCCTTTATCACAAAAAAAGAGTTAAGTTCCATTTTACTCCTTGAGGTTTGTTAAAAATAACCGTTTTCCTCCAAAAGATTAAAAGCATCAATTTACCTCCAAAAGTTTCATAATTTGTTTAAATTTCAGTCCAAAGTTTCATTAGTTGTTTCAACTTAATCCCAAATAATGAAACTTTTGGAGTGAAATTGAAACAACATATGAAACTTTTGGAGGTAAATTGATGTTTTTAATCTTTTGGAGGAAAATAGTTATTTTTGTCAAACCTTAGGGAGCAAAATTGAAATTAAGTCAAAAAATTAATAAAATAAAAAAAAATCATTCATCCTGCACAATTTCCTGTCTAAGGTTCTTTAACACAACATGTCCTTTAAAAATGTCATAATAACTAAAGAGGAGTTTGGATGTGTGTTTGGAAAGTAACTATGTGATATTGCATGGTTATATCCAAACATACAAGAAAAAGTGTAGCAAGAAAATAAGAAACACAGCACTTAATAACTCAAGATAATGAATATGGTATCAACTCTCACATCCTGCAAATTTTCATGTTATAAGGTTCTTAACACAACATGTCAACTCAAAATATCATAATAACTAAGCGGATGTTTGGATGTGTGTTAGGAAAATGATAATGTCATATTTTATGGTTATATCCAAGCATAGAAGAATAATTCTACTAAAAAAACCAGAAACACAAAACTAAATAACTGAATATCATGAATATGCGTACCAACTCTTTCAGACTGCGTAATTTCATATCTATAAGGTTCTTTAACACCACATGTCAACTCAAAGTATCATATTAACTAATGGGGTGTTTGGAAAGTAATTATGTATTTATGTGATACTGTATAGCTATACCCAAACATACAAGAACAATTCTAGGAAGAAGATAAGAAACACCAAACTTAAAAACTAAAGATCATGAATGGTACCTTGGGACACCAGGTTTATTGACCATATGTGTTGAAATTCCATGGATCTTTGGATTTGTCACAATCATATCTGGATTAACAAGTGTCTGAAATGTACTATTTACTCCCCCACTAAGATCTTGCAATGCAATCTCAATGATTCGATCATTTTGTCTGCTGAATCCAGTGGTCTCAATATCAAACACAATAACGGTTGTGCACTTTGCTATATCTTTGTTTTCGGATATCTTTTGTTCAATATGAACACTTTTACATGCACCTATTTCTATTCTGCTAGTATTTAAATTAACATGAGTTAGGCTTGAAACATCAGTTATTTGTTGGCTAATGTCTGTCGATTTTCTGCTTGAAACGTTCTTTCCTTCCGTGTTTGTAGATAAAGATTTCTGGGTCCATCTCCTACTATGCCCCCCTTGAAGGGCATATATATTGGGACCAAGTAACCGAGAAGTGGATATATTTTCTTGTCTTTTGCTCAAATTATTGACCTTTTTCCACCAAGAACCATAAAGGGTATGAATTTGGCATCTAGGAAGATGAAGATGTGAAAAGCACATTGCTGCTCTCATTTGAATTCAGGAATCACCACACAAATCAGCCTGTTGGAAGTATACAAAGGAATAATCAAATGGTTTAATCTACAATTCCCAATGATAGAACTATTTTAGATCATTGATTAGAATGTACCCTTGTTCTAAATATTAAGTTAACAAATAACAATATACCAAACCCATTTCAAAAACATAAAAAAAAGAAAGAAAATCATATAATTGCTTCAAAAACTACAGAGCAATTCTAGGGTTTTAAGGTTGATTTCATGATTACTTTACGCAGCATAACATTTGTATACCGAACATTTCAAAATAATAACAATAAACGCATCTATATGGAGAATCCCCAAACAATATAAACCAACAGGCAAATGAATAAAAGTGTGGTAGTCACAGATAACTAAAAAGATTATCAAATCACTGATTAAAACGATGATTAACAAAAGAAATTTTCTATATTTCAATGAAATTAAGCAAATTTAACAACGGAAACAATGGAATTCCTAAAGAACAATGATTGGAAGATGAACATCATACCTGTGGAAGGAGATTTCAAATGCAAAAGTGCATTTACCAAATTCCGAAAGAGGAATTAACTTCCAAACTAACGACGTGAGGAAATGAAATCAGTCATTCACGGAGGTATAGAAACCGTGAAGAAATGTAGAAGAATAAAGGAAGAGTGTAAAATTGTGAAACTCAAAATATCAAATAACGAAGGGAAACCCTGTAAATGCGGATCGGGTCTTTTGGGCCAGATCCGCTTCTTTCGGGTCATATAAACTCTACTCTTTGTTTAATCTACCAACTAGGTTTTGGCGCGCGCGTTGCCGCACGTATGCGAGTTTTAATGTAACCCTAAATCAAAATCAAAATGAAGATGCAAACCACAAAATCAGTAAATACACAAAGTAAAACACACCAAAACTCCGAATTCATAACACACCAGAACATGCAGAACCCAAAAACTAAATCAAAGCCCAACACCATACACAAAACAAACGAAAATCAAAGCCGCAAGAAAGCGACACAGTCCAAAATAGAAAACCGACGAAAATCAAAGCCCCGAAAAGAGCAAACAAAAGGAAAACCCAAACCTTAATAGCGAGAATCGTCAGGGTATCGATAACGAAAGAAAGAAAGCAGGAACCCAGAGAAAGACAACGTCAACGAACCCTACAAATCAAAGACACGTGTCCAAATACAAAAAACCCACAAAAAACCCCACCCCAAAATCTCGAACCCACACCCAAAACAAACCATATTAAAACACAAACAAAAAAAGAAAAAAAAAATTAAAACACAAACAAAATAAACAAAAGAAAATTTTAAACACAAAAAAAAAAAAAAAAAAAAAAAAAGGGAAAATCCACCACCGACCAAACCTTTTAATTAGAATAGTAATTCCATGAAAATTTACACTTTGAATAAATAAAATCGAAGAGTTTATGTAGTTTAAAAGTATTAGTAGATAAGTGTGTAAGTGATGGCTTTAAGAAGAATAAATAATCCTAGTGATAAAGTGATGTGTTCTTCAATTACATGATCGTGCATTAAAATTTTAATGGACATGTGTGGTAATTTTAAGAGTAGAGTAGGTGTATAAGAAGGGAGTGAGTTGTTTTGTTTCTCTCAAATTTCTCCGAATAACACATCAGCGTCACATCACTTTTTTTAATTTCCCTTATATTTTCCTCGTTTTGTAGGGTGTCGTTCTAGTTTTTCCCCATTTTTCCTATTTTTATCATATTAATTTATCTTTTTAAATTTGTATTTATATTTTCATATAAAAATGATAAAATTAAATAAATGCATAAAAGAATAATGTTAAAGAAAAAATTACTTAAAAATAAAAATAAAAGATAATTTTATAATAAAATAAAACTAGTGGATCATTTGATTCGATTGACACAAATGTTCCAAATGCTTGATAAGATCCGATTGGACATTATCGTGGATTGTACATGTGAAATTATATCGTGCTCCACCGGTTCATCGTTTGGAGAATCCTCTTTTTAATCAAGAGATATCGTCACACTATCCATCTTCAAAATCATATTATGTAAAACAATACACGCGTCATATGATTTTTCTAACTCTACAAGGATGTAGTTGTTTTACGGGTTGTTATAGTATATGTCACTTACATTTTAGGGCCCAAAAACTAATTCAACGTCACTCTCTTGCCGCTTCATTCGCACACTTAAATTGTTTGTCGTTAAAAAGTTTAACTTTTTTGTAACAATATTGTCACCATTAGGTAACAGTCAAAAGAGGGGATTTTGGTAGTAATGAATAATCACCGGGCCGAGGGAAAAATTTACATGTGGGATGCGGGGGATGGTGTTCCCACCTAGAGTTAGGTATTCCTCACCCCTGCCCGGTTCCCACTCCGTCCCACCTAATAGAGAGTGTGCATTCCTCAGACAAAGAAAATATAAATATAACAAAAATGTTGTTTGATGTATAAATTTCCCACAACTTTAGAAACGTAAAAAGGAAATTCAATACACCATTAAACTTATCTAGTAGTGTCCATCGACTTGTGGTTGCACGTGTGATGGACGAGGTGAACCTAGGCTCAAACAAATCATTATAACTAAAATTTTGATTATGAACATAAACATAAAATAATGATTTACATGTGATATCATATAAACGATACATAAAATATATATTATTGAGTAGAACAAATAGTTAAATAAAAAATTAAAACATTACAATAATTGGTAATAACTATTTTTACCATAAGAATATGAAAAAAAAACTGTTTATGAAGAATAAATAAACAAACATATACTCTCAGCACTTTTGATAAATTTATAGTCTTAACTTGTAAGAGGGTCAAAACTCAATATTTTGTAAGGAATTTGGGGTTTAAAACTTAGTTTTGACATGATTGTTTTTTCTGAAATTTATCTTTTTTTGTTATATAATTTACAAGGATAAATGATACACATTTAAGCGATACCATTTAATTTTTTAATGATGCACGCACAAACAGTGCGCAAACCGAACAATAGTCTGTCAAGTTTTATAAAAAGTACATGAAAGGTGAACCACCACCCTCTAAACAAGTATTTTTATTAATGTAAATGGACTATAATAATGAGGCTATCAACAATCATAATTTGGATAATAAATAATAATCATAAGTTAAGAAAATTCACATATTTTATATAAAAACATAAAATATCACCAATATCACTTGTACTAGTTTTTATTATTTAGATCCTACTAGTCATTACACATCAAAGGACTTTACTATTAAGTAATAAAAACATGATTTAGTCATGAAGCTCTTACAAATGAGTTACAATAAAAAGATTAGTTAGATGTGTGGTGGTAATGACACAAACTTGATTTCTATCTGTAGATATCTAAATCAAGTTTATAATTTCATCCCTCGATCATAATTGAGTGATTTTAAGGAAATCGGATCCTTTACTGTTGTTATTATTCGTACATGCTACATGTTAAGGTTGGGCACGTAATCATAAACCAATATGCGTGTAAATTACTAACTTTGTTTTGCTATTTCAATATGGCCGAATAACTTGCTCCCTGCATACCTACATATCGGTTAACTTGCTCTTGTATTACAATACATACATATATGACCGGCTAACTTACTTTAGCATATCTGCATTTGTTTAACTTGCTCGGACATTGCAATGCAAACACATATGACGTGTTAACTTGCTCCATCATACTTGTGTATCGGTTAACTTGCTCCAGTATTAACATACATATATGACCGGTTAACTTACTTGCTCGGGTACATCTACATATCGGTTAACTTGCCATGGTACTGTAATACATACATATATAACCAATCAGTGGCGGATTCACCTATTTGGGATGGGGTGGAAAGGCCCCCCAGCCCACTCATAACTAATAAAAAACATATGATTTGATTATTGTTATAACTTAAAAAATAGTTTTCTAAGCAAATAATGGACTGCAAAGGCACAAAAGGAATTCACAGGGGTCTCAAACGAATAAAAGGGGGCAAAAATCTTAAAATCTCCACCAGCAGTGCCTTCACTAAATCAAAATCAAATCATCTATGCATATTGACATGTTTAGTTTTGTTTTAATTTTGTAAAGTCTAAATTAAATTGATAACTTATTTGTTTTGTTCAGGACAAATTGTTTGATAAATAATTATTTGATAGGATAGAACTAAGTTTTTTGAAAAAGAAATAGATAAAGAAAAAAAATAAAGGGGTACATGAGTCGTTCAAGGTATTTAAAATTGGTCTAGTTTAGTGTGGTTTTTAGCCTATTTTGACCTGTTTTGTTTTTGACACCTTTGTATTTGTCCCTTGTGCCAAAAATTCTTGGATTCGTCTCTGTAACCAATTAACTTGCTTTGGCATTCGTGCAAACATTAAGTTGATCTGGTATCGTAATATATACACATATGCTCGATTAACTTGCTACAACATGCCCACAGTTAAGTGGTTCTCATTTCGCAACATCCATATGCCATTTTTCTAGTTACCCATCTAGACAACAACCTGTACTAACAAGTGCTTGTTGATATGATCATGTTAGATTACAAGTCCTTGCTTTAGTAAGTATGCTCATATGATTCATATGAGCACGGATATCAAGCAAAATGTATTGTTTAATATACCTAAGGTATTGTAACATCTCGACTCTCATATTAGCCAATATTACCAGCTTTGTCCATGAGGAGCTTAATGATTTGGTTTGGTTGTCCGAGTGTACGCTTCCCAATAGATAACCCATCCTAGCTTTCTCCCACCGAAAACGTTCAACTATAAATTCTCCAATCACCCACAACTCATGCGCCCAAAGCGCATTATTGGTGGGCATTCCATATCTATCTCGAGAATAGATCAACACAAAACATTTTGAGATTTTCCTTAGATGTCACAATCCTCCTCAAAATTTATCGTCTTTGATGAGGTTATAGTCTATTGGAGAGTTTTTTTTTTCTAATGATAACAAATTATACGAGTCTAATGTAGTGTAGCTAGCACTACCTCATGCTACTACATCATGCTGGAATGAGAGGGAGATATGAGGTTACATGGACCAAAGCCAATATTTTTTATACGACGAAAAACGTATTTCATTAGCAAAAAACCAGGCCTAGCAAGAAACTAAAATCTAATTACATCAAAATACACCGAGTTACATGTCACATTTCACAAATAATGGATTCTCACAATGATGAGGTGATTCTTTCCTCTCTCTTACTCTCTTTACACTTTTGTAAATATTAAATATTGTTATTGTTATTCAAATTGTATCTATTGTCATTCTAATTGTATCATCACAACTTGACTAACTTAAAGCGTCAAAAAAAAAAAAAAAAAAAAAAAAAGCTCTCGAACCTACAACTCCCATGCATGTAACATGGATTGTGTCTGCACAAAATCAAGCATCTTTTCATTGTTAGAAGATTTTTAGATCATCACGGGCCGCTTTGAGTTCTAAACTGAAACATCTCTAAAGAAAAGCTTGCGTATCAATTCATCTCAATTAGTCACATCTCTAAAGAAAAGCTTGCTTATCTATTCATCTCAATTAGTCACAAACCTGATAGCACTTTTTAGAATTATACCACATAAACTCTTAGAATTACACACATCATGGATGAAAAAAAAAACATCCGACCCAACCTAACATTATATTATAAAATTAGTATATTATGAAGTGTGCAACTTAAACCCCAAGATGGGTTAAAGAAGAAGCTGAAAGGACCTATGATTTGAAATTGATGTTCTTGTGGAGTTCTTTATTTAATAGATAAGTCCATTTGTTTCAAACATGTTAATATCTTGCATAGATTCCCGACAAAGATACATACCCATTACACATGTAAACTTCATACTTAACACACCATATAATATCAACTTATTTTAACATATTTTAACAAGTAGATGCAACTTTTCAACACCAATTTTCCAATAACTTGCTACTTAAGCCAATAAAAAAGTTCCATAAAACATAAAACATCTATAAAGACAAGATCAGTAAAAAGACATTCCATTCCATTTGTAGTAAATATATATTCACATTTACATCCCTAATATAGTAAGGGCTATACACCAACACTTAATGTTCTAAATCTCTAAAAACCTTGTTTTCAAAATAAACCCATTTTCTAACTAAAACACTAGTAATAATAACCATTAAACCACATCACTAACTAAACCTAAAAGGCTAAAACATAACACCTACCCACAAGACAAACACATCAACAAATAAGCAGCTCGTTCTACCTCCCCAAACGTCGTCGTTTTCTCCACCCTCTTCACCTTCTTCATCGGCGATCGAGGCCTCTGCAACACCACCATCTTCTTCCTCAAATCCGCACTAACGCCGTCGTCGATCTCCCTTTTCCGGCAACCCACCGCGTTGTCCTCCGTCGTCGACGACGCCGGAGACGGCGACATCGACGGCGAACGATCTTCCTTCTCTTTCTTCTTATCCGATCCTCCTAAACCTTTCTTCTTCCTAAACCTAATTCCACAAGCATTACACAGCGACTGCAAATCAAACACAATGAATCAGATCCAACACATCATCAAATCTTATGAAATCATATGAGATCGAATGAGATAAAAAGGTTCAAATTGGTGTGATTGAATGATGAGGTGATCGGAATAACCTTGGGACCAGCAGGACCGGTCCTCCAGAGGGGCGTTTTAGACGTCTTGCAATCAAAGCAAAGCTTCATATTCGAATCCTGCGAAATCAACACACAAAGAAGAAACGATCAGAAAACCTGAAATCGATCTCAAAATCACCACGTAAAACCTCCATTCAATTCGATCGATCAATTGCTCGTACCATTTATCAGAATCAGAATCAGAATCACGAAGTGATGAGATGTGAATCGGAGAAATTGGGGGAAGAAGGGGGGGTGATTGAGGAGAGGGGATGATAATATAGAGGTGAGGTGTTGGGGATAAATGATAATGGCGGCGAAGGACGTGAGGTGACCGACAGTGACGACTGACGAGAGGAGTGTGTGGGATTATTATTATTATTATTATAAATTATAATATTATAATAATTATTATTATTGTTGGGATGAAGGGATCGGACGGCTGGGATGAAGGGGCAAGATGAAGGGAAACCCTAACCCTTGGGAAGGGGTTTTTTATGGAGATAGGGTACGGTGTGGTTCAGATGTGGGTTTATGATGGCCACGTGTTGCTGTTTCAGGCTGCCCTAATGCGGTATGTCAGCATGCTATGTCGCTTATCTAATCAAAATATTCTCATTTACTTTTTAATTGTTTTTTTATTTTTCAATTAAAGGTGCAACAGTAAATTCAATTATTTTCATTACTCGAGTATGTATATACATACGTATTTATATACATACGTATATATACATACGTATCTATATACATACGTGTATATACATATATGTATACGTGTATATACATATATGTATACGTATATATACATATATGTATACGTATATATACATATATGTATACGTATATATACATATATGTATACGTATATATATCTATACATACGTATATATATATATCT
>CM046039.1:70548216-70745716 GCA_025215565.1 Flaveria ramosissima
AGATGCAAGCCCCGACCTTCGACGGAAATGGCACTGCGGCTGCTGCTCACCGGTGGGTGAGGGAAATGGAGGCCGTTCTCGATATCAGTGAGTGCCGGGAGGATCAGAAGGTGAAATTCGCTACCCACTCCTTTGTAGACTCGGCTTTATGCTGGTGGGACAACATTGTCCAAGCCGAGGGTAGCAGGGCCATTGGGAGAATGCGATGGCCTGAACTGAAGAAGTTAGTTATTAAGGAATTCTGTCCTCACAAAGAGATGGATAAGGTAGAAAGAGAGTTCCTACAGCTGGAGGCAGGAACGATGACACACCAGCAGTACACCACTAAATTTAATGAAATGGCGCGACTGGTGCCCGATCAAGTGACACCACTGTCACGAAAGATTAAGAGATACATCCAGGGGCTGCCGGCGGATATCCGTAGGCATATGATCGTCGCCCGGCCGAGCACCTTTAGATCGGCGGTTGATTTGGCCGGCAGATTGTATGATGAGCGCGAGGTGGTGGTGGCTGAGGTGAACAGGAAGGGTGGAGGTGACCGTAACTGGAATGGGAAACGGTTTGGACGTGGTGGAGCCGCTCCAAACAATAAGGTGGCAAAGGTGGGTGACCGACGTGTGGTCACAATTGGTGCAGAACGGAAGAAGTGTGGCAAGTGTGGAAGGGAGCATACTGGTGAGTGCAGGATGGGGATGAACGTATGCTTCAGGTGTGGCCAGCCTGGCCACATCGCTAGAGACTGCAAGAAGCCGAGGCCGGAGAGCTCGGGAGCGGGGAATAAGAAACCGGAGGAAGGAGGGCAGAGGGCAGGTGCTAGAGCTTACACTATGACCCGGGAGGAAGCCAGAGCTGATCCCGATGTTGTGTCAGTTATGTTTCTAGTCAACCAAATTTATGCCTCTGTATTATTTGATTCCGGTGCTAGCGGGAGTTTTATTTCCACTACTTTCTGTGCTAAGTTGCCTGTTAGTAGTAGAAAGATTAGTGAACCATTCGATGTAGAAACTGCTATTGGTAAGTCCACTAGAATTACTGATGTGATAGAGGATTGTGCCATAGAGTTAGAGGGACATAGGTTCGCTGCTAGGTTGCACGTGATACCCCTAGGTGGATTTGATGTAGTACTAGGGATGGACTGGTTAGCAACCTATGAAGCAAACATTGTGTGTCGCAAGAAGATGATTCGGTTAATTGCGCCCGATAAGAGTTCGGTTACGATTCATGGAGATCGCGTTACTACGATCCCTAAGATGATTTCGATGGTGGTGGCGGGGAAGTGCATAAGACGTGGATGTAGCGCCTACTTGGCCTATGTAAAAGATGTGGATGCGTCGGTACCGCAATTATCCGAAGTGCCAGTGGTGCGCGACTTTCCGGACGTATTCCCAGAAGACTTACCCGGCGTGCCACCGGACCGCGAGATTGAATTCCAAATTGATTTGATACCCGGTGCTCAACCCGTTGCCAAAGCACCGTATCGGTTAGCTCCGACAGAAATGAAAGAGCTGATGGAGCAGTTGCAAGAACTGCTCGATAAGGGATTCATTAGACCGAGTATCTCTCCGTGGGGTGCTCCGGTATTGTTTGTAAAGAAAAAGGACGGTAGTATGAGGATGTGCATTGACTACCAAGAGCTGAACAAGTTGACGGTGAAGAACCGATACCCCTTACCAAGATTGATGATCTGTTTGACCAGCTCCAAGGTGCCAGTTGGTTCTCGAGGATAGATTTACGATCTGGTTACCATCAACTGAAGGTGAAGGAGCAGGATATCCCTAAAACAACTTTTCGCACGCGCTACGGTCATTACGAGTTCCTCGTTATGTCGTTTGGTTTGACCAATGCGCCAGCTGCTTTTATGGATTTGATGAACCGAGTGTGTCGGCCAATGTTGGATAGATCAGTGATTGTGTTTATTGATGATATCCTGGTCTACTCGAGGAGCGAAGAAGAGCATGCCGGCGATATTCAGGAGGTGTTAGAGACCTTAAGAAGAGAGAAGTTGTATGCTAAATTCTCCAAGTGCGCATTCTGGTTGCGTGAGGTTCAATTCTTAGGTCATGTGATAAATCGCGAGGGGATTATGGTAGACCCTGCAAAGGTGGAGGCAGTAAAGATGTGAAGTTCGTGTGGGGTCAAGAGCAAGAAAGGGCTTTTGAGGAGTTGAAGGCAAGACTGACCCAAGCCCCAGTCTTTTCATTACCCGAAGGAAGCGAAGATTTGGTGGTTTATTCAGATGCTTCCTACTCAGAGTTGGGTTGCGTGTTGATGCAGCGAGGTAAGGTGATAGCCTACGCATCCCGACAACTGAAGGTGCATGAGGTTAATTATCCTACTCATTACCTGGAGTTAGCAGCAGTGGTCTTCGCACTAAAGATTTCGAGGCACTATCTATACGGGACGAAGTGCACCATCTTCACTGACCACAAAAGCTTGAAGTACTTCTTCGAGCAGAAGGATCTGAACATGAGGGAGAGACGGTGGTTGGAACTTATAAAGGATTATGATTGTGAGATCCACTATCACCCGGGCAAGGCCAATGTGGTGGCTGATTCCCTTAGCCGAAAAGAGAGGCCTGAGCCGATTCGAGTGAAAGCTTATCAAATAATCATGACCTCCGATGTGATGAAGCAAGTCAAAGAGTTTCAAGATGAGGCACTGAAAGAAGATCATCTTAACTCTGAAAGGATGAAAGGTCTAGTTGGGGAATTAGGTGAGAACACACTTGGTGTTAAAACCCGATTTGGACAAGCGTGGATTCCACGTTTTGGGGATCTACGGGCGAAGATTATGGATGAAGCTCACAAGACTCGATACTCCATTCATCCTGGCGCCACAAAGATGTATCAAGATATGAAGAAAGATTATTGGTGGCCAGGTATGAAGCGTGACGTGGTGGAGTATGTGAGTAAGTGCCTTACTTGTTTGCAAGTGAAGGCCGAACATCAGAAGCCGTATGGGAAGATTCAACCTTTAGATATACCGGAATGGAAGTGGGAGCACATCACCATGGATTTCATTACGAAGCTGCCGCGTACGCCGAAAGGGTACGATGCCATATGGGTGATTGTAGACCGTCTGACGAAGAGTGCCCACTTCCTACCGATCCGCGAGACATATTCATCCGAGAGGTTGGCTGACCTGTTCATCAAGGAGATTGTAGCTCGTCATGGTGTGCCGGTGTCCATCGTGTCTGATCATGACACCCGGTTTACCTCTATATTCTGGAAGAAATTCCACGAAGCCATGGGGACGAGGTTACATATTAGCACGGCTTATCATCCCCAAACTGATGGTCAGTCAGAACGGACCATTCAGACATTGGAAGACATGCTGCGGGCATGTGTGATTGACTTCGGGGGAAGTTGGGATGACCACTTACCGTTAGCTGAATTCTCGTACAATAACAATTATCATGCCAGTATTGGCATGCCACCATACGAGATGCTATACGGTAGAAGATGTAGGATGCCCGTATGTTGGGGAGACATTGGGCAGAAAGAATTGGGAGGTGTCGAGGTAATCGAGGCTACAACCGAGAAGCTCGAAAAGATTAAAGCCTTCACGAAGGCAGCCAAAGATAGACAGAAGTCATATGCCGATAAACGACGCAGACCGATCGAGTTCCAGGTGGGTGACCGGGTTATGTTGAAGGTCTCACCTTGGAAGGGTATCATACGATTCAGGAAACGCGGTAAGCTAAGCCCGAGATATATAGGCCCTTTCCGAATCATTGCTCGAGTTGGGGAGGTGGCCTATAGATTGGAGTTACCAGATGAGTTAAGTGGAATTCACCCGACATTCCATGTATCTCATCTGAGAAAGTGCTTGGCTGATGAAAACATGATTGTTCCACTGGAGGATATCGAAGTAGACGAAAGGCTCAATTATGTGGAGCTGCCAGTGGCAATCATCGATAGAAAAGAGAAGAGGTTGAGAAATAAAGTGGTTTCTCTTGTGCGTGTACAGTGGAAGCACAGGAAGGGATCTGAATCTACGTGGGAAACTGAGGAGGAGATGAGGCAGCATTATCCTCGTCTGTTTGAGGAATAACAGGTTTCGGGGACGAAACCTATATAAGGGGGGTGGAATTATAACGCCTACCATATTGATATACTTTTCTAAAAAAAATCGTTCATCCGTTGTTTACATATGTGTAAATCTCGTTATACACATGTGTAGTACTGAATTTACACATGTGTAAATCCGATATTACACATGTGTAAAATGAATTTCGTTAAAAATACGGGAATTTTTTTTATTATTTATAAAACTTTTTTATTTTTTATGAAAGAGGAAAAGTAGGGGAGCATTTTTGTGTTTTTATTTTTTTTATTTATATGTTATTTTTTGATTTATAATTTTTTAAATATGTTTTTGTTAATTACAATTTTGCCATTGAGAACTAGTGGTTGAGATTGGTTCCTAGAGTTCTCACAAAAAAAGCTAGTTCTCATTTGATCCCTCCCCTATATATATGTGGCATATGTATGTGTATGTATATGTATGTGTATGTATATGTATATGTATGTGTATGTGTATGTATATGTATGTGTATGTGTATGTATATGTATATATATATATGTATATGTATGTATGTATGTATATGTATGTATGTATGTATATGTATGTATGTATGTATATATATGTATGTATGTGTATATATATATATATATATATATATATATATATATATATATATATATATATATATATATATATATATATATATATATATATATATATATATATATATATATATATATATATACTCGACACACACTCACCCTATCATTAAATTAAAACTCCATCATCAATCATGACCATTAAATTATGTAAATTTCTATAAAACCTCCTACCCATGATTTATAAAACTTGTTAATATTTATATAAAAATATATGATTTGTCTTGTCCACCTCTACTCCACCTAATCCCCATTCACCCAACACATGCAAGAATCAAATCCTTGGTTTCTTGCAAATCTAGCTAAGACCCCGACTTCCAATCCAAATCTTCCCAAAACCAAGACTTGTGGAGCCCACTCTTCCCCCTTCCCCCCCCTAATTTGTCTGACACCACCACCCACACCCCCACACTTGATCATTTTCTCAATCTAACTCTCTACACACTCTCCTTGGCATTTCTCTCATCTAGCTCATCATCAACAATCTCTTTTACACTCAAGAACAATAAAGCTTCATGCCATTTTGGTAGCTCTATTTTACCCAAGCACTAGCACCATCAACCTCACGAAGTCAAGATAATCATACAATACACACACTTGTACACCATCAAGTTCTACCTTTTGTTTCTTCCTATATGTAAACCCAGTCTAATCTCTTCTTTTAAACAGTATTTTCTTGTCATCTCAAGTTTTCATTTCAGCCATTTGAACCCCCCCCGCCCCGTCACCTAAGCATCAAAGTAACGTGTTACTACCCAAAAACACGTAAAGCATCACGTTTTGTCACGTTAGTGACACAACTAACCCCAAGACACCCCCAACTTCTTGTGACACCTTGAAACACATCACTTTTCAGTAACTAAAAGATACTCAAACTTTCTCAAAACTCTATTTAACCTCAAGTACGGATTTAATAAGTTTAACACACCCGAAAACCCTGTTTTTCATGAAAATATGAAAATATATTATACGAGTCCGAAATAATCAAAACAAGGTTTCATAAATTAAAATTATGTATTTAACGTTTTATGAATAGTACAAAATTGTAAAAACATGTATTTTCGAGGAAAAATAAAAGAAAATAGAAAGGGGGCGTAAGTATTAAAATTAAGGGGTTATTTAGGAGATATGGGAAGGGAGAAATTAGATTAAAACGCTTAGTAAATTTAAAATCGAGACTTAACCGGGACTTAACGGACACTTAGCGAAACTAACCGAGCTAGGTAACGAAAATGGTAAATATATGAAATTTTTGTTATATAAAAATTCCAGTAGACTTAGTATATTTACAAAATCCTAGAAATTTAATTTTATAATTTTTAGAATTTATTTCATTGGTAAACAAAAATACAAAAGATATTCACTATAAAATAATGAAAAGTGTTAAAAACGGGCTTAAGAGAAACATTAGTGAAAAAATCTAGAACTTAAGAATGATTATAAGTATATTAAATCCATATATGACAAAAATTTGACCAAAGTCAACCAAAACCCGAAAACCCGTTAAAAACCCGTACCGATAATGTTTAAATCCCAAAACCGACACAACAAGCTAAAGACTCGAATTTCCAGTAACTAATAGTTTAGTAAAGGCTAATATAAGTTAAAAACTAAATATTTACCAATTTTAGAATATTATAGAAGGTTTTACAAAAATTTAGCATTTATATTAAATAACTACCGTTTTAATAATTAGAAAAATCATAAATCATATAAATAACCTCTAATCTTTTGAAATTAATGATTTTCCAGTACAATATAACTTAAAACTTAATCACAAATAAAAATTAATATGAAAACCAAGGATTAATCTCACATTACCAACATGCTCGAATCGCGATAAGGTACACGTTTAAGAACACGATAAGTAACTCATCAATCCTAGAGCCATACCATTAACCCTCCAGAGACCGATTATTATTTAAACAATTTATATTTAAGTCAAAACCTCCACTTGGGCCATCCAACGACCTCAAATAAGAAAGTATCTAAAAGTAACTTCATAAAACGCTTAAACCGAAAACAAGCTCTTGAAACCGTTAAGAAAGATCAAATAACATATAAACCAACTTATTACAGTAGCCTAATCCACTAAAAACTATAAAAACCATTATAAGTAATTATAATGCAAAAATCTCAAACTTTAGGGTTAAAAATATAAATCTAGCAAAGTTAAGGGACCAATCTTGTCAACTGTTGAAACCGTGATATTTTGGAACTATACCACACCTATAAGAACAAAAATAATCAGAACTTATAAGATAATGGCCTAACGTTAAGCAAACTAAAGATACTAACCAAAACTCAAGGACCTAAAATAAGATTACACATATGTAATATAACATCCACCAAGCTAAGGAAATACATATACAAAACATGAGGGTTGGGCTTAATTGATCCCTTAATAGTACTAATTCATTTGAAATAAACATAGGAACCCTCACGGTTGGTAGCATCTAAACCTTTCAAACAACCACATGTTCAACTATAGTGAGTCTCATGAAACCCCTTTTTTTACTTTAAAACTTTTGGGGTGAAATACTACTCGTTGGTTATTATATTATTATGGTGCAATACTACCTGCTCTTATTTCCGAAAAGAGCACAATCATTAACTCCATTAGGAGCCGCATGATTTGTGGATAGTACTATTTGGGGAATCCCCCGCACGCAATGGGCCATTTATACAGGAAACCCCCAATTGAGATTCAAATAATCGTTGTGTCACAAATTAGTTCCATTTAACCGTGCTTAGCAGGGCACATTTAAACCCAACAATCTAGTAGTAACGGGTTAGGGGATATTTAGTACTCGGGCGGGAAAGTCCGGGTTAGCTTTGATTGTGATACATTCTATAGTGCATCAAGGTATTTATATTATGGTTGTTTTCATTATCAAATTTATTGAATATTATATCTGTCATGAACGATAACGTGTCTTAAACTCATGGGCTCACCAACATTACATTGGCGTATTTTGGATGTGTATTTCAGGTGAATTTTAATTGACAGGTCTCAAAAGGATAGGTGTCCCCTTAGATGGACCCTTGAAGACTTAGCCACCGCCCTATCTACCTTATTATCTATGAAAAATTAAATAAATATACATTATTCATATTTTTAGACAATTTAACTTATGAATATGTAAAATGATGTAATGATCATGTTTAGACATATATTTAATTCCGCTGCATTGTGATGATATCAGTCGGTCACGACCAGACCCAGTCAACGGGGTGTGACAACACATTTGACTCTCAAGTCGGTAATTTATTCTCTAGAATTTAACATTACACCTTTTTTAGACTATGGGGTGTTGTAGTGTTTCATTTATGTTCTTTTGAAGGTTCTGATCTTCTTTGGGCTTAGTTTACAACGATTGATTTACGGGTGATTATGAATCTAATGCAATAAGTTTTCTTCTGTATTGTTTTTTACGCACCATTTGTCTCATATGTGTAGGCATTAACATGCTTTATTATAATGAAAGAAGGAAAGGATGTCCTTTCGAGGTATGTGTGTCCACTTGCCATCTTTCTTTTTTGTTTCTTTGCTTTGGACGATGCATCCTCGTCACATTTTGAGCTTGGCCCTTCTAGGTTTTATTTCCTTTGCCTTCCACAAGCTTTTATTTCCTAATGTGTGACCATCCTCACCAAGTATTTAGGTAAGGTAATGATGAGGTTCAATCTTCGAGTAATATTGCTAGGTTGAGAGATTACTTATGTCAACATAACATCAAAGAAGGTAGGCGTTCCCACTATCCCGAACTGCCATATCAACTGCCATCTCACTCGGATTTGCCATCCCACACCAACATATCTCACATTTTATCACACCCTATCTCACACTTACACCCATCCCATCCCTAACCCTTTTAACCTCACTCCTTTTTATGCTACTTAGTTCTTTTTACATTACTTTTGTTCAATTATTTAAAGAAACAAACCACCAACCATGTGCCATCTACCATATAAACACGTCCTAGGGCACGAACCTAACCTCTACAACACGTCTCAATCACAACCTTGTGGCACCAAGATGTGTGGGATAGGCGTTCCTCCCTAAGTGATTGAAAATTCAAGTTTATGATCAACATAAGGTAGGGGTTTAAAAGTAGGATTTAAAGGTCTTTGAGTTTGACAAACTAAAGAAATCCATCTCAACTTATGAACATCAGCCATAGCTACCCTGACACGCCATCAAACGCATATGTGAACGTAATGACACGTCAATATCATCTTACTCCAACTTGACCCTTGATAGACCTAATCCCCACCTCAAGCTAACACATGGACTCCCCTGCTTGAACTTGTTTTAATATTATATTGTTTTCTCATTCTTATTTGAATACTTCATCCGGACAACCTCTTCAACAAAGATCCAATTTCTACCTATTGTAACCTCTTTCAAATTTAACTATCCTAATACTTTAAGACTTTTAACTTTTTTGTTTTTAACTCCACACTTCATCCGAGCAACCCCTTCGACAAAAATTCAATTTTCAACCAATTTTATCCTCTCTCAGAATTTACTCTTCTAATACTTTAACATTTTTAACATACGATCATGACTAATCACCATACGCAATTAAACTAACATGTACTTCTTATTTGTATTATTGTTGCGTCTAGCTTAGTCATAGGCAAAACCTAATTTAGGAACCTGAACCGATTAGGATTTGACCTGAAGTTGAAAAGAAAACTAGTTTGGAACGCTTGAAATGACAGTTTGAGACCGGTATAGGCATACAAAGAGAAACCAATTTGGAACCAGGTTGGGAGAAATTGGTAGGAACAAGTGTAGGAACCACTAAACATTTAAAAAATAGAGCTATTGTTAACCATTAGGGAGCGTTCATATAATCATTTTTTATCGTTTTCATGAATTTTTGAGAATTTTACCCTTATATTAGTATAAATAGGTATTTACCTGATTCTAAATATTTAAAGGTAAACTTGTATATTATTTCATGTGTTTCATGATTCAATAGATAAAATTAAATATAAGATAATTCAAATTATTTTCTATACATGTAGCCATCATCTTTTTTCACCTAAACTCCTAGGTGTGTAAGACTGCCCACATCGTATCCGCCAGTAGGCCGCTCATGACTAAGGTGGCAGCGCATGCCAGGCGTGCGACGTTAGAGCGTGTATGCTTGTTGTCATCCACCCTAAGCCATGAATGTCATATGTGGGTGGTAGTTGGGGCCGCTACACTTTAAATTATTTTTTAATCTCAATGGAAAAGTTCTAAAAAATAATTAGTTAATTAATTAAACATTAAAAATTTAAATTTTAAATCTAGAAAAACACACTACAAATACAACCACATACACCACATAACCACAAGAACATTCAATCCTCCTCCCACACATTCAATCTTTTCGATCCTTATATTTTAAGAAGCTTATGTAACCAAAAGACTCACTAGACATACAGACCGATCTAAATTTATTAAACATATATAAAGAAGCGAATAGACACTAGTTTTAATTTTGTTTTCTTTCTAGTAACTTCATATTGTAGTTGTATTTTATGGTTTTTGGTTGTTTTATTTAAATGCAATTTTAGTTTTATCCAATGTTGCCAATTAATTAGCAATTTATCAGTATTCACTTGTTCTCCAATTCGATATCCCCTAGTCAGCATCTATGGTTGCAGTTAGTCAAACGTGGTCAAACTTCAGATTAATCATCCTAATTGGCGTGTAATCGGTGATTTTCATATGATACTGACTAGATTTTGACCAACCTTGAAAATTCCTGCCAAATGTGAAAGTTTCAGCCAAAACTTGAAAATGTGTATAAACTTATTAATTTTATAAAAGTTGCATATAAAAATGTGTGTATAAAATTGAAAATTACATAAAATTTTAATTCGATTAATTCCGATTAATCGTTTGTCGGTACCACACTGTCCTACTAGCATCAATCGATTTTTACAACATGGTTTTATCTTTTAGTTTTTATTTAATTAGTTAAGTTATTAATTAAAATAGTTGTTATAGTTCTTTATTTTAAATTTTATTAATTATTTGAATCATTCCTTAAATATTTTTTTAAATAAGCATATAAATGAAATGAGAATGTGAAAATAGTGAGATTGCATGTGGTAAGGATGGCTATTAACATTACATATCACGGCGGGCCTTGAGGGGGGTCAGGATGGGCGACAGCTTAGGGCCTGATATTCTCAGGGCTCGAAATTTTTTACACAAATTATATTATATATATTATGTGTATATTTTTTTAAAAGCTATAAACTATTAATAAACCAATTAAAAAGACCCAATAACATATTAATTATTTTAACCTAATAAATCTTATCTTAAAGCTTATTAACATTTTAAATAGTTTAGCAAAATGCTACTTACCCAATCTAAACTTAATTTAATATGAAAATTTGATTGAGACCTTTGTTTTCAAAAATGCTAAGAGAACTTCCCGATTCGTTTAAGTAAATAATTAGATTATTTTAAAACAATACTCTCGTTTTTATTGTTATAACAATTATCGTTGTATTATAAATTTTTGAGTTAATTTCGATTTTGCTCCATAAGGTTTGATTAAAATAACCATTTTCTTTTAAAAAATTAAAAATATCGATTTACCTCTAAAGTTTTATATGTTGTTTTAATTCACTTCAAAAGTTTTATTATTTTGGATAAAGTTGAGACAACTCATGAAACTTTTGGACTTAAAGTGAAATAACTTATGAAACTTTTAGAGGAAATTATTATTTTTAATCTTTTGGAAGAAAATGGTTATTTTTAACAAAAATCAAAAAGTAAAATCAAACCTAACTCTCATTTTTTTATATACAAACTATTCGGTTTAGACTTTTCTTGTACGGGGTTTCATTTTTTGTTTTCGCTCCTACCCAAGGTTTTTTTGGGATTCTCGGGACCGGTGCAGTTACATACAATCTAAGCAATTAATATTTATTGGGTAAGACCTTAGTTTTAAAAAGGTCGGTTCGCTTCATGCAACTAAAAGCACAATATGTAAAAAAAACCACACGCCTCAACACGATTCAGGTGCAACGGGTGAGAGCTTCTACGCTTCATGTACATGGATCCAAAAGAGCTTTTGTCGGAGAAAAATGGTGACGCAGAAATTTTATAGAGTTCGGTGGAGAAGCTTCACTGAGCTCAATTGAAGCAAATGTTGGTGTTTTGCTTTTATGAGAGCATTCACAGCTCATGCCTCATAATTATATGAGTGTGAGTCTTTAAATTATATGGGATGATTTTGAGTGGTTGTGAGTGGAGGTGAGAGAAAATATTACTGTTCATCTGTAAATTTAAGGATTCACTCTTTAACTCTTATAAATTTTTTTAATATTTTTGAAAGTGGTTGTGAGTGAAGAAGAGAAAAAAGGTAATGAAAAAGGTATAAAAATATATTATTTAATTAAAAGGAGAGAGAAGAAATAGTAATTTTTAATGTAATTATATAGATAAAAATAAGAAATGAGATGTGAATGCTCCTAGAAAAGAAGGAATAAAGAACCGGGCATTGGAAACTGATAAGGGGCATGTGGAATTGGTGAGGTGCATTGATAAGTGTGATTTTTTGATTTTATATAATATAATAGAATTAAACTTCAAAAACATGTTTTTATATCTCAGATTGTTTGTAGTTGTCAAAGAACTTGGTTATGTTTTCTTTTAACTTTAATTTATTTAATATAACTATTGACTTAAGAATTGAGTGTTTTTATTAATACTTATACCTAGGTTTATTTATTTTGTGCATTACCCTATTGTACACATGGCTTTTTATGTTATACATAGGTTATTTATATATTAAAAAGCTTATTTATATTTAAAATTTTAGATACATGATGATAACTAAGGTATAAAAAGAATTATGGCTCACATACGTAAACCCATGTGCTTTTAAGCCTCAACTCAGGAACTATCGCTTTTATGCGCCTCACGTTTTTTTAAAACCAAGGATAAGACTCACGAACTGAAATGCTCTATTAACCTCATGATTCTCATGATTCGTGTTAGTAGTAAGTGGAAAACATCAGGAAAGTTGTATCAAAAGTAATTGTGTGTTAGCAAGAAGACAATGTCAGCAGTATCTAGGTAACAAATATATTGCATCGCTCGGTTAGTTGGACGTAATGGTTGTTGAGTAAATGGTTAGTTAGTAATGGGAGTTATAGTTAGTTTAATGAGTTTATTTAGCATGTGTATAGAAGAGACGAGTAAAAGAAATAATATTATGTATCTGGGATAAGTGTGATATTACTGCTATTCATCGATTATTTTTTTAGAACTCCTATCAATCTATTTTTATTAACCATCTCTTACTATACTCTACAAGTTTTGAACCCTCGACCTTTTAGATAAAGAAGACACCTTACCACAAGAATGTCTATGTAGAAACTCCTCCCCAATTACATCAACAGAGTTTGATGATAAAAGAGCACAAGTCTTATGTTTCACAAGGAATCATCCAGGACACAAATGTTAAGGAAAAACGCCACGCTCATATTCATGAGAGATAACCTCTTACACAAAGTGTAGGGTAAGGTTGTGTACATCAGATCGGGAAGCGATCCAGCCCTACTCAAACTGTATGCAAAGTAGGAGCTAAGTCAAGTCGATATATAAACAAAAATATTAGTGATGTTAATGAAACTGAGGTGTCGTTTTCTCAAGTTTTCAGTTTAGAGGGATTATATCAGTCCTTGAGAGTAACAGAACACTACTGTAAATCAGAAAATTGACTTATAGATTTTAATGGATACATGCATCTAATGTTATTGACACAAGATTGGAGTGTAAGCTAGTGAGTAAACCTTCTATGATGGTGAAGATAGCTGATGGGGGATTTGTGGTATGTGATAAAGCAGCAGAGGGGTTCAAATAAAAGTTTCAAGGTATTGTTTTTAATGTTGATTTGTATTTGTTGCCGCTAGGGGTTGTGACGTAATTCTAGGAGTACAATGGTTTACTACCTTAGGATGCATCAAGTTAAATCGTCGTGATGAAACTGTAGAATTCACATTCCAGGAGTAAAAGACAGTATTAAAAGGGGGAATCGTAAAAAGTTAACAACTATAAGGAATGTAATTTGGATAACATGATACAACAATGAAAGGGGCTATCTATTCTACAAGTTTATTCTATTTAATGCCCCTATAACTATTCTCTCAGCTGAAGAAGATCATCAGAATATTCCTAAGGATCTGCAGCTTGTGCTTCAAAAGTATAATGATATGTTTTGTGATTTAAAAACACACACAGCTTTCAGAGAAGCATTAGATCATAGAATTTCACTAAAATATGAAACTTACTAAAGCCATATGTGTATCATTAATTCAAAAAGATGTTATTGAACGGATGACAATGAACTATTGAATCAAGGGTAATTAGACACAGTAACAGCTCGTTTGCATCCCCAGTTGTGCTAGTTAAAAAAGATGAACGAGGGTGGTAGATGCGTGTAGACTATAGGAAACTAAGTCAACCTACTGTCACGTATAGATTTCCTATTCCACTAGTAGAGGAATTAATGGGTTAACTTACATACAACCAACTTTTTCTCAAAACTTGATTATAATCAAATAAGGATTGACCCCTCTTATATACATAAAACAGCCTTCAAAACTCACAGTGTGCACTTTGAAGTTGTAGCAAGTAGTAACCCTTTGGTATTACTAATGCTCCTTCAACTTTTTAAAGGTTAATGAATCACGTGTTCAGAGTTTACTTGAGAAAGTTTATGATAGAAACAAGAACTAGTCAGCTTGATTTCACTAAACAAACGAAGAGATTACAGATACTCTGATTGAGATTTGATTCTAGTGTGTTACTTATAGCCTTTTGTAATTGTGGGAGGCAGGTAAGTATAACTTCTATTTCTATAAATAAGGAACAATAGTCATTTTGGGAAGGAGGAGAGATAGTGGATAGTTTGTTAGGCTCATTGCATTAGCATGAGAAGGGCATAGCCCTGGACCACTTCGGTGGGTAGTTATCTTTGTATATCTTTTAAGATCATCTTCTTCAATTCAATATAGAGTGCATCTTTGATTTCCTCTTTTACCTAATTCAATCTCTATCATACTCAGATAGTGTACCCTATTCAAGAAGGGTATGATCTCCAAAAGTTCAACAAAGAACATAAACAAACACACTGAAAAAACATAAAAGGACTGAAACTAAATTAATACTACTAAACGAGAGGAACTGCCACTTCTTTTTAACTGCTTCACTTCCCCACTCAACCATTAAAAGAATTCCACTCTTGACTAAAGGCTAAATGGGTCAACTTGGATCTCAATTGGATTCAATAACCCAGTGGAGTGCCCATGGGTTGTTGGTTGACATGTGGAACCGTATCAGTTTATGTAAGATTTTAATGACATTCTCGCTGTTGTCAATAGCGATGATAGCAGTTGCTATAGTGCGCAATGTCACGAACACGTCATTTAACGCTATTTGATGTTTTGTCACCACATAATGACCTGATAGCAAATATATGTAATTTTTCTTTTTTTATAAATATAAAAGCGACCATGCAGGGTTTTCTGTTTAACACAAAAACGAAACGAAGCAGGCGAGTGACTTTCTTCCTCGTCGTCGTCTCCAACCTGATGGATCCATTTTCCAAAGTCCAACCAAGCTTATTTTTATGATTTGTCTTCCTCATCTCCAAAGTCCAACCAAAGCTCCTTTTTTATTGCTTCTGTCTTCCCTGGTCATCTTCTTATTTAATCAGAAGCTTCCTCGTCACCTCTGTTTATAATTGTTAAGTGCATGAGCCAATCACATTGATTTTGTTCACAATGTCCCACCTTCCAAACCAAATCAAAAGTTTGAATGGGCTAAAGTTAAAAAAAGTACTTTGACAGTTGGTCAAGTATCTAAAATGTATTTCAATTTTACTTGGTTACATCAATTCGTTTAGTTAGTTAATCAGATTATGTTGCTTTCGTCTTTGTGTTTTTAACAATTTGTTTATGTTGTTTATGCTCTAAGTTGTGTCATGATTATGTTATTGTTAAACAAAATGGGCAGTAGAACTAGAAAGGAACCTGATATCAGAACCTGATATCGGGTGGACTTACGTGACTTTCGTAGAAAGAACCAAAAACTCAATGAGATGCAATATTTTTTTTTGTTTCAACCAACAGGATTACAAGGCACAAGCATCACCTTGCTTGGGATTCCTCCGATGTGTTGAGATGTCCCAAAGTTCCTGATGAAGTGAAAAAAAAATTCAAACTATTCTCACCTAGAGATTTGTAAAAGATAGTAAGTGGTTCATATTTAATAACAGTTAACAAAACCAAAAAAGATAACTAGCGACCGGTGTGAGAATAGCTAGATGCGTCGACCGACTCAATGAACATACTTCCTCGAAGAGTGTTTACTAGGAAGTTGACTAACGTCCTTCCTTTCCGATCCTCTCATCCATCAGCCATCAAAGAACACTCATAGCTTGACTTCTCAACCTCAATATCTTGCAAAATATTTTTTGACATTCGACTCTAGTATTAACATCGGAACACGTCCCTTATGTGATAGCTAGGGGGTTTCATCAACCAATCGCTTCAATGTGGGCCCAAGCTATCAAACTTCACCGCATTGAAAAAAGACCCGCATCATACATCCAACGAACACACTTTTGCACCGCATCAAGTCTTACCTTCTTTTGGACTTCATTGTATTCTACACTTCCAACTAAGTTCCCTCCTTTCTTCCTTGGTGTATCCAATGACTTGAATATTGCATCTAACAAGCGTTTTAGTTTTCTATTATAAGCATTAGTCATTGAAGCGGTTGAGAAAATGGTCATTTTCTTTAATTGAACTTCATTACGATTACTAGGCAATTAGGCATTCCATCTTCTTCTATATCGACCACATCATCAAAGTGAGGTATGCTATTTAATTAATAGTATTCATCGCTTCTCGTGCATGTTTATACTTTTCAAAATAAACTTTTCAATTTAGCAGAAACTTTGGGACATCTCAAACACATCCAGGGAATCTCAAGCAAGGTGATGCTTTTGCCTTGTAATCCCACTAGTTGACACCAAAAAAAAAAAAAAAAAAAAAAAAAAAAAAAAAAAAAAAAAAAAAAAAAAAAAAAAAAAAAACAAAAAAACAAAAATCGCATCTCAATAAGTTCTTGGTATATTCTACTAAAATCATGTAAATCCACATGATATCAAGTTCTTTTTTAATCTAGTGCTCATTCTGCTTAACAACATAATCCAACACCCTTTAAAGCATGAACAACAACTAATCAAATTGAAAACACAAAGGCAGAAGCAACAGAAAGAATCTGATTAACTAACTAAAAGAACTTATGTAACCAAGTAAAAGATCAACTGAAACACATTTTAGATATTTTACAATTTGGTCATACTTTTGATTTGGTTGGAAAAGTGGAATCTTGTGAACAATATCAATTTTAACAATTATGAACAAAATTCTATCATACTTTATACAATTTTCACATCGAAGCTGACAAATTGGTTATTAAAAAGGGTAAAAGAATTAAACAAATGACTTGAAATTCAAGCTTCTTATAATCAAAGGTGAAAACAAGATTTAACAATTAGAAAGACAAGACAGAGCAGACGAGGAAGCTTCTCATTAGCTAATCATCCTGATGACCCACGCAGGCAAAAGTAACGAAAAAACAAGCATTGGTTGGACTTTGAAAACAGGGAAGACAGAACAAAAAACTAGCTTGGTTGGACTTTGGAATCAAAACCGAATATGGCTCCGTCCTTAGTTGAAAACAACGACGAGAAAGACAACCACTCGCACGCTCCACTTTTTGCTTGAAACAAAAAAAATCCTATCTGATTGCTATTATATTTACAAAAAATAAAAATAAGACAAAAAAAAAAGATTACATATATTTGCTATTTGGTCGCTAAGTAGTCGCAAAACATGAAATAGCGGTAAATGACCTATTAATGACATAGCGCATTATAGTGATCGCTATCGTCGCTATTGACAACAGCAGTCAGTATCACCTAGAAACTTGGCCCTCTCAACATATAAACGAGAACTATTGGCAATAATTCATGATGTTCAGAAAGAGCAGCCTCGTTTGATTAATAGACATTTACTGATGAACAAAGTCTAAACATTTATTGGACAACAAAACAGAAACGTCATTTCAGCAGAAATGATTGTCCAAAATGATGGGTTTCAATTTTGATCTTGTGTACAGAAAACGTCAGAGATAGCAGCAGAGGCTTTATCTGGAGCTACACAGAGAAATCTTGCAATTAACAGTTTCTAATATTCATACAGATCTCATACATCTGATCAGCTTATCTTGGCGGAATGATTGCAGCTTAGTGCTATTAATTCAAGAACTGCAACAAGACACATGCTCTCATCCTCATAGTTGGTCAGATGGTGAATTGATAAGGACATGAAGATAAATTGCGGTGAATTCGATTTTCACTCAGAACAAATATCGTTAACTGGATGTGCAATTCTTGCCAAGGTGGACACTCAAGAGTTGGCGCACCAAGACAAATGGACGAATGGTTACTAGACTCTTTTGTTGGCCAAAATTGAGAAAGGGTGTAAATATTCAATGTGTGTTATTGTGTTGTGTGCCAGTAGTGTAAAGCTGACAATCATAGTTGTCAATAGCGAATAGCGGTAAATAACGACAAGCCACCTATATACTACGTAGCGAATACCGGTAAATAGCGCCCGCTATTTCGTGTTTAGCGTTTTGAAGTAGTATAAAGTTTATGAATGTTTTATATTCTATAGATAAACATTTTTAGCAATAAAGTAGTAGAAAATTTAAACAAACACCACCAAAAGAACTAGAACACTCTATTACTAATCATCTAAATCTTATATTTACACAATTTGGTTTTTTCAATTTTATAATTAAAATTGAAAAAAAAAAAGATAAATCACTCATGTCGCTATTACACCGCTAACCACCTTCTAGCGCCACTACCCGTGCACGCGACGTAGCGTGCTATAGCGCCCGCTACAGTCGCTATCGCCAACTATGCTGACAATGCAGCATATCCTGGACTGTTACAGCCTTTACCCGCTCTTAGTGATGTTTGGGAGGATATTGTAATTGTGTTGTGTGTCACAGGATTCGCTCCCCCACCCCACGAATCGCGAACCGGATCGGCCGTACCGGATTCGGGTGCATTCGCGTACCAATCGCCCTACGATTCGCGATCTGGTTCGCTATAATAGGCTGACCCCATTCAGCTACAATCTTTGCTCCAGACTTCATGCTTGCAAAATGAACTCTCTTAGCAGCAGATTTAGCGAACCCGACTTTGACTTGCTTAATCGGGTTGATCAGTCCCTTAGTAGGTACCTCCACCATGTACGACCCATGCTTATCACCACGAGCAATCACCCGGTTCCCATTGATTACCCTCCATTTACCACCACCAAACTTGACTTCCAGTCCTTGTTCATCTAGTTTACTAACTGAAATTAATTTCTTCTTCAAACCCGGAATCACCTTGACATTCTTCAGGTTCCATGTAGTTCCTAATGGAGTTACCAAATCAATATCACCCATGCCCATTACATCAAGCATTCTGCCATCAGCGAGACGTACCTTCCCAGAATCGCCTGTTTTCAGATTCACCATCATTTCACCGCTGTGTACGGCGTGAAACGAAGAACCAGAATCCATGATCCAAGAATCCACACTGTTTTCAGCCTCAAGAATTAACACATCACCATCATTGACATCCTCAGTAGCAGTGTTCAGACCTTTCTTTGGACATTAACTCTTATCATATCCATCCTCGTTGCAGATCAAGTACCTCACATTTTTTCGAGTCCGAGTTGAACTCTTTCCCCAACTCCCACTCCCTCGGCTATTTTCCCATCCCCTGCCAACATGTAACATCTCAGAAGATGATCCAACATTTGCACTTTTCAAACGTGTGTTTTCACCTATCACAATGTCTCTTTTCACATGTCATTTCGTTAGCCCTCATAGAATTTGTAACAGCAGTCACTGTCCCGGACCAACTATCAGGTAGTGATGATAGCAATACCAAGGCTCGAGTCTCATTATCGAATTTTATTCCTACAGATTCTAATCTTGTAAGAATAGACATCATATCATTAATGTGGGAGGTGACTGAGCTTTCCTCTTTCATTCTCGTCATGAACAGTTTCCTCATCAAGAACACCTTGTTAGCTGCAGACAGCTTTTCATACATATTTGACAGAGCCAACAGCCCAACATCATACCACTTGCAGTGGTTTCTTTCATGATGCTAAAAGCAACGCTTTTCGTCAAATATAACATAATAGCCGCTCTAGCTTTCTTGTCCTTGGAATTCCAAACTGCTTCTTTAGCTTTCTCCATACTCTCTGATTTCTTTTCCAGTATCATATCCAAATCCTTTTGACACAGTAATACTTGTATTTGCATTTTCCACCAACCAAAATCAATGCCATTGAACTTTTCGATTACAGTCTTCCCGTCTTCAGCCATAATAGCAAAACAGAGACAAAAACAAACGAAACAGGCACGCTAACCAGTCAATAAAGGATAGACAAACCAGATCCGGTACTTCCAACCAAAACCCTAGGCGGGCGGAGAACCCTAGGCGATTGCTGCGGCGGCGGCGGCAACCCTAGGCGGCGGCATAACCCTAGGTGGCGGCGGCGGCGCAGAAACCCTAGGCGTACGAAATCTTCAAAAAAAATTTAACAGTAATCAAGAGCCTGATGCTCTGATACCAGTTGTTAGTTATCTTTACGCAGCGGAAATAAACACACTGTTACACTTACGCACACGAAAGCAATAAGAACACGAGAATTTATAGTGGTTCGGTCAAGATGACCTACGTCCACTCTCTGCAACTAGGTATTTTTATTAAGCTCAATGGACAAATTTACAATACAATGACATGCTTTATATATATAGATAATTAGGGTTTCAAGAAGCTTCAATGGGTTAGGCCCATAACTCCATCCAAAAGCCCAAAAGCCTTCACACCTCAACAAGAAGAACCTGAAATTGTAATTTATAAACGAGCAAACGAGTTTTTAAGAAGCAGAAAAAGATGTGTATTGAAGGTTGGTCAAGTGGAAAGATACCCTACTTGAAGATGCTACATGGGAAATTGCAGAACTTGTTACAGCTTGGTTTCTTTCTTTTGATCCTTGGGGTGAAGGAACTTCTTAAGGAGAGGGTATTAATGTGTGTAAGCAGTAAGTGAGAAGCAGCAAGAAAGTGGTATCAACAGTAAATGAGTGTCAGCACGAAGGTAATGTAAGCAGTAACAGGGTTGCAGCAAGAATATAGCATCAGCAGTATCAATCGAGTCTGTTAGTTGGTTGTAATGGTTGTCGAGTAAACGGTTGGTTTAACGAGAGTTAATTGAGCACGTGTTAGAAGAGATGAGTATAAGAAAGATAATACGTACCTGAGATAAGTGTGAAATTACTCATCATCTTCTTCCCTGATTACTTTTTTCTTTCTCTGATTCTTTTATTTCTGCTAATATCTTGCAGTCCCAGGAACTGTCTTCGTTTTCCTCAGTTCTTCAAATTGTATGAGTTATGTTCGGCCGTTGAATTTCAATCTCAAACACTTAATGATACAGACCTGCATCAGCTCAGAATTGAGATTTATGCTCCCAGTATAGAGTCAATTAATTGCAGTTTCATCTACGATTATCCGCCACCTTATTAACTTATCTGATACAGCTAGACCACATATTCTTTTTATCATGTTTCCTGACCTATTGCTGTTCTATTTTGATTGCTACAATTTATTTAAAAAAAGGTTTATTTGACCATGCAATGGAAGCTTCCTTCCTATCGTGAAGCTCAAGGTTTTTTATTTCTTTTGGATAACAATTCATTGTACTTGTTCATTGATCCTCATATCTTAAAATCACAGTATTTCATTGTACTTGTTCATTAGATAACTCGAACTATATAATGATCAGATACAAAAACAGATAGACTGAGATATAAAAATATATATATAAAAAAAACAAGTATAGTACATATATTATTTGTTTAAATAAGTATATTAATCACAACACAAAACAAAACTATCAACTACGTGAGATTTGAGTAAAGATATAAAACAATAAAGCATGACCAGAAGAAAGCTGCCAAAGTATTCTAGGTTCATATGGTGATTAGGGAAGAATCATGTTAATCAGAGATTTTATGTATAATCCAAAGTGAGGCATAGTCGGCTTATAATCAGTCATTATAAAACAAGATTACCGGAAAACTAAATCGAATCAGTTCTTTTATTTCCCTAGCCATTATGAAAATAACTTAAAAGGATCACCAGAGCCCCAACACTGCAATTGATCAAGTGAAAACCAACTTCAGTTAAACAAATATATGTAATCAACAGTAGTTTAAAGTAGGCTACATGAGTTTGAATTGTATAAACCTTCATTGAGACATCTATCAAACATGTGGAGCATGCTCGAATCAAGCAAAAAATTAAAAAATCAATAATGGTCAATTAGCCCCAACAAAACAAGCACTAAACAAGATGCATTGTAATATGCGAAGTTTGCATCAAGATTTACCTTAGATTGTCTTCAAGCATTCGAGAAAATTAAAAACAAACCGTCTCGGTCTGCCTACCCGAAACACCAAACCAGAAAACAATGTATACCTGAAATGAATACACAGGTCCGGTCCTCGGTTCCTATTTTTTTATGTTTTTAGTCTCAGGTCGATCCAGTCTGTCTCATTTGCTCAGCCCTACCAAGAAGCGTCATTGATCCCCATGGATGGGATGAGTTTACCCTGGCTTTGACCCATTAAGCTCAAACTTTGCATTTTATTGCAACACATTATTCCTCATCAATTTTTAAGTTTTAAAACAAACTTAGCAGGTGTGAAATATTTGCTCAATACAAAAAATATTGAAATAATTAACAAACGCTCAACTTTTTGTTGTCATTACATGATCAAATTATCGAATTAAGACTACAGCCTTTCTGTTTCTTCCAAAAGAAGTACTACATAGTACAGATCAAGATACCATACCTGCAATGCAAAATTGAAATAAACACCGCGATAACTCAGGCAAAAACCTCAAGAAAACACAAACTGCATTCAGACAACAACTTTAGATTTCTCCTCAACAGAATCAAAGTTGAAGCTTCTAGCAACATCAAAGAACCGAGCCACAGCTTCCTCAGGAGTTCCAACAAGAACACCATGGCCCAGATTCAGAATGTGACCCCTTGGTCCAGCACACTTCACAACCCTGTCATACAAAAGCAATCATAAATCTTTAACGAACACAAACATCATGTGTAAAAAAAATGTTACATTGTCTAAACACAACACTCGCCTGTGTATCTCATCTGTCAAGGCGGAAAGAGGTGAAAACAAATAAGCGGGATCCACGTTTCCTTGAATGCTGATGTCATCACCAAGCCTCCGTCTTCCATCAGCCATATCAACTGTCCAATCCAGTCCAATCACATCAACTCCAGTCCCTTTCATCCTTTCAAGCAACCCACCATTCCCATTGATGTAAAGTACAAGAGGGATTTCAGGGCATTTCTTCTTTACAATACCCACAATCTGAAAATACAAAAAAGAATAAATCTTGACGATCATAAACCTTGGGTTCATGAAAAGAAGACCTAAGATTGAGTTGAGTTGACTTTGCCTCATTGATATAAGGCTTTGACCAAAGCTCCCACATGTTTGGAGGCAACTGTCCACCCCAAGAATCGAATATTTGTACACAATGAGCACCTGCTTTCACTTGGTAAACAACGTATTCAGCTATAGCCTCTGTTAAATGTGAGAGAAGAGCCCGTAATACGTGTGGGGCTGTATGACACATGCTTTTTATATTTGTATATGTACGGGTAGTGCCACCTTCTACAATATATGTGGCAATTGTCCAGGGAGCACCCACAAAACCCAAAAGCGCAGCTTTCCCCTCAACCTAATTCACAAGCATTAATTAGTTTTTCAAACACGTTCAAAGAGATATGGTTTGACATAAAGTCAAAACCTCCTGCGCATAGTTAGAGATGGCAAAAAAGTTCTTGTCAAAAAGGCTCATGTCTTAGTATGTGTTGAGTTGGGTTGACCCAATAACAATTTGTGTTCATTTATTGAACTTAATATTTTATTATGATTATAGCACCATCTAAAACTTCAAAAAAAAATTAGGAGGTTGTCACGCAACTTTCAACTCGTTTCACAGCTGATTTTTTTGTTTGACTCGCATGATCCCTTTACGGTAGAACACAACCACAAATCGACCCACATATATAAGTAAATGGATCAAGGTTGCCACTCCTACGCATAGCATTCAAGACAATGCAAATCATGTTACAGAATCCATACCAATATCTCCCCTATTAGTACACTATGTTATGGAATTTAGCCGGTGTTAAAAATATTAGTAAAAAGTTTAAGAAAATACATGCTGATTCAAATTTAAAAACTACCAATTAGACCTCAAAAGTAAAAGTACATAATACCTCTTGTCGAAGAATCTTGAGGGAATCACCAACAAAGTTTAGTTTATCCAAATCAATTGGATGTAATGTTTTCAAACCTTCCTCTGTACGAATTGGGGTTTGAATAACTGGGCCCCGCACTTCTTCTATGTCAAAGGGAACACCAAATGCAGGTAAAGGGGTAAGAATGTCTGAAAATATAATAACTCCATCAGGGCGGAAAGCTTCCCACGGCTGCAATGAAATTTCCACAATGAGATCGGTTGTCTCTGATCTCTCTCTAAAAGATGGATGTTTTTCTGCAAGTTTTCTGTAAACCGCCATATACCTTCCAGCCTGACGCATCATCCATGCTGGCGGTCGGCTCACAGGAAGTCCTCTCGCAGCCCTCACCAAAAGTGGTTCTGAATCCCCATTATAAGCAAGAACACAACCGAGTATAAATGTAAAATCAAAAAGAGCTAATTCATGTTTATTATAAAAGGAAATCCATACTATGCCCTTATTTGTATGCATTCATATCTAACACATTCGAAAATCAATTTTCAGCCTTTCTAATAACAAATAATGGTGCAGCTGAAAATCTATAGTAAAGATCAACTAGATTCATATGCTTTACATTTTCCTATTAATCATCAACAATAGGAACTCCATTGTTTTTCGGCTGCAAATTCTACTATTAACTCTCACAATCGCCTATTGAAACATGGAAATTATGTTCTAATAACATCATAAACTCATAATTTACCATCAATTGCATCAAATTAAGGACAAAGAACAGTACCAGAGGAAGAAGAAGCAGATGCAGAAGCACGAACTTTGACTCGCTTCAACCTGTTGGTGGGTGCGACCACAACTCCATTAGGGGTGCTCGAATCAAACCCTAACGGCACAAGAACGCTTGAAGACTTCCACCCGAGGCTGCAACAACCGCACCCACTTCAATTGCATCAACAAACACCACCCACATTCAAGAAATTAGCAACAATCAGATGAAATTTACACATACAACGGTGTTGAAATGTGCGATTGGGTGCGATAGAGAAAGATACCTGTTGATAGAAGCAAATCCCATTTGGGAAATTGAATAATTTGAATCAATTTACTCAAAGTTCAATGCTTATAAGATTCTTGAAGGGAGAAATGAAGTAACTTTGGTTTTTCTGCCATAGAGCGTGATTGATAGTTCTTATCTAAGTGGATATTGACCATCTGTGTTTCATGTTTATGAACTTACACTAGTCACCCCTTAAGTTTGAGGGAATATTACAAATCCTAGTTTATGTAAAACTAGTGGGTGTTACATGCGGTTCATGGCACGCAGGAACCCCATGGCGGTGGGCGGAGTCAATCGGCAACATCGTCGCCAGTCCCTCACGCCGCACCGTTTGGCCGTTTCACGGCATCTCACAAGCGGGGTGTCGCCGTATGATTTGAATCCCATTTTGAACATGTTCTTTTTCCCCATGCCGATTGTGAGGTATGGTGTGATGTGACGTGACAAAATGTGACTGATAGCTATGTGATGTGATGTGATGTGGTGTGTGTGATATGAGCACCCCCACCAGCCTTAATGTGTAACAAATTTGTTATTTACCTATATGAACATAAGAATCTTATATATGGAAAGTTTATATTTATGTTTGTACACTTGTGTGAAATTACTATTTATGAAAAACTAGTCATTACTAGGTCATAATCATGGCTTCATGACGAGAGATTTTGTGTGTCATTTATATGTAGAGTGAGAATAGTTTTGAAGATAATGATTATTGATAAGTGTTGTGTTCATCACATGAAACATAAGAAGAAACATGCCGAGTAAAATAACACTTCAACTTTTACCTTTTATCTGGTTTGTGACATTCTTTATGGTAGATTTGGTTTTTTATATACAAATGTAAATAAAAATAAGTAGTTTCAAGTGGTATGCTTGAAATCTAAAAGAACATTACGTCGTCATGAAAATAAACATTAAAAAACACAAAAGCAAATTTAAATGGGGTAACCTTAGCTCTCCTACAATGTGATTAATAGTGTTCTTATCTAAGTGGATATTGACAATCTGCATTTCATGTTTGTAAACTTACGGTAGCCACCCCTCAAAATTAACGGTATTACTAAAAAGCCCTGTTTGTGAAAAAATAGTAGGTGATAATCGGAGCTGTGTAGATTGTGTGAAATGTTTATATAGAGAATTTTGTACTTGCCTCTACAAACTTGGAAGGCCTTATATAGGAAATTTTATATTTATAAGTGTAAAATTTCTATTTATGAAAAACTAGCCATTACTAGGTGATAATCCTAGCTTAGTGACGAAAGATTTTGTGTATCGTTATATATAGAGTATGCACAATAGTTGTGAAGTGATGATTGTTGACGAGTGTTGTGTTCATCACATGAAACATGAGCATAAATAATGTCGAGTAGAATAATATTTCATTCCTATTACAATAAATGACTATTTTTTACCTTTTACTTGATCTATGACATTAATTATGGTATAATTATAACTTAGCTATTTATAT
Organism: Flaveria ramosissima; assembly: GCA_025215565.1. NCBI lineage: Eukaryota > Viridiplantae > Streptophyta > Magnoliopsida > Asterales > Asteraceae > Flaveria > Flaveria ramosissima. The sequence goes on from CM046039.1 coordinate 70,574,905, forward strand.
AAAAACGTAAATAAGAAATAAGAAGTGTGTGGTGGTATGCTTGAAATCTAATAGAAGATTACGTCATCGTGAAGATAAACTTTGAGAAACATAAACTAGAAAAACAAATTATCATATTTAGTTTATAAAGGTACTTGGGTATGCGTAAACTTTTTGTAAAACTTAAAATAATTACTTAAAATAAAAAAACTTAAATAAGTCAAAAGAAGAAAATAAATATGTTGGTAAAAAGAGTTTTTTATTCCACCATAAAGAATGGCATAAACCAAGTAAAAAAGTCATTTATCGTAAAATGATTGAAATGTTATTCTACTCCACATCAATTTCTACTTATGTTTTATGTGATGAACATAACACTCGTCATTTTAAAAAAATATAAAAAGAATCAAATGAAAACATAAAAGTCCTGCACAATGCTCATAGTCTCACTGCATTCCTCAATTAATCCCAAATCTCTCACTATCATTTATATGTAGTTTTTTAAATGTAGATAATAAGTGTTTTTCAATTTTGACAGAATTTCCCATATCTGTCAATTCTTATCACCTTGCTTTTAGAATTCAAGTTCATAACACTCATAAATATATAATATCATAACTCAAACAATAACAACAAACCCTTTGTGCATGTAATGATTTATCCTTGTCAAAAATGATTCTTTTTTACAGCTAAATTACTTTCATTGCAACAACTTTGAACAACTTGCGGGAGAGCTACTAGACAAAGTTTTACCTCATTATCACTCTATTACTTAAAAATTAATCCATTGATCCCACGACATATTATACGATTTTGATGTATTAGACAACTATAGGAAATGCAGGACTGGTGAAGGGGGTCAATGTAATAGTTTCACAAGATTAGGAGAGTTATATCACTTAACAGATCAAATAGGGAACCGGTTAGGATGAAACAATGAACACAAGTAAAAGAACAATAACAAGAACACTCAAATATGGTTTTCAAGAATGATATATATTGCTTTCAAGTTCTTACAAGTATTACAAAGCTTATATGAAGAATACAAGTACTTGTGATACTTTATACTACATCCTATAGCCGACAATACTTTGAAGGCCTGCTAGAAACACTAATCTATACAACAAGATCAATGTAGAGTCACAAGACAGATTGCCTATTGACTAGTGACTATGACACGTCATACCTCACATCCTTATCTATTACAAAAAGGATAAAAGTACATAGTTGAAAAGTTAAAGACTCAACACCTTAATCTACAGTTGATAAAAGCATAAACTTTTCACCAACTCATGCTAGTTGGTGAGTATTCAGAGATGGAAGCGGAAAGGTGAATCAGCTTTTGTCAAAAGTGTGTCAAAGAATACATGCATTCTCTGTCTTCCGAAGAAATCAGTCTTTGGCTTTGATAGAATTGGCCTTTTAGCTTCGGAAGATTTGATACTTAGCATAATTCACTGAGTTATATCAAATCTTCCGAAATACTTTCCTAGTACTTCACATGTGCATGCTGAGAGCTCTTTAAGTTATTCTTTGGTTGCATCAGCCTCTAAGTGTAATCCTTACAGGAAAGATAAAGTCTTAATATCTTCAACCAATTTCAAACTTTGATATCGTCTTTGAATGAAAGTTTTTTTCGTTTCTCCCTTTCCAATTTACCTAAACAGTACTCCCCAAAATTGCCAAGGTGATTTTTCTTTCTTTTTTTGATCTTTCGTATTTGTTGTATCTTACTCGATATTCTCTTTGACGTAGCTAAAGTAGTCATGACCGGTAATTTGCACCAGATGTGAATTTGCCACCATATCTCCTTCGTATAGACAACTAGCAAATGAATGGTCAACGCTTCTTCCTCCTTTATTTCACATAAAACACAATTCATATTGGCATGTTTACTCCTCTTTATACTAACTCTGATTTTACTGGAATTCCCTACCAAAATTCTCCATAAGAAGTTATTGACTTTCGATGGGATCCAATTAATCTATTTAAAATCTTATAATGAAAATGCCTGGGACACACCTGTGTTAAGATCTGTGCGAATGTTTATGACCGAAATAGAGTTATGTCTGATAATCTCCCATGTCCACTGATCTTGGCCATACTGAGTATAGATTACAAGTCTGCTTGTTCTTGAAGCTCTAGCTGAGTGCTTGGTCGTCTTTTCCATTTAATTTCCCAAACATGATCTTGCTCTCTTTCTTTTTGTAAATCTCTAACCGACACCAATTTGTTGACTGTGGTTTTGTACAAATTCAAAAAATGATCGCATAATAAACCTTGATTCGACTAATTATCACTCTATAACATTGCGTGTTTACGTAGGACATGGGTTCACTTTTGTTAATGATTAAATAAAATAATAATCACAAATTTGATGGAAAAAAATTACAACCCCGCATACAAATAGTATGTAAGTAACAACAATTTGAACATGAATTGAAATCATTTAAAGTGTAGTCTTCAGAGAAAACTTCCTTCATTTGAATCTTGAAACTATAGAGATTCTTCACGGCTTTATCTTTGTCTGTACAACGAACTAATTAAAAAGTTGAGTGGTGGTTGAGGATTTTTGTTCAACAAATGTCCCTTAAAACAGATTTCATATCTCTTCTTAGACGAACGCGTCTATCTCCCAGGATACAACAACCGAAAGTAGTGTACTGTCCAAGATTTCCTCGCACTTGAGGTAACACAGGATAAGAAGATGTCTCATACAAGAGCGTGCAAATCATAGAATGTTGGATACTCTTCAGTGTGTGTGTGTGTGGTTTCTCAAGCACTTGTCATTTTTTTCAAGCCATTAAAACAAGAATCGTATGTCTTGTTTTTATACCCAAAAACAAGAATGTGAAGAGTCGATCACTTGATACACAAATTAACTATATTTAATTTTTGAATTAATTTTTATATTAATACATAAACTCATTTCTATTTAATTGTGAATAGACCATTCACTTCTGCATAGCTAAATCACGTGCGGTCATTTGCAACTTGACCCGTACCACAACCTCTAATGGCATCATATTAAAAGATCCACACTGACTCATTATCTATTTCCTCAACCACACACCTTAGAGCATCGATATCTTATTCATTCTACCTCTGTTTTGGACATAGTTTGATTCGTTATGATCCTCTCACATAGAAGAATGCAAACTCACAAATAAATAATTATTTTATTAGCAAATATAACTAATTTATTAATGTCCAAAACAAATGAAAACCATATTTTTCACTTAAATGTCAAACAGTTTACCACTTTTAAATATACATCCAGTTATATGATTTATGCCAATTCTAGCTTCCATAAAGCCTTTGTCAACACCTGCAATGCTTTTCCATGTTCCAAAAATCAAATTTTTTACATGAATCATCTTGTTTCCTCGTCCAGAACAAGGAATTGATTGGATCACTCTAGCCCATGGTTACTCTTTATTTGTTTTTATCCACCATCTTCATTTAGTTAGTAACACGATATTTGCTTCTCTTATTCCTCCAATTCCTAAACCTCCTCTTTCTTTAGCAACCACTATTGATCTTTCCCATGCTATCCATCTGATTTTCATTTGGGATTCGTCTCCTCCCCATAGGAAAGTTCTACTAATGTCTTCCAATGTCTTTATTATCTTTTAAGTAAACTTCATTTTTGCTCCCTATGGTTTGGCATAAATAACGGTTTTCATCCAAAGATTTTAAAATCTTGATTTTACTCCCTGTGATTTACAATTTGTCTCAGTTAACCTCCAACTCATTAAAACTGTTAATTAATTCTGTTAAAACCAAGGGCAGTTTGGTCTTTTTAAAATTTAAGGGTTGAATAGGTAACTTATTAACATATTTTATTTCTTAAGGGACTATTGTGTAATTTTATAAAATATTTAAAGTAGTTAAAACAAAAGAAAAAATATTTTCTCCTCTTTCACTTCCAGACCACCACCATATTCACCTCCACCTGACATATAAAGACGACCACTACCACCATCGCACCACCTGCTGCACCACCACCACAACCACCGTCGACCTCCACCTCCACCACCACCAACAGAGCTACCACCATTGACCACCTCCACCAACACAAGAACCACCATTGACCTCCACCAACAAAGTTTCCACCGTCAACCACCTCCACTAACACAACCACCACCGTCAATCTCCACCTCCCCCGCCACCATACCCCGAAACCACACGTTATACCACCAATCCACTTACAGATCCCTAACCTAATCAAACCATAAGCCCTAATCGAACATCAAGAATTTCGAAGCCCTAATCTGAGCAGAAACCCTAACAAAAATGTTCTTGTAACCCATAACCGATGATGGTGTAGGTATGTTCATAGATGGGTAGAACCCCTAATCAAACCGCCACCATCTCCATCGCCGCCACCAAGCCATAATCTAGGCAGAAACCCTAATTGGAACCCCACCAAAGCCGATGATGATGTAGGTATGTTTAGAGATGATGACGATGATGATGGTAGAAGTGATGGTGCGGGTGGTGGGTGGCTAGTGGCGATGGGTTTTACATTGGTTGATTTCACGGTGGTGATAGGCTAGGAGATGAAGATGACGAAGCTGGGGTCGGAGGTGCTTAGGGGCGGCAGTGGCGGTGGACGTTGTAACAGTGCAGGGTCATGTGGAAGGTGTTGTGGGGCGGTGGCGGTGGCCGGTGGTTGCTGTGGTAAGTTCACCAGGTGGAGGAATATGACAAATATCTTTTTATTAATTTAAGGCATTTATAAAACAAGTCCCTTGTATTAGTTCGAATAAATTATATAATTAGTCTTGTATTGCAAAAAGACTTAAACACCCTTACTTTTAACGGATTAGTGAGTTGGAGTTCATTAAGACAAATTAAAAACTATAGGGAGTAAAATCAAGATTTTTAAACCTTTGAATAAAAGCGTTATTTGGACCAAACCACAGGGAGCAAAAATGAAGTTTACTCTTATCTTTTTTGGGACCTTGAATAATGATAGATAATAGTTTGGCAAGCTACCCAATACCACTACAATAAGAGTGAGGTGACCCACAAATTATATTGCTTTAGCCTTCCATCTATTTAATCTAGCATTCATTTTTTCGATCACAAGAGTCTAATTTACTGCTCTATTCATATTAGCTCTAACGGGGAGTCCTAAATATGTAAATTGATCTAGAACTGCCTTCATTAGTGTCTCGATTTTACTCCAAAAATACTTCACGAATTTAAAGGTGAAACCGTGGTCTAGGCGCTTTCTCTCCTCCACATTCCCATATAACTTATTTGATTTTTTCCTGAGAAAATGTTTTGATTAAGAAATGTTGTACTGCTCCTCAAACATTTTTCTCTTACACCTTAAAAAAATTAAATCATATGCATTTATATTATCTACATCATAGAAAATGTAAATCATCCAAATTTTACCATATAAACACACACGAACACCCCAAAATTTTAGAGTTTCAAGGGGTAAAAATCCCATGTCTTGGTTCCTCTTAACTATTGATGATGATAACCACATAATTCACCTAACATACTATTCATTGTGCTTGACACAAATCATTAACAAAAATTTACAATATTTACACAACTTATTCGTATAAAAACTCTCATTGAACTTTAATAAGTTATTAAAGTGTGTCACACCCAAAATTAGGATGTTACAACTAGTATGAATAAGAAAGTTGATTGTCAGTGGCAGATATCTCATCTTGTTAACAATTATATGGTGGAGTATGTGATGATGATATTGCTTGCTGACTTAACCTAGGTTAAACAAGCATAATACATATGAATCAACAGGATAATAGGATTTTGTAAGGATGATTAATATGCTTATGGTTGTCATTACTATGATTACTATGTTGGAAAATTATCCATATAATGATGGCCTTAGAACCATTCATTAATAATAATTAATTATGCCAATATGACGTAGAAAGTCCCTAACATTTATTTGATGTATGTAAATGTAAATATTGATAAGTAAAGGGGGGCATTATGATTTCCTTTAGATACTTGCATATATAGAGGATATAGGAAATTTAGAAACTATCGATCATTCACATAATTTCCCTGAAGAACACCATCAAGAATCCTCTCTATCATCTCTCCATCAAACTTACAGTATCATAACGGAATCGTATGTCATCATCATCTTAAACACCAACGACAATTATTCCTACAAGTTAGTGTTTCATTCTTTTCTTTTTAGATGATTACATGATTGGATTGATATTAGGGTTCTAAAATATTGATTCTTAAACTTGAATTAATCAACATATGATATCAGAGCCATGTTGATTATATCAATTCAATCATATAAATCGATGGATCTTGATGATGTGATTCCCTACAATAACCAACTTTTGATGATGCAATTATAACTCCACCATAAAGTTTTCTTCTTTAAACCAATATAACGATGTATACGGTGCTAAATTGAAGTCGATATGTTTCAAATAAACAAAATTGAGCAACCTTTTATTAAACCAATTATGTACTCAATTGCAATCAGTGGCACATTTTATCAGTTCTATCATCATTTGGTTTTTCTAATATAGATATTATATAATAATCTTAAAACAATAATGATAGCATATGAAAACATTATCCACATCGATTTTGTGGTTCAAGAATTCTAATTGATGATTCTTACTATTTAGTATTATTGATTATAGGAAATCATTTCAAATAATTGATTATACAATAAAATTAAATTCATTTTATTTCAAACATTCTGCTTCCAATCCTTTTGTTTACAAATTATTTTTTATACACAATGACTACTTTATGAATTCAACCGGTATGTGATTTAAATATACATGCATCACAATTAGTTAGCGTATGTATAAGAAACATGATTAGCCGGTTGAATAAATATCATTCCATGATCCTTATTTGGTTATAACTTTGTTACTTCAATATAAGTTTAGATATAGAAATATATAATGGCGACTTCAACGATAAGTTAGATGATTAACCCAACGGTACATTATTTGGCTTGACATTGGAGTCTAACATTACCATTTCATGTAATTATGTGTATTGTTAGACAATGAACCCAATGGCTAATTGTTTCATGATACACATAATGAAATGTAGGCTTAATATGCATAAATATTACATCTCTACCTAAAGGTGATATGTTATGTTTATGTGCCTTAGTTTACCCTATATGCATGTTCATAACAATTGAGTTTTGGTAATAGCCAACGCGAAACCAACATTCAATTAGAATCTTAAGTTAGTCTATTATTTGGTGTAATAATAGGCTTAATCTTCAATGTATTAAATCTTGCTTGTTTTATGTGATTACCCTGAATGTTTTAGTTCACTTCTGTTCTTCTAAATTTACATATTATAATTGTATCAATCCAGCGACCACTATGAACCCTAATTATAGGATTGAACCTCTGAGTGGCACTAACTTTGCTTCATGGCGAGATGTTGTCAAATTAACTCTTAGAATGATGGATTTAGACTATGCTTTGAGGCATGATCCTCCTGCTACACTTACTGCTAAAAGCATTGTAGACCAAAAATGAGTGTATGAACAATGGGAGATGTGGAATAGAATGTCTCTCATGGTCATAAAGAATTCCATCTCGATTGCCATTCGCGGAGCTATACCTGACTCTGAAAACGCAAAAACTTATTTGGACTCTGTTGAGGAGCAATTCAAGGGCACCTCCAAGGCACATGCGAGTACTTTGATCCTAAAGATGTTGACCACAAAGTATGACGGTGTGAGTGGTGTGCGTGAGCATATCATGATGATGAGTGACATGGCCCATAAGTTGAAGGGCATGAACATGGAAATAAGTGAGGGTTTTTTAATACACTTTATAATGACCTCTCTTCCTACACAATTTGATGCTTTTAAGATAAATTACAATACTCAAAAGGATAAATGGCAAATGAGTGAACTCATTGCCATGTGTGTACAAGAGGAAGAGCGTTTAAAGGTGGAAAAACCTACTGTTAGTTATCTCACCACCACAAACACTAAGAAAAGGAAATGCTACTTCAATAAAGGCGAAAGCTCAAAGGTCCATAAAAAAATACAAGTACAACCTCCAACTCAACCACTTCTAAGGGTATTATTTGTTGCAAATTCTATCATAAGAAAGGACATACCCAACGAGATTGCCCTATTCAAAGAATGGTTAGCAAAGAAAGTTAATAATCTATTTATGATTTATGAGTTTTTTAACATTGATGTTCCTACAAACACATGGTGGGTTGATTCTGGTTCCATGATTCATGTTACAAACACATTATAGAGATTCCTTACAATCCGGAAGCTAGAAAGAAACCAAAGGACCATTAAAGTGGCCATTGTATTAACTTATATGATAGTCTTTATGTACCGAGAATTACTCGAAATCTAGTATCTATACGAAAATTAGACAATGATGGATATTATGTAACACATGGAAATGGTAAAGTCACTATTAGCTTGAATTCTCATATTATTGGTTATGGTTGTTTGGATGGAAATCTTTATAAATTGAACTTGGATGACAAATTCTCAAAATATTTGTTATCATATAATGTGAATGTAAACATAAATAAACAAAAACGAGCCTTGAAAACCTCATCTATGTTATGGCATCAACGCTTAGGCCACATCTCACGGGATCGATTAACAAGACTCGTGAAGGATGGTATACTTCCAACTCTCGATTTCAATGATTTTGAGACTTGTGTAAAATGTCTTAAAGGGAAAAATGACAAAAACTAATAAATAGGGTGCCACAAGGAGTTCTGCTTTATTAGAACTCATACACACTAACATTTGTGGACCTTTTTCTGTAGGAATATCTAGACATAAGTCATTTATCACTTTCATAGATGATCATTCACGATATATGTACTTGTAATTAATTAAAAAGAAAACTGAATCACTTGAAATATTAAAAACCTTTATAGCCGAAGTTGAAAATCAACTTGAGCGTAAGATAAAGGTAGTGAGATCAGATAGAGGAGGCGAGTATTATAGTAGACATACTGACATTAGTCAGGCCCCCGGTCCTTTCTTTAAATTTTGTAAGGAACACGGGATTATGAACCAATATACCATGCCAGATACTCCTCAGCAGAATGAAATTGCTGAGAGAAGAAATAGAACCCTTATGGATATGGTAAGAAGTATGTTAGCTAATACCAACTTGCCTGAATTTTTATGGACTGAGACATTAAAAACGACAGTCCATATACTCAATAGGGTTCCTTCTAAGTCCGTTCCTAAAACACCTTATGAAATCTGGACGGGAAGAAAACCAAGCATGAGATATATAAAGTTATGGGGTTGTCCGGCCGAAGCTAAGCTCTACAACCCTCAACAAAGAAAACTTGACATGAAAACCGTCAGTTGTTTCTTTATAGGGTATCCTAAACGTTCAAAGGGATTCAGATTTACTGTCCCACACATTCTACTCGCATAGTTGAAACTCGTTATGCCAAGTTCCTAGAGAACTCTAATGTTAGTGGGAGCAATGTACATCCAGATTCTATTGTATGAGAAGTACAAGAAGGGGTGGAAAAATCCTTACATCTTCCTACCATTACACCTCTTGGACATAACATTGCACCACATAATATCCATCCTTGTCTAACTTGTGTACAGATACTAGATTTCGAGTAATTCTCGGTACATAAAGAGTATCATATAAGTTAATATAATGGCCACCTTGCATAACTAATTGCAAAGTTCCTTCGGCTTCAACATTTAGTACGTCACCATTCCCAACTTTAATGGTCCCTTGGTTTCTTTCCAGCTTCCCCTATAAGGTATTTGTAACATTAATCATGAAACCAGAATCAATCCACCATGTGTTTGTAGGAATATCAATGTTAAAAGACTCATAAATCATAAATAGATGATTACCTTTCTTTGCTAACCATTCTTTGAATTTAGGGCAATCTCGTTGGGTATGTCCTTTCTTATGACAGAATTTGCAACGAAAAGTACCCTTAGAAGTGGTTGAGTTGGAGGTTGTACTTGTATTTATTTTCTGGACCTTTGAGCTTTTGCATTTATTGAAGTAGCCCTTCCTTTTCTTAGTGTTTATGGTGGTGAGATGAGCAACATTAGGTTTTTCCACCTTTAAACGCTCTTCCTCTTGTACACACATGGCAATGAGTTCACTCATTTGCCATTCATCCTTTTGAGTATTGTAGTTTATCTTAAAAGCATCAAATTATGTAGGAAGAGAGGTCATTATAAAGTGTACTAAAACACCCTCACTTATTTCCATGTTCATGCCCTTCAACTTATGGGCCATGTCACTCAGCATCATGATGTGCTCACGCACACCACTTACACCGTCATACTTTGTGGTCAACATCTTTAGGATCAAAGTACTCGCATGTGCCTTGGAGGTGCCCTTGAATTGCTCCTCAACAGAGTCCAAATAAGTTTTCGCGTTTTCAGAGTCAGGTATAGCTTCGCGAATGGCAACCGAGATGGAATTCTTTATGACCATGAGAGACATTCTATTCGACCTCTCCCACTGTTCATACACTCGTTTTTGGTCTGCAGTGCTTTCAGCAGTAAGTGTAGCAGGAGGATCATGCCTCAAAGCATAGTCTAGATCCATCATTCCAAGAGTTAATTTGACAGCATCTCGCCATGAAGCAAAGTTAGTACTAGTCAGAGGTTCAATCCCATAGTTAGGGTTCATAGTGGTCGTTGGATTGATACAATCATAACATGTAGATTTAGAAGAATAGAAGTGAACTAAAACATTTAGGTAATCACATAAAACAAGCAAGATTTAATACATTGAAGATTAAGCCTATTATAACACCAAAATAATAGACTAAATTAAGGTTCTAATTGAATGTTGGTTTCGCGTTGGCTATTACCAAACTCAATTGTTATGAACATGCATAAAGGGTAAACTAAGGCACATAAACACAACATATCATCTTTGGGTAGAGATGTAATATTTATGCATATTGAGCCTATATTTCATTATGTGTATCATGAAATAATTAGCCGTTGGGTTCATTATCTAACAATACACATAATTATATTAAATGGTAACGTTAGACTCCAATGTCAAGCCAAACAATATTCCGTTGGGTTAATCATCTAACCTTTTATTGAAGTCACCATTATATATTTCTATGTCTAAACTTTTTTATTGAAGCAGCAAAGTTATAACCAAAGAAGGATTATGAAATTATTTTAGTTCATTCGGCCAATCATACAACATATATATAAACAAACCAATTACGAGATGTGTATATTTAAATCACATGATGGTTAAATTCATACAATAGTTCAACTAACGAATTTGTAAGTATATCTTCTGGAGTTTTTCAAAATATGGAAACTTGAAGAGAATATTTAAAACAAATGATGTTTATCATTATTAATATAAACATCAATACTCCAGAGGATATATATTGTGAAACAATGAAACAGATTGCGGTAGTATATGATGTTTATTTTCATATTATAATCAAAGATTTCATGAATTTCTTCAAACGATAAAACTAAATTGTAAAACTCATCATTTGGATAATACTTCCGCATTACTATCATTGTTGTTTTAATATTATTATATATGGTATCGATTGAATCAAACTATGTTGTGATGAATTTGATAAAATTAATGCCACCGTTTGTAATTGAACACAATTGAATTAGTTAATAAAAGTTTGTAAATTTTGTTTATTTAAACCAAATCGATTTTGATTCCGTGTCGTCAAAATCATCAAAACAATTTAAAGAAGAAACTTTGTGGCCATAATATCTAGATCGCATCATCAAAATTGGTTTTTGTAAAGTATCACATCATCAAGATTCATCGATTTTCATGATTGAATTGATATAATCAACGTGGCTCTGATACCACATGTTGATTAATTCAAGTTTATGAATCAATATTTTAGAACCCTAATATTAATCCAATCATGTAATTATCTAAAGAGAAAAAAATGAAACACTTACTTGTGGGAATAATTATCATTGGTGTTGAAGATGGTGATGTCATACGATTCCGTTATAATACTGTAAGTTTGATGGAGAGATGATAAAAAGGATTCTTGATGGTGTTCTTCAAAAAAATTATGTGAATGATTGATGATTTCTAATTCCTTGTATCCCTTCTATATACCAATATCTAAAGAAAATCATAATGCCACATTTATTTATCAATATTTACATTTACATCTATCAAATAAATGTTTAGGACCGGAAAATATGGGTGATATAGAAGAACAGGGTGGAATGATCTAAAAATTCATATTAGCAAAACAGATAAAATCATCATTATAAAAAAGTTCACATAAACAACAAACATTACAGAGAGTAAACTTTTTTAGTATATGAAACCAGTTAACACTAAGAGAGTAAACTTTTTTAGTGATATCCATCAAATGAGTAAACTTCTTTTAACACTAAACATACATCAAATGGTTACAAGCTTTATGCCAAACATCAGATTAATGATTACGAGCATCAACCTTTTAACTAAATTGACTCGTTAAACAACCTAATACAACCAACAACCAAGACAAGTACACGTTTTTTAAAATGCATGTTGAAGATCTTATCGCGACACACATCCTCGTTCCAAACAACAATGTTTTCTTGCTTAAAAGCTAATATTTTATTATTTATAATAACGAAAGGGATATTGATAATATAAATACCAAACGAAAAGAAATCAATTAAGAAGAGATGAAAATATTCCATTTCAACTTGGTCCATTTTTACCAAAACTACCAACAAACAATTTCTTAAATTAAATGTAAGTAGAACTAGAAAAATGCCACGTCATCTAAAGGCTGATGACTGACACTAGCGGCAAGCCCTGCTTCTTGACATATGGGGTTTGTCCATGGAGACACGTGGCCTCTTCCTGTCCGTATGATCTTGCTTCTCCATGAACTCCCTTAGATCGTCACCGAACATGTCAACAAACGTCTTCTGCAGATCCTCCATGCTTTCCACCTGATTATATTAATTATTATTTCTCCAAACAAACTCAATTTATATTCTTCAAAAATGGGAAAAAGACCGTTTTACCCTTGAAATGTTACAACTCTTACCTTAGCCCCAGCGTTCTCGTCCATCATTTTCATCAAGTCATGCAAGAAATCTCCCATGCCCTGAAATGTAAATTCCTAGCATTTAGGTACTAGTCCTAATGCATACAGTACAACCATCTAGAAATGAGTAATAGCAACCGATATTTAGCCAAAACGGATCTGACCTTTGTGAAGTTCACTATAATACTACCATGATATCTCAGTTTTTTTACTTTATTTAACAAAATAATAATTTTATTCTTAATTTATTACTCTCTAAGTATATTGTGGTATCTTCTTTAATAAATCAAAATGACTATAAGCTACGTGGTTATTTTTAAGCTTGTCCACATCAAAACCTGCAAATTGAGTAAAAATTTTGTTTTTAAAAGAATCTCCGTAATAGATGGTCATTTACTATTATATTAATCAAAACTAGCATTAGTAAACCCGTATATTACACGAGTTGAATAAATTTTATTTAATAAAAATAAAAATTTATTAATACTAAAATGATAATTTAAGATAAGATATGATTGAAATCTTTTTTTATTACAAATAGAATAAAAATATTGTTTGAAAACAAACCTTTTAGTTAAATGTTAATTTTAAAAATTTTCTTATTATAACTTTCTAAGTTAATTATCTTTTGTTTATAAAAAGAATTACTTTTTAAAATTATCTTGTATTTTTAAAAAAGTTTGATGTTTTAAAAATTTTCCTATTTTATAAAAAAAATATTTTAACCTTAAAAACTTAAATGTCTGATTAATTAATGTGATTACCTAATAGGATAAAGAAGCGGGAAAATTTTGATAAGAAGGAATGTAATGTTGTCACGTGTCCTCTAGTTATATTTTTTTAGAGTAAGGAAATTAGTTTTTTTCTAGAAATAAATAAATTTTTTTATTGAAAATAATTTAATGAGACTTAATTTTGTTAAAATCCAATTTAATTCTAACAATTATTGTTAACACTAAATATTTTAAAAAGATATATAAAAAGGTTTATGAATATTTATAATTATATTTCTAATTGTTATTTATAAATTTTAAAATAATCGTGTATATATATATCTATACATATATATAATCCATTATAAAATTTTCTATTTCAACTCCGTATAACACAAAAGTATCTAGCCTAGTTAATCAATATTTCAAAATAAATATATCACAAAGAGAGTGATATAAAAGATATTATATTAATATATTACATTAAATATAGCGGGTAAATTTATACACGAAAGTATTGATAACAACAAAAAAACATGTAAATAAGACCTAAAAAATAAAAAATTAAATAGTCGCCTAAGGCCTGAGTGTGACGGGTGTTATTGGTAAATTTTTAAGACAACCCATCAAAATCATGGGCTTAAGCCCAAAACAGAAGACATGTATTTCAAATCCACATGAGTGTTCATTTTTAACATTTTATTGGTAGACGATAACAAAAATAAATTCACATTCTTTTACCTACCAAAACTTCTCCTATAGGCCTACACTACACATTATATGATTCGAATCTTCATCAGCTAATGAGAGGAACATCTACCACTAGTATATCCTTATATGATTATAAGAACTCACTATGACCTACACCTAGTGGTAAAAATTTATGATAATGTAACCTTATATAAATTTAATGGACATTTTCTGTAATTTTATAAAATGATAACATAAAAATGTTTAGAGTAATTTTATAAATAAAGGATGATAATGTAACCTTATATAAATTTAAAGGACATTTTCTGTAATTTTGATTAAATATTTTCGTATGAATTCATCGTAATTTTTTTTAACAAAAAGTCTATTCTACTTTTACTTCTAAATTATTTAAAATAATTTAAGTAGTTATGTCTGGACTTGAACTCAGGCTATCTAAGGTCAAAGGCAAGAGTTTTACCAAATGCATCCGTAGTTGAAGGACCAAATTCGTAAAAACTAATTACGAGAGGGAGCTTCATGTAACTTACTATATAATAATATTTTATTTTATTCATCCAATCAAAAATATCTAGATATTTTGGTAAAAAGATTCGTACCTCATGATCATCAATGTCGTCGACTAAATCAAGAGCTCCAGCGTCGTACATACACTTCTTCCCGTGATCCGATAAAACTGTCACAAAATTAAATCCACCAAAACCATTACCAACATAAAATAAACACTTCAAACCCTAACAAAACACGCGTATAGATGGTTAATAAAAGTAGATTAAACGCGCTTCAAACGCACCCGAATACGCCTCCTGGATCTTCTGAAACTTCCGGTGAGCTTCTCCGGCGAGCGACGGCTTGTTCGCCCACTTATCCGGATGCCATTCCTACAAACAATCAAAATCACCATCGATTACACAATCGAGAATTACGATTACACAATCAGATTATTGTTTTCGATTTGGTTAGATTAGAAGATGAAATCGACGAACCAGAGCGAGCTTCCTGTATGCAGATCGAATCTGAGACGACGATGCGTCTCTACGAACACCGAGGACGGAGTAATAGCAAGATCCGTCAATGGATTTCCCCTCATCCATGATTAGTTCTAATTCGCTAAGAATCTGAAGAACAATCGGATGATTTGGGGGGGATTAGAGGTTTAATTGTAGCGGAAACCTAGTGATAATCTGCGTACAACTTCAATCACCATGAAGATTTGTGGATTGAAGATGGATGAATTTGTATTTGTATTTGTAGTTGTTGAGATGAAGAAGAGGAGAAAGGGGTTGAGATTTTTTTGATGAAAGAGGAAAGGGGTTGTGGTTGTACTAGGGTCGGGGATATCATATCATTACGGCAAGGGTTTGTGTCGTTTTGAACCCTAGATTTTGTGAGTTTGACATTTGGGTGTTGTAGAGTTTGTTTTACTACAATTAGGTCCAATTTGGGGTGTGATGTTGGTTAGGCCTTTAACCTTTATAAGCATAATGGAAAGGTGTTAAGGTAACTTATAATTTCATATCAAGTCATGAGTAGGGTCAGCCTGGTGATAGATTGAATGCGGTTGTGATCTATGAAAGTTCAGTTGGTCGTTATATTCAATGCTACTACGGTGTCTGTTACTTTATCATACTTTAGCACAATGATTACGTCTTTTGAAAGATTTTTTTTGTTTTGCTTGTGAGCTTATAACTAATTTTAGTTATTGGCATGCAATGACCATGTGAGGTTAGATAGTATTTGTTTTCTTTTTAGCATGAATATTAGTATAATTATATGAAAGTTGTGATTACATTTTGTTTACCATGTTAAATGTATAAACAAATGTAAGTAGTGAATGGGTTCTTAGTATCTTAATCGTTGTAATGTTTATGTAGAAATATATATTATTGTTCAGTAATTAGTGATTGTTGGAACCATTTCCTTGTTGGTGACCTAAGAGATGATTGTATGCAATGATTCAAACTCTTATACGTCAATGTTTCTTCAATGTCTTACGAAAGCAATTATACAAATGCATTAGCGATCACTAAATACAATTAAACCGTAAAGGATGCATGTTAATGAAGATCCATATTAGGAACATGTTAGGAACTTTAAATTTCTTTTGTTAAAAAGCTTTTAGTAACTCAAAGTTAATGACTGCAGCTAAGACTAAGATGAAATAACCTTAAAACGCTAACATTTTTTATTATTGCTTTTATTTTTACTATATATACTAACTTCAAAAATACACCAAGAGAAAAACTTTGTATTTTAACAACCTATTAAACTATCATGATTCTATAACATCCATATCATAGTAAAAAACTTTCATTACGAGTTTTATGTGATGTTTTTGAGTTCACAGCTAGGTCTAACTTGGAGTGTAACCTTGTAATCTTATAAGCATGATGTAAAAGTAACCTATACGCAAATATAGCAAACCTAGTCAAGTTAGGTAGTCAACCAACATGACATTAGCAAACCTAATGAAAATACTCATGCAAATACATCTTTTTACGGAAGGCTTAGAATATTGTTTCTTGTTTGTTTAATGAAAACACTCATGCAAATACATTAGCTCTTATTACATTCAATTCAACCATAAAGAATGCATGCCAACCAACATTCATACTAGGGATATATTCTACTTTCAGAAACTTTTAATTTTTGTTAATGGCTTTCTAAAAAGATAACTTAAAGTTAATGAACTAATGGTTGCGTTTCTGCAAATGAGATAACCACAAACTAACAAACAGTATCATATAATGCAAGCACTTCTATTTATCTACCCTTACTAACTTTAACAATGTATTCCTACTTTTTATTTAAAATCCTTGTTAAACTATCATGAATCTATTGCACTATATTTCATCTTATGCATATATATCATTCTCCTACACTAGTTGGTTAGGGTTCAAGTGTCATTTTGTATGAAAACAAACTACAAGGGTTGTAACCGAATAAAAACATAAACAAAAGGGTTAAATATGAAAATTGAAAAAATAGTAAATGAAGTACGCCTCCAGAGAAGGTTCGAGAGGTTTGAATCTCAAAGTGTAGATATTTTCATTTGAGCGGTTAATAAGAACCTCAAAGATTAAACATATTACAAATATGCCATTCTGAGTTTTACACGTATTTATCCAGCTGCCAGAACAGTAGGTCGCGTGTCTCAAAAGTGTAGTACTTTAATGCGAATCGTACAAGTGGCTAAAGCACGTCATTCTGGTTTTAAAATTTCAGCTCTGGAAACAGGAATAAGGCTGCACGTGCGATCTAATTTCTCGAATATCTTTAGATGGAAATTTTATGTGTAAATTTTTTGAATTAAATCAAGATTTTTGTGTTATTAACAGAGGAGATGCAAGCATTTACTACGTCAATATACATGTTGTCTAAGTCTATTAATTTATAAATTACTAGTATAATGATTCGTGTATTACAATGAGATAAATAAAATTAATTATTTAATATATTTTAATTTAGAAAATTATTATCATTTTAAATCATATTATGTAAACTTAAAAGTTGACTTGTGACTATTAAGAACTTAAATTCTCGACTATTACGATATTGTTATCATATAAAATAAAAATTTATTTCTTTAAAATTATAAATAAATTTGTAAAGTTTGACTTAATTGATTTTTTATTTATATTCTATAAAATAAAAATTAAAAATTAAGATTAAGTTTAAAAAGTTTGACATAATTAATTTTTGTTTAAAATAACAGGTTTATTGTGGTGATAACATGTGGATAAATCCTAGTGGACATCCGAGCCCATGTGACACTCAAATTAATCTTTTATTAATATGTATAGATGTTTAAAAATTATTTTTGTTTTAGCTCCAGTTTTAGTTTCTTAAGTTGAAATAGTTTTATGAGCAATAAGTTTTGATGTATTAGGTTTATCTAAATACTAGAATCTCTAATTTTGCGATTATCCTAATTGTTGGTTTAATTTATGTAGCATTGGAGTGTTCTTAGCTCATAAAGGTTGAGTAAATAAATTAAATGACAAAAATTCGATGGTTATGAATTTAAATGAGTTTCTTTATTTCAACAAATACTACATTTAATGATTTTTCATATCGGTCAAGACTCTAGTTTGTGGTTGTTTCTTTGTGGTAATCGGTTTTGCTTATTTTTACGATCGTTGAAAGAATTCATATCGGATTCTTTCCGCTCAATCCAAAAACAACTATAGAATTCTAGATAACGATGAATAGTATAATATAAAACATTATAATATTGCTTTCGTAAATGCGAGTCAAGCACATACAAACGATTGTCACACTTTCAACACTTTCCAAAAAAAAAGTATTAACAAACCATTCTATCATATCGAGCCACTCTTCACCTTCAATGTTTTTTTGCTACTAGAAGACACATAGGAAGTAAAGATGCAATGTATATATACAAGCAACATATTCTAATTCACATGAAAGTATACGCATAAAAAACTTCGATTTGTTAAAGTTAACTTTTAGAAATATACCATTACGTCTTGACATATATTGAAAGTATTTAAGTGTACGTATAAACTATTAGTATTAATGACGATTACTCGTAAGCAATGGCGGAGGATTTAAGGGGGCGGGGGAGGAGGGGCACCTCCCCCCCCCCCCCCCGGGCCTAATTTTTTCTTTTGTAGTGTTAAACATTAGTCCGGTAATGTAAATTTTTGGTCTGGTAGTAAAAATTTTTATATAAAACTCGAGTTCATCCCCCTTAAAATAGATTAATTTTGTCTCCGCCGCTCTACGGAAATATTCAAACTCCATCACTGCTCGTAAGCATGTCATCCAAGTAATGTAAGAAGCAGAAGTTTGCACCATCCTTAAAAATGGATATCCCCTTCGTAATAACCAATACTACATGAATAGGTTATCTCTATTTAATCATTTCTATTTTGTTTTGTTAGCAAGATAGTAGTATTAAGAAATGTAACACCCTAACTTTTTATGCAACTTTTTAAGAATATTTATTAATCTAAAGAGAAATGAAATTCCCACTTATCTTTAGTTTTTTTTTGTTTTGTTTGTTTTGTTTTTTTGAACGGCAGGTTAATGGTTAGTTGCTAGTATCACCAAGTTAGTAATATTCGTTAATGTCAGGTATGAAATATGCATCTAGTGTTAACTAGTAATTGCATATGTTTATCCCTAATAGATATGAATTGTTTTTACGCTAGTGATACGTTGGCCACACCACACCCTAACACTGCGCATTAAATCAAGGTTTCTAAAACATTGCCAAATTTAGACATAACAAAAGCAAAGAAATAAAACATAAGAGGATTATTCGTAGGAGAAAGAGTAGTGTGTGTTTATTATGTGCATATGGTGGTGACTGACTGTTATGTCGACGGATAAACATAATGATGAAAACCAGTGCTTAAATCCTAAATTTGAAAACAATTACCATTGATGACGGGTCATTCATGATTTGAGTCGATGTTGAATAATAATATTTGATGAGTTAAATTCCTACCGTAGGCATACAGTTACCACCGACAAGATATTGCTTGCTATGATGCTAAGTTGTTACTGCCGAAGAGTATTGTCACTTCTGATGACAAGTTATCACTAAAGTGGAGTCTTTCTACTAACGATGTTACTACAAAAGAAGAGACTTGGTGCCGACAATGTAACTTACTACTAATGGTGATTTACTACTAAAGACTCAAGGAATTGAAGACACAAAGGCCATTTACTATTAATGGTAACTTGATACTGATGAAGACAAAGTTGTTGTTTAATCAAACCGTCATAGTGATGCATCCCACCCACCCAACCAACCAGACCGGTTTGTAGTTAGAATTTCAACCAAAACTATCACGAAAACCAGTCATACCCGACTGTGAATCCCCTATCTACAGTAGCACCAATTGCAATCATATTCAAATCAACAACAAAAGCTTTATCATACAAAACTAGTTTACATCAAATTGTAAAGGGTGTAAAACAATGGCGATCGTAGACAACAGATCCAACCACAAAAATACACCTATACAGGAGAACTTACCTTCTAACTTTGGTACAACTGTTTTTACAACTAATCTTCCTTCCATTTTACAAAACTATATACAATTAAGATATTTAAAGAACAAAGAAACATATCATGTTATTACTTCTAACCACTTGTGGTTAGCAATAACAAATTTAAGTCGAGAAATTGAGATATCAGTAAAACTTTGCAGTTCTTGTTACATGAGAAAATAACTTCATGACCGCGCGAAGCTTGCGCCACCTACTCTGAGGAAACAGTGTTCATACTTCCTTGATATGATGCTCCAGCTTGATAATCGAAAGCGGGTCCCAGCTCACCTGACACCATACCCGAGCCCGAACTAGATCCTTCCCGTAAGGACCATTTACAAAATCTTTAAATATAAAGCTGTTCCTTAAAGCTGGAGAAAAAAAGGGCATTAAAGAATCATCTGGTATGTACATTTCTGATGGAGTGCTGTTATCTGCACCATACATGTATGGGGGTGAAGCCAGCTGCAACTGTTGGGGATCTGCATGAAACAATCTTATTAGCAGTGAATGAATGCGTTATTGTTCAGTTATTTACGGTTAAGGATGCTATTGACAACGATGGAGGCGGTGGTTTGGCCCATTTTGAACTTGTTCTTAATCAACAAATTTAATAAGAGTGATTCATTTTAACCCGTTGTATAAGTTGAGTACACTCGAATGAACCAAATAAGCAAACAAAACTACCCAAACCAACAATTTACGCTTTAAAAAAATAGGTTACTATTGTCATGGGTAACATACAGTAATAATCCTAAAGGCGGAAGCTTTGACCCATTTTCTTATGAATGAGTCAGTTCAGTTTACGCTTTATCTTTAAAGGGTCAAACAAATAAGATAAGAAAAATAGCCAGTAACGAGTCAAAAGTCACATCTAAAGTTTGGATTTAATGCAAAAAACCACATAAATCATTTTTATTCAGGAAACCAGATTATATTAACATATAAATGATCTTTGTGATCATCTATGGCACTGATCATTTATATAAGTAATTTGGATAAAATGTGACCCTTTTACTCGATTTGACAATTTACCCAACCCGCCCATCATTCCAAGTGAAATCCAAGTCGTTTACATAGTCACAACGAACAAAACGGAAAAAAAAAACAAGATTTTGTATTGTGATTCCTCATCTGTAAAGAATGATGATTTACATACCTTGGAGCAAAGATGGGATGTTAACATTCTGCAGAAGCAAATTAGCACCACTTCTAAGAGGGCCACTACCAGACGTTATAATCATGGGGGTTCCAAAAACTGAAAGATCATCCTTCGGTAACATCCCATCTAAACTCTTGTAAATTTGCTGCTTTAAAGATTCCACCAGAGGCTGCACACCAAACAAACAAAAGATCCATAAAAATCATTACTTTAATCTCAGCCCATATAAGAACAAATTATACCAAGGCTGGGGTAGAACACAAACCATCTGAAAAACAGCAAGTTCTTCAAGGGACAAGTAATTTTGGCCATCAAATGTGGCCCCAACAATCTTGAAAATAGAATTGAACAAGAGCCCAATCCCTTCTGCCGCGCAGTTATATACATACAATTTGTCATCTAAAACGCAATCTTTGGCATGCTTGATAATCGTCTCCCATGTTTTGTTACAGGATCCACCAAGTATCTGAGGTACCCGTAACAAAATTTAAGTGACCCGTTCATTGGAACTTGAAAGATAATGACATTAACTTCAAACGCGTCATCTTACCTTGCGTAGTGAGGACTCGTTAGTAATATACATCTGCATGAAGTGTTTTACAGTGCGTATTCCATGTGAACCCAATCGCTTATGAAAGGCACCATCTTTCGCAATCTTTTCTAGACGCCATATGTCATCATCTAAAGCTGGTGGATGGTGCTTCTTGTATGCTAAGGCAATAAAAAATGTCAGTTTGTTACTTTGTGAAATAGATACTGATGTCATAGGTTTTGGATAACAGAATTTATATTTGTCACTGCAGGGGTATTTTAGAACCTTCACTAATAGTTAAACGCCTTTTTATAAACAGAGATTTACACTTTTTCAATATAAGTATAAGATTATTCTAATCACTTTCTTAACAAATATTTCAAACAAAAAGATACAGAGATAAAAGCCACAATGGTCATCACAAGGCCAATTCAATCCTTGACCACACAAAATCAGAAGAGGCAATTTCGACCTGTTGACTTAAAATAGGTCGATCTAATTTTTTTTTTAACTTATCTCTAACGGGTCAAACGGGTCTAAAGCCCGGATGACTTTAAAGAAAAGTTATATTATTTTTTTTGTAATTATATGGTCTTTGCAATCAAATTTAGCACTTTCTTTACTTACTAAATCCAAGAAAAGGTTAAAATAGTGTTACAGGTCAGCCCAACCCATTTGACACGTGCTTTGACGGACCCATTTGGACCAATGAAGAGGCACAGAAGAGAGACTTACATTCTCCACGGTGATCTTTCACCATGAACGGCTCGCTTATCGCTTCCCTGATTCTCTCTCCAGAAACGGCACGTGCTCCTAACCTGAACGTCCGACTCCTTCTCCAGCTCGAGTTATCAGTAAAGAAAACTTCACCCAACTCTCCAACTCCATCTTTTAGAACCACCACCAGATCTCCGGCCACTAGCGGTCTTTTACCGTCCCTAGCATGTATGATTCTGGCCTCAAAATCCTTCTGAGACCAATCTTCATCATCATCAGCAGAGAAATCACCATCAAGTGGAACAATCTGTAACTTTGATGAGCTTAAGGGTCCAAATGATACTATTTCATTTGTATTAGTATCAAATAAGACCACTTTAACTGCACCATTGTTCTCAGATTCCAACTTGCTTCCAGTGAACAACATCTGAGGCAACTTCGTCTGGAAACGAAGCTGCAAGGACGTCATGCCACATGGTTCAAGTGCATTAAAGGGTGATCTGTCACAAAAACGATATGAAATAACGTTAAAAAGAGCATAGTTAACATGAGAACACATATACATACATATATATAACATACAACTCTAAGTAAGATAGAGATCTAACCTTGGTGATGAACAACAGAAGCTTTGACATGCACGCTGCACCTCCTCGCGCACCTATCAAACAAATTAATAACAGGCACGCAGTAAATACATGAAAGCATACACAACATAATGTACTTAAAACTACTAAAAAGTTTCAAAACAAGTTACAAACATGTCAAAATTGAATTTTGATCTTACCCATCCTCGAATCAATGGTTCCAAAGTCGCGGCTAAATCTTGAGGCGAAAGCCCATGCATAACATTTCTAGCAAAACTTCCAAGAAAACAAAACCATGTCAAAAAATAACTAAAACAATCAAATAAAAATAAATAAAACAAAACAAAAATGATATAAAATCTTTATCACTCACTCAGAGTTAGACGAGACAATTTTTTGTTTGCCTTTATGATTACGAGATTCATAACCATCGCCTTCTCCCTCGCCTAACGGTCGTTTCAGTACCATCAAACACCCGAAAAATGACTAATCAAATAACAACCTTAAGATCAACTGATGGTACTTGAGTAAAATCTAAACGGCCAATGCAAAACCTTATTTATAGAGAAGGTGTGTTGTAAGTTCTTTGAAGCTTCCAAGTCAACCAAGAATTATATACAATCATGAACAGTAGTAGAACTACGTGTAACGCAGTGTTCATTGTGTTAGTGTGGGCGGGTGTGGGTTCATCACTAAAATAATATACTTTTGAGTTTTGAATATCAACAAGTGTAAAGTGCATTGGATATACCATCAAATCTTCTTCATGCCACGTAATTATTAATCAAACTAAAGCTAACTCATTTATTGAGTGTCTACTTTTTATATACTCGCGTTTCTTTGCATATATTATTTTCATCTACCTCATAAACCTCATGTGAATCAGATTCGAGTATCTGTTTTTTAACTAATGTTTTCATAAAAAAATGTGTTTTCGTTAGTTCAATAAACCATGATATGCGGATCAAATTTGAGTTTGATTTTTATATTTGCATAACTCATGGTTTATGTACTATTATCTTTTGAAAAATATTATTTTTTATTAAAAAGGGGAAACAAAAAAGATGATTTAAAAATACGTTTATGATATATTTGGAAAAGACTTATTTGACTACACAAAGACAAAGCCATAAAGGAAAGACAAAAACTTATAAAATTAAAATATAAAACGTTTACTTTTTGAAAATTCGTCTTTATTAGAAAAGGAAGCAAAATTACAACTTTAAAAAATTACTTTTTAAGAGCAGGTGATTTGATTAATGAACGGCTTATTAACGAAAGGGAATAAACCAAACTAATTAGAGGAGTACACTAGATTTCCTCTAATATAATAAAAGTTTTCCAACAACATTGGTTGGACTATACACCTTTCACCATTAATATATGAATTATATCCCAATCTATATAACTACAAATATTAAATAAACAACCGCGTTTATATGGAAGACACCTGCATGCCATAGTACCATTTTTTATAACTATTTTCATGTAGAGAAACAAAATAAACCAACAAAACACTTCATATTTTCTTTTTTAATGTAATCGCTTAACTACTTGTCTTTCTAACTCCTGCTATATCTTCTATTTTTGAATGGTAAACTAACACACTTTTAAATTTACTCCTAAATTTATAAACCCTCAACACCTTAGTATATACCATTAAACTACATGCTCAATGGTTCATGCTAAAACCTCTTAGTTTGGTATTTAAACGCTACCTACGCTTTAAAATTAATAAAACATATCACTAATCTTCAATAAAAACCAAACCCAAATTGCCATGCTCCAACATCCACTTTTTTAACCAATTAACAATCCAAAAGTCCCACAAAACCCTCAAATCTCCTACTTCATTATTGATATAAACAAGACCTAAAGTTAATATTATCATTATTCCATACATTTGACAACAAAATAGCCAGTCAAACATCAAATATACGTGTAACGTGTGTAGAAAAAAGAGGATCTTAATATTAATATGAATAATAATATTATAAACGCGTAGCTTTGATGTTAGGGTTCTTACTCGGAAGCTTGGTGGAAGTCGTCGTTGAGACGCGTGATAACGATTGCTACTGTTTCAAAGTTCAAACATTATTATTATTATTAATCGATTAATGGGTGAATGATTAAGGAATTGTTGATTTCATTTTGTGAATAGTCAGTGAGCCGTCGATCGACGTACGTAGGATTTATTTGAGGGTTGATAAGTGGTATTTGGTGGTGAAGAAAAACTTATTGACGACAAAAGCAGAGATTTTGGTGGATCTTACGTTAAAAAAGTCGGATTGTTTTTTTTTTTTTTTTTTTTTTTCATTGTCGTTGGGTTTTATTCACCATTGAAAAAACGATGGGGGACATGGTGGGAATCTTCTGCGAAAACATCTTTCGTGGTCAAAAATATTAGTGTTGAACTGATACACACCTCTAATTTGTATCTTTCTAACATTTGTTGAATTACCCTCAACTTTTTAGAATGGATATTCCTTATGAAATGTAAATTATTATATATATTACTAATTATTACTTTAAGTTTAGTGGATTGTATCTATTTTTGGGGCTTTTTATCTTTAATCTGTTTTTATTTTTAATCCTAATATTTTTATATTTTTTACAATTTAACCCTTTTGAATTTTTATTTTCAACTTTATCTCTATACTTTTCATATTTTACAACTTTTTCGTTTTACGTTTCGATCTAAATTGTACGAGTTAACAGACTGCAACGTGCGCTTGTGATTTTAGGTTTACGCTTATTTTTCCCCTTTAACGGCCCATCACAACGCGTGAGTCCTAGATCAACTTAGTTAATTTTTTAATATTTTATGTTTCAAGTGCGTAATTCAACGTTTTTACGTCTACTGTCTGTTCAGGTTTTACATTTTTATTTTTTTAATATGAGTTTTTCTGGTGTTGGTGGTCGTTAACGGCAATATAAAATTGTTGCTACTTAACATAATTTTACGCCCCCCGCCGCAACGCGGGGGGCTTAATACTAGTTTATACTGATTTTAATGTTTTAGGTATGAATCGCCTAGATATATTATCAAGAAAGAAACTTATAGCTATAATAAAACTATCTTAAATTAAGTTTGAACTCGAAAGTTTAAAAATCCCAACCCAAACTATCACACTTATGTTGTTAGACCAAAAGACTAACATTTATGCTTTTCTTTCGACATGTTGATCTCTTTTTAATTTGTATTCATTCACTAGCTAAATGTCTTTTTAGTACGTGTGAGAATCTCTTGTAGTACGTTGATCTTTAGACTCAAATCAAACTGATAAGACGATAATTATGTTAATGTACAATCAGAGGTGATTCTTAATATTGAAATTGAGTTGTGACTCCACTAATTATGGGCAATGATACATTTACAAAGCTTTGAGCAATTACAGGAGGCATAAAATGTAACATAGAACATATTGTGACCTAATATACGTGATACATTTGAATAATTTAAATATTATTTGAGTTGCTTGACTAGTCTAAATATTATTGGAATTGAAAATGAAATTGATAAGTGTTTGATCGGTCAATTTTGTCACGTTCCGGCGGAAGCGTGAGATGGGTGTGACTTGTCTGTTCAGAACTATTGATTTACAAATTTTAACAGATAGCACAGCAGCATAAGACAAACATAACATAATTCATAAGATAATATTAGAGTTAGGATTACATCAAATCATAATAGTCAAAATTTGATTTAAATATAATCCTATTACAAACATATTATCTAACTGCTACATCTTTTAGTAACGATGGAAGTGCGCGTCCACCGATATGCTGAGATCATACATGTTAACAGTTAGATTAACACAAACTTTTCTCATGATTTCTCCCCAGCCATTGTAAATATCAAAAGAAAACATAATGCTGTTACTCATGGTAATTTTCCTGAAAAAGCATACTCAAAATAGTCAACATAAAGTTGGTGAGTTCACAGGTTTATCTTAAACAAAATATTATTGATACATCATATACAACCAAACCTTACTTAATAATCAGATCATCCATACTGTCATAACATAATTCATAAATCAGATAATATAGCATCACAACAGTCATTCTGTTGGTGCAGGAAATAATTTTCCTAAGTAGCACTACCTATATTATCCAACGATTCCACATCCGAATTAATGGTTGTAACATAAATGACAGTACATCTCAAAAATTGCATCAATCATAAAATCAATAGTATCCTTTTTCTCCCAAAAGTTTATAAAGATAAAACGGGGCTATGAATCTCACCTCTTACTCCAAATGATAACCTATAAACAAAAATATTTATAGTTTAGAAAAATGTATTTTCTTTAACATTTTTAGTACCTCAAATTATAAAATTTATTTCAGAAATTATATTAAGGTATACATCATGAAATTTTTACAGTAAGTGGGTCCTAAAATTAGACATAATATAGTAAAATTTCATTTTCTTATTATTTACAGTTTATTTTCTATAATTTTTATATTATTTGAATAATTTATCAGAAATATCTTCGAGCCTCTAAAAATTCTCAAATTTGGTCAGAATATTTGTCACAACTTTTATAGTTTTTCAAAATTTTCTCAAATCCCAAATCATGGCAGAGTCAATTTTCATGATTTTTATCATTTTACCAATATTCAATAAAAATATCAAAATATGTACACAAATTCCTATTTTATACAGACTATTCTATTCTAATTTTCATATTTTCTGTAAACTTTTCATAATTTATTTCACAGTTTAAGTATTTTTCCCGATTTTCAGTTAGCAGAACCTTTAAAAATCCATATCTTAGGCATATCTTTGAGTTAGGTCACGAAACCTTTTTTGTAAGTCTTATAAATTGTAGTAATTAATATATAATTTTTTCACACATTTTCCAGGGTCGGTTCTTCCAGTGTGAATTTTTCTTATAAATACTTAGATAATTTATATAAATTATTTTACTTACAGAAATGGCATCAAAATTTGCAGAACTATACTTCTTAATATGCTAAATATATTTTCAATGTTTGTTCCCACAATCATAGTCAGTTACATAATAAACTGAATTTAACAAGTTGCACATAGAATTTTTAACCCTTAATTGATAATTTCTTTTATATACCTCTTGATTATCAATATTCATCTATTTTCTTTAGGTTATAAAACCTTTCTTACTGCTGTTCAAAAATAAAGTTAGTATATTTACAAGATTCATGAAGATCTTTGAATGTTAAATCATAAGGGTTAGTCATATGTGTTTATTTAAACACATTCATAGCCTTTGTAATCTTAATTAATTATGATTTAAGGAATGAAACCTTGATTTTGTCAGAAGGAGAGGGTGATGATAGCTGATGGTCGCTTCTCCTTCGGTTCTCCAACTTGTGTGGGTGTCTTGAGCTTCCAAGGTTTCGATTTCCCTTGAACCGGTGTATGAGATGTTGAGTATTCAAGTTGCGGTTAGTATGTGTTTGATAGAAGGAACCGAGAGTGTAGAGGGTGTGGGAGATGGTGGTGATATACGGGTTGTGTGAGGTGTTCGTGAGGTGAGGAACGGAGGTGGAGATGGTTGTGTTGTTCGGTTATGGTGGTGGTGACCGAGAGTGTTTGTTGGTTTGTGTGGTTTGTGCAATGGCCGAGAGGTGGTCTTATGGGAGTTTCGGCTGAAGCTATTAATGCCACTAATCATGAAGCCTCTATTAGCTTGGATGAGTAAGCTAGTCTTAGGTCCAATATGTGTCATGCAAAGAAGCAAGTGTGGTGTCTAGGTGTCGAACAAAGGAGCCAAGGAGTCATCATGCAATCATTACAAGATTAACCAATGTTTTAAGTTATTAATCGGGTAGTTTATGGTGCTAATGAACCGAGACCTAATCCTAAATGGTGCTTAGGTTTGAGGTTTGGGTGTACAAAGTTTACTTAGTTTTGTTTTGATGTAAGTTTCTTTGATGTTAACTTTGTATTGAGGTATTTGGTTGGGTTATAGTTGGTTCACTTGGTGTTTGTTTGATGTATTTTGGTCACATAAGGTTCAATATCAAAAGATTAGGTATTCGAATACATGCACACGTAATTTTTGTGCATGCATGCAAGCATGCATACGTACAACATATATATACATACACATAAACACACATAAGTTATAAGAAGTTACTAAATATAGAATAATATATATGATGGTTTAGTAAAATATTAACGTATGAAATCCTAAATTTTTAGGGTTGTCACATTCTCCCCCCGTAAAAATAATTTCGTTCCGAAATTTATTGGAGAGTAATACCTAAAATTGAGAAGAACTTATCTGATTCTTGACTTAAAATAGATGGGGATACTTTCTTTTCATCTTCTCTTTCCCACATATATTATGGTCCTCTCTTAGCGTTCCACTTAACTTTCACTATGGGAATTTTACTCCTTCTTAGCCTTTTCACTTTTTTATCTAATATGGCTAGTGGTTCTTCCATAAAATGGAGCTTCTTGTCTACCCTTATTTCTTGAACTGGAATTTTTAATGCCTCATCTGCTAGACATTTCTTTAGATTGGACACATGAAAAGTGTTGTGTACTTCCCTTAATTCTTGGGGTAAATTTAACTTATACGTTGGGCCAACTTTGTCAGCGATTTCAAATGGTCCAACATACCTAGGGTTTAATTTACTCCTTTTCCCAAATCGAATGATTCCTTTTGTGGGTGATATTTTTAGATAAACCTTATCTTCAACTTGGAATTCTAGTGGCTTTCTTCTTTTGTCAGCATAACTTTTCTGTCAATCACGTGCTGCCTTCAATTTATTTTTGATTTCCTTGATCTTGTCATATGTTTATTGAATTAGGCCAGGGCCTATAAGTTGTCTATCTCCTACTTCATTCCAACATAGTAGTGATCTACATTTTCTTCCGTACAAGGCTTCAAATGGGGTTGTTCCAATACTGGAATGATAGCTATTATTATAAGAAAACTCTATCAAAGGTAGATGTATATCCCAATTGCCACCAAAATCTAATGCACAAGCACGTAACATATCTTCTAATGTTTGAATTGTCTTTTCATTTTGTCCATCTGTTTGCGAATGGTATGTTGTACTAAGGTTTATTTGGGTTCCTAAAGCTTTTTGTAGGGTTTGCAAAAACCTAGATATGAATCTACTGTCTCTGTCGGATATAATTGAGATGGGTATTCCATGTCTAGATACAATTTCCCGCACGTAAATTCTTGCTAATTTCTCCATTTTATAATCTTCTCTAATCGGCAAGAAGTGTGCTGATTTGGTTAATCTATCTACTATAACCCAAATTGTGTCATACTCACTTGAGGTTCTTGGTAGTTTAGTTACAAAATCCATGGTGATCTGGTCCCATTTCCACTCTGGAATCTCGGGTTGTTACGGATATCCTGAAGGTTTTTGGTATTCAGCTTTAATTCTTGAACATGTATCACATCTTTCTACAAATTCTCCGACTGATCTCTTCATGTCAGGCCACCAGTAATGGTTTTTCAAATCCTTATACATTTTGTTATTTCCTGAATGTACGAAATATTTTGATTTATGTGCCTCTTGTAATATGATTTTTCTAAGTATATCATTATCGGGTATCCATGTTCTTCCCTTGAACTTTAAAATTCCATTTGCACCTTCTTCCAAATCTTTCATTTGTCCTTTCATCTCCAACTTACTTTTTTGTTGGGCCTCCCGTATTTGATTTAACAGATCTGATTGTAGTTCCATTCTCATGGCACGTACCCGTAATGGTTTAACTTTATCTTTCCTACTTAATGCATCTGCTACTACATTTGCTTTACCCGGATGGTATTTGATTTCACAGTCATAATCACTTAATAGTTCTATCCATCTTCTTTGTCTCATATTTAGCATTTTCTAATCAAAAGTGTTGTAAACTCTTATGGTCTGTATATATTGTAAATTTTGTCCCATACAGATAATGTCTCCAAATCATGAGTAGTGTAATTTTTTTCACTTCCCCTAAGTTGTCTGGAGGCATAGGCAATTACTTTACTCCGTTGCATTAATACGCATCCAAATCCTTGACGAGACGCGTCACAATATACTATAAAATCACCAGTCCCTTCTGGTAATGACAAGATAGGTGCACTACATAATTTACCTTTTAAGAGTTTGAATGCAGCCTTTTGCTTTTCTCCCCAAATGTATGGCTTATCCTTTTGAGTTAATTCAGTCAGGGGTTGAGCTATTCTTGAAAAATTTTCTATGAATCTCCTATAATATCCGGCCAGTCCTAAGAACTGGCGTACTTCTGTTGGTGTTTTGGGATCTTCTCATTTCATAACAACCTCTATTTTTACTGGATCTACTTGTATACCTTCTTGGTTAACTATGTGTCCAAGGAATTGCACTTCCCTTTTCCAGAATTCACATTTTGAGAATTTTGCATATAATTTTTCTTTTCTTAACAATTCCAAGGTCAACCTTAAGTGCTGTTCATGATCCTCCTTATTTTTTGAATAGATTAAAATGTCATTTATAAAAACTATGATAAACTTGTCTAAATAAGGCTTTCAAATCCTATTCATTAAATCCATAAATATAGCTGGAGCATTGGTTAACCCAAATAGCAATACAAGAAATTCATAATGTCCATACCTAGTTCTGAATGCTGTTTTTGGTATGTCCTCATCCTGAACTCTTAACTGATGATATTCTGATCTTAAATCTATCTTTGAAAAGTAACTAGATCCTTGTAATTGGTCAAATAGGTCGTCTATCTTGGGTAGGGGATACATATTCTTTATAGTTACCTTATTAAGTTCCCTATAGTCTATACACATTCTAAACGTTCCATCTTTCTTTTTAAC
This sequence comes from Flaveria ramosissima, assembly GCA_025215565.1. NCBI lineage: Eukaryota > Viridiplantae > Streptophyta > Magnoliopsida > Asterales > Asteraceae > Flaveria > Flaveria ramosissima. The sequence goes on from CM046039.1 coordinate 70,607,190, forward strand.
AAATAAAACGGGTGCTCCCCAGGATGACACACTAGGACGTATAAATTCCTTGTCCAGTAGTTCTTGAAGTTGGCTCATTAATTCCTTTATTTCTGTGGGTGCTAAACGGTAGGGTGCCTTAGCAATAGGGGTTGTTCCTAGTATTAACTCAATTTTGAACTCTACTTGACGAGGGGGTGGTAAACCAGGTAATTCATCAGGAAATACATCAGAATATTCATTGACGATAGGAACATTTTCTAGGTTTACTTTATCTACCTTGGTGTCAACAATATGAGCTAGGAAAGCTAAGCATTTCTTTCTTAAACATTTTTGTGTGTTCTTATAGGAAATTATCTTCATGACACCTCTAGGTTTCTCACCATATATACAGAGTGTTTTATTTTCATTAATCAGAGGAATTGTTATCATTTTTCTTACCACATACTGTTTCTGCCTGATTTTTACTTAACCAATCCATTCCCACAACAATATCAAATCCTCCTAAATCAATAGGAATCAGATCTATATTGAAACAATTTTCATCTAGATTTATAGTACAATTAGGAATGATTTCATATGCTTCAATTATCTTACCATCAGCCAGTTCTATCATATATTTTTGATTTAACTTTTCTGAGGTTAGGTCAAGCAGTGGTCTAAACGTGTTTGAAATAAAACTATGGGTTGCTCCAGTATCAAATAGCACAGTAGCGTACTGATTGTTTATAGGAAACGTACCCGTTACAACCTCCGGTTCGTGTCGAGCTTCTTCAGCTTGCATCACAAAAGCTCTTCCTCGAGGGTTGTTTTGGTTGACAGGAGCCTTACCCTTCAGTTGTGGACATTCATTTCGAAAGTGGTTTTCGTTTCCACATTGATAACAGACTGGTTTTGGGTTAGTGGGGCTTTTACAGTCTCGGGATATATGTCCCTTTTTCTTACAGTTATAACAGATTACCATTGCGCAATTGCCCTGATGATATCTTTGATAGGTGCTGCACCATGGCTGGTTTTCAGCTTGTGGTTTCTTTTCCCGTGTCATTCCTAAGAAGTTTCGGGTGGGTTGTCGGGCTATCATTTTCTGGGAATTTCCTCTAAACTTTCCTCCTGAGTTATCATCATTCAATTTCCTTTTCTCTCCTTACCTAGGGTTACTTAAAGATCCGTTTCTTATCATTTCGTCAGTCAAGCTTCCTGATAGGCTTACGACATCTTGGAAAGTTTTAGGCATAGCAGATTTCACTAGCCCTCTTATTTGTGGTACTAATTCCAAATATATCTCCCTATCCTTTTTGCTTCTGGGGTCACCAGGTATGGTACTAGCCTTGAGAGTTCATTATATCTGTCAGTGTATTCTCGATGTTCTGCCCCTTTCATTTCTAGTGCTAAGAATTCAGTTTCTAATTTTTCTATTTCATTGTAGGGACAATATTTTTCTATTAATAAACCCCTGAATTCGTCCCAACATAATTCATTCATAACATGCCTACCTTTAGTGTGCATTTCCATTTTCCACCTTGTGCCTCTCCCTTTAGTGAATGCAAAGCAAACAAAGTTTTATTGTTGTTGGCACAATTACTCATTTCTAAGGTTGATTCCATCTCGTCCAACCAGCGTAGGGCTTGTACAGCTCCGCCTCTACCATCAAATTCCCGGGGCCTACATGACATAAAAGCTTTATAGGAGCATCCTTTTTCAGTTATAGTTTCTTCTTCCAGTTGTCTTCTCATGGTGTCGTCTACAGGTATTTCGTTACCTGGTGTCGCAGTTCCAAGGTTTAGGTTTTGTTGAAGCTGGGTTACTAGTGTGGGTATAGCAGCTTCTATCTGCTGTGTTACTAATCGTGAGATTCTATCATCCTCATTGGTGGTTGTGTTTACAGGAGTTTCTTCTCCGAGCCTGGTTCTAGGTCGTCCTACTCGCGCCGTTCTTCTTACGGGCTGTGTGTTCCTTCTTGACGGCATGATTTTCTATAGTTAGTTGTAGTCAATGTTAAAAGAATTTTAAATTCTTAATAGTATTTTAGCTAACACATAACAAGAAATAATTCCAAACATAACAGATATATTTCATTTAAGTTCTTATTAAGGATTTTTTTTGCATGTTAAAGTTAGAAGGTAATTCTAATTTCCATGAACCCATTTCCATATCCTCGAAAAGATGCTTTTCTTGGGTGCCTTCAATTCTTTAACATCCTGTTGAATACTCCTGATTCCTTGTTGGATTTTCTTAAGCTGTTTAAGAGTTTGTTGAGCTGTCGTTATTTGGTCCTCATCCATCTTTTGTCTTTTGGTTTCTCTTTCATCGTTCTTGGGAGAGTCAGCTTTTTGTATTTCTGTATCTTTATCTTGCTTAGCCTGGAATCTGTCTTCGCGTCGTACCTTTTTCCTGGGAGTTTTAATTGTATATCCTCCTATTGTTACTGGTGCACGTCGGACATAGAATTTTGGCTTATGGTTATTTTCAATTTTAGTTTGAAGAGTTTCCAGGACTTGCTGAGGTTCGGGTTCAGATGTGATTTCTTTATAATCGCTATGGTCTGAATATTCAGATGGGTCAGTCTCACTGTGATAATTATCAGTGCTCATAGCTGCAAAAAGTCTTTTTATAATTTTGAGCAAAATAGTTAGTCACTTATTTTCACATATTATAAATAAATCTTTTACCTTTAAATTTACTAAGAGGTAATGTTAGAATATTCATGAAATCACAAAAATTCACGTATACACATAACATGCATATCATAATACGAGCTTATGGTTATAGTCTAGGCATTTTATGATACCTAATTCTCTATAACCAATGGCTCTGATACCAACCTGTCACATCCTGGCGGAAGCGTGAGATGCTTAGGGTGTGACTTGTCTGTTCAGAACTCATTGATTTACAAATTTTAACAGATAGCACAACAGCATAAGACAAACATAACATAATTCATAAGATAATATTAGAGTTAGGATTACATCAAATCAAAATAGTCAAAATTTGATTTAAATATAATTCTGTTACAAACACATTATCTAACTACTACATCTTTTAGTAACGATGGAAGTGCGCGTCCACCGATATGCTGAGATCATACATGTTAACAGTTAGATTAACACAAACTTTTCTCATGACTTCTCCCCAGCCATTGTAAACATCAAAAGAAAACATAATGCTGTTACTCATAGTAATTTTCCTGAAAAAGTATACTCAAAATAGTCAACATAAAGTTGGTGAGTTCATAGGTTTATCTTAAACAAAATATTATTGATACATCATATACAACCAAACCTTACTTAATAATCAGATCATCCATACTGTCATAACATAATTCATAAATCAGATAATATAGCATCACAACACTCATCCTGTTGGTGCAGGAAATAATTTTCCTAAGTAGCGCTACCTATATTATCCAACGGTTCCACATCCGAATTAATGGTTGTAACATAAATGACAGTACATCTCAAAAATTGCATCAATCATAAAATCAATAGTATGCTTTTTCCCCCAAAAGTTTATAAGAATAAAACGGGGCTATGAATCTCACCTCTTACTCCAAATGATAACCTATAAACAAAAATATTTATAGTTTAGAAAAATGTATTTTCTTTAACATTTTTAGCATCTCAAATTATAAAATTTATTTTCAGAAATTATATTAAGGTATACATCACGAAATTTTTACAGTAAGTGGGTCCTAAAATTAGATATAATATAGTAAAATTTCATTTTCTTATTATTTACAGTTTATTTTCTATAATTTTTACATTAGTTGAATAATTTATCAGAAATATTTTCGAGCCTCTAAAAATTCTCAAATTTTGTCAGAATATTTGCCACAACATTTATAGTTTCTCAAAAGTTTCTCAAATCCCAAATCATGGCAGAGTCAATTTTTATGATTTTTATTATTTTACCAATATTCAGTAAAAATATTAAAATATGTCCAAAAATTCCTATTTTTATACAGGCTGTTCTATTCTAATTTTCATATTTTCTGTAAACTTTTCGTAATTTATTTCACAGTTTAAATATTTTTACCGATTTTTAGTTAGCAGAACTTTTAAAAATCCATATCTTAGGCATATCTTTGAGTTAGGTCACAAAACCTTTTTTGGAAGTCTTATAAATTGTAATAATTAATATATAATTTTTCCACACATTTTCCAGGGTCGGTTCTTCCAGTATGAATTTTTCTTTTAAATACTTAGATAATTTATATAAATTATTTTACTTATAGAAATGACATCAAAATTTGCAGAACTATACCTCTTAATATGCTAAACATATTTTAAATGTTTGTTCCCACAATGATAGTCAGTTACATAGCAAACTGAATTTAACAAGTTGCACATAGAATTTTTAATCCTTAATTGATAATTTCTTTTATATACCTCTTGATTATCAATATTCATCTATTTTCTTTAGGTTATAAAACCTTTCTTACTTCTGTTCAAAAATAAAGTTAGTATATTTACAAGATTCATGAAGATCTTTGAATGTTAAATCATAAGGGTTAGTCATATGTGTTTATTTAAACACATTCATAGCCTTTGTAATCTTAATTAGTTATGATTTAAGGAATGAAACCTTGATTTTGTCAGAAGGAGAGGGTGATGATAGCTGATGGTAGCTTCTACTTCGGTTCTCCAACTTGTGTGGGTGTCTTGAGCTTCCAAGGTTTCGATTTCCCTTGAACCGGTGTATGAGATGCTGAGTATTCAAGTTGCGGTTAGTATGTGTTTGATAGAAGGAACCGAGAGTGTAGAGGGTGTGGGAGATGGTGGTGATATACGGGTTGTGTGAGGTGTTCGTGAGGTGAGGAACGGAGGTGGAGATGGTTGTGTTGTTCGCTTATGGTGGTGGTGACCGAGAGTGTTTGTTGGTTTGTGTGGTTTATGCAATGGCCGAGAGGTGGTCTTACGGGAGTTTCGGCTGAAGCTATTAATTCCACTAATCATGAAGCCTCTATTAGCTTGGATGAGTAAGCTAGTCTTAGGTCCAATATGTGTCATGCAAAGAAGCAAGTGTGGTGTCTAGGTGTCGAACAAAGGAGCCAAGGAGTCATCATGCAATCATTACAAGATTAACCAATGTTTAAAGTTATTAATCGGGTAGTTTATGGTGCTAATGAACCGAGACCTAATCCTAAATGGTGCTTAGGTTTGAGGTTTGGGTGTACAAAGTTTACTTAGTTTTGTTTTGATGTAAGTTTCTTTGATGTTAACTTTGTATTGAGGTATTTGGTTGGGTTATGGTTGGTTCACTTGGTGTTTGTTTGATGTATTTTGGTCACAGAAGGTTCAATATCAAAAGATTACGTATTCGAATACATGCACACGTAATTTTTGTGCATGCATGCAAGCATGCATACGTACAACATATATATACATACACATAAACACACATAAGTTATAAGAAGTTACTAAATATAAAATAATATATATGATGGTGTAGTAAAATATTAACGTATGAAATCCTAAATATTTAGGGTTGTCACAAATTTTGAGTGAAATTAGAATGTTAACTTAAACATTTTATTGAAATGTAAAATATTTTATGGATAAGTGGAAAAAATATGAATTTCAATGAATGTGAAAAAGTTTTTCAATCCAAATTTCATACGTTGACCAACCAAACACGATTTTGAATGAAAATCTTTTCAATTCCAATTCCTGATAATTGCGAACCAAATGGGACCTAAAGGGATGTAAATATGGAATGTTTGTAACTTGAAAGAGATCATGGAATAGCTCAAATGAACAGGAAAAATAAAGGTTGACCTCGTAGGAAGACGACATGTGACAAGTAAAATCATTTATTTATTATAATAAAATATGATGATTTTGTTATTGGACTTACCATTGACAACTAAAATAAAAGTTATGTATGTTATTAATCAAATCAGTATGTATTATTATCAACTAGTGAGTGGCATTTTAAATGATTAAAATACAATTTACCATTAAAATAATAACGAATTCTCATTCAACTATGTAATTAAATACATAGTCATTATATCGTCCTCTTTCTCGTTAAGACTTCATACTCTACAAGTTTTACTTGAGGTATATATATTAAAAAAAAATTGATTAATATATCTGAAATTATGATCATTTGATGGATACATATATTATTATATTAAATTTGAGAGGGATATGCCAAATTTTCTTGTCTGTTCAAAGTTCAAACTAAAGATACTTTTTTTCTAGTCACAATCTACTTTCGAACAATCTTGTCTTTGTATACACACCTACTATAAATGTTTATTTTAATAATGTTAGAAAATCAACCATATAAGTTAAATGTTCTTCTAAGATACATTCATCTTTAAATAGTGTACCTTTGAAGATCAAACCATAATCAAACAATTGAAAGGTTATACATCAAATAGATAAGGGTAAACAAACAGTCACGTGGAATCTTTGGAGAAATTTTAAAACTCAACAAAATGCTTAGGAGTAGCAAATCATCAACATTGTTAATGTTATATATGGTGACAAAGTTAAACATGACATCCTTCATTAGCAACAAACATAGAAACCAAATATTCATTCATCCACTCAATAAGTATTATAACATCTCACGAGATCTTATAAAACGGATTTTAAAGAAACACCAATTCGACAAATATAAAATCTAAGTCAAAGGAGGATGTTTTACGTATTTGATGTGTTCTTTCAAATGTGAAAGAGATAAAAGTCAAAACATGTGTATAAGAAACGATGCTAGCAAGATAAAAACACATCAAGTCAACGGATTAACTTTTGAGTGGCAAAATGAAAACAATATGAAAATCTATCACTTATAATAATCAAAGGTTTTGAGGTGTCACATATTATCATTTTAAAGTCTTTAAAATTTTGTTTTCCGCCTAAATATTTTTTTTAATTTTCTTTTTTAAACTCCTAAATTGAGTAAATACCTTTTAAATGTTTCCATTTTTCTGATTTTAAATTATAAACATTAAATATAGGATAACTTTTGATTGACAAATAATTTTATTCTTTAAATACATTATTTAAATATAAATTTAACTATGAATTGTTACTATATAAGTATATTTTTTTATGAGAAAACAATTTCATGCGCCACACACACATATAAAATCTATTATCTATACCACTTAATGAATTAATATTTTAAGGGACACGCGGCGTAACTCTAGAGCCCATCCATAAAATTTTTTGCCAACATTCTCATTCCGCCTCATTATTTTAGGCAATTAAATTACTTGTAATAATTCAATATCATAATAAATTTATTTCATGTTAGCTCTCTAAAAGCAAATAATAATTTATTATCATATAAAATATTTATTCATTGTAATTTTTTTTTATGATTTAACCCGTGTAATATACGTGAATCTAACCTAGTAGTAGATATACGTGGTCCGATCGTGAATCACCATAAATATTAGTTAAGGTTAATATTAATGAATGACAATTAGTTGGGATCGATATGACTCATTAAGATGTGTATAACACATGAAGCAATTTTTACAGCCTAATAAAATCCATCATGGTCCATCTCATCATGACTATTAAGCCCCAATACATTCCATTAAGACAAGAATGACACACTATAAATCATCACGGCCTAATAGGGTTCACTACAACCTAATATAATTCTTAAACTTGATATCCAGTATGAATTAGATATTTAACAAGTTATTCCTCACACTTTACTTTTAAGTGAGTTGCAAAAATACAAGCTCGACATCATTATAATATCAATATCTTATGCTCTAAACATACTTTCAATATCAAGATAGATCATAGAGACAAAAAAATTATATGCGAAAGATTTATTGTAACATTCATGTTTAACGCCTATTTTTGGGTGAGTAGGATGTTTATGAGTTTCATTATAATTAGTTATTGCAACCTGCGCGTTGCTGCGGGATCATCTCGACATGCTATGGAAACAATAAAAAACAAAGAAATCATCACATGTTTTGGGTCTTGAATGCCACAATATCTTTAACCACAAATTAGCACATTGAGTTCAGTTAAAATACATACATAGGTTATGTCATATATCGAACAACATCATAGACATAAGATATAATTTATAAGGATGTCTTAAACATTAAATCTATGCATATTGTGTATTTAATTATGTAATTGAAGTATATGAACGTAACATAAGTTAGGTATAGGGTTTTTTATTTATAAATGAGTAAGTATGACGTATTGTTCAAATAAAAATAGACAAATAATTAAGTAAACGTTCGATAACTAATTTATTTTGGTTTTTTCTCGTTCAAACATAATGTGAAAATATTATTTAATAAAGCTTTTATATTCTTCTCGATAACATCAGTCAATCTTTTAATACAACTAGGTTTTTCCCACAGCGCTTCACGGCGGGAGTTCGGTGATTTCATCGTGTTACGCTACAGGGGCTGAGTTCGGTCCTCTATAGTTTGGCCTGCAAACCACAAAAGGAATTTTGATAATGCTTTTGATTATACAAAAGAAATGGCAACAATGTTACTCGCTCATAAATTGTTGGATCCATCACAACAACACGAGATTCGTTTGGTCGCTTGAGTTAACCAGAGCTTCATTGTGCGTTACTACATGAGTTAAGTTTGAGTTGAATCTAGTTTTACAACTCCAAAAAATAATCTAAATAACCAACAAATTAATAGATTCAATAAAGACATCTAACATAAAATATTTTTATGTAAACGCTTCAAACATATATAGAATGGAAAGACTTATATGAAATAGATGCAAAAAAGTTGAAAATACAACTACTAACCTGAGAACATGAAACTTAGTTTCAACTTTGATGCCAATTCTTTTGACAAAACAATAAACTTTACATGATCATTTTACAACAAAAATCAATTGTATAGTGCTTTTAAGACAGATAATATCAATAGTATCAAATCCAACTAACTTGTACCAATGAACCATGAATATCGTTGAATGAATATAACTAAACTTGCTCATAGCTATCAATTATCGGTCATTCCATCTGCAGGACCGGTGAAGGGTGTCAATGCAACAGTTTCACAAGGTTAGGAGAGTTATAACACTTAGCAGATCAAGTAGAGAACCGGCTTAGATGAAACAATGAACACAAGTAAAAGAACAATAACAAGAACACTCAAATATGGTTTTCAAGAATAATGTATATTGCTCTTAAGTTCTTACAAATGTTACAAAGCCTACATGAAGATACAAGTACTTGAGATACTTTATATTACATCTTACAGTCGGACATACTTTAAAGGCCAGCTGGAAACACTAATCTAGACAACAAGATCAATGTGAAGTCAAAAGGCATATTGCCTTTTTACTAGTGACTATGACATGCCATAGCTCATCCTTATCTATTACAAAAAGGATAAAAGTACATAGTTGGAAAGTTACAGATTCAACACCTTAATCTACAGTTGACAAAAGTATGGACTTTTCACCAACTCATGCTAGTTGGTGATTCTTCAGAGATGACAGCGGAAAGGTGTTTCAGCTTTTGTCAAAAGTATGTCAGAGAAGACATGTCTTCTCTGTTTTCGGAAGAAATCAGTCTTGGCTTCCGAAGACTTTGTCTTTGAAGCTTCGGAAGACTTCATCTTTGGCTTCGGAAGAATTGGTCTTTTGGCTTCGGAAGATTTGATACTTAGTATAATTCACTAAGTTATATCAAATCTTCCGAAGTACTTTCCTTGTACTTCACATGTGCATGCTGAGAGCTCTTTGGTTGCTCTTTGGTTGCATCAGCCTCTAAGTGTAATCCTTACACCATCCATGATACCTTAACTTTGTAATTAGCTCTTAATATAGGTAAGAAGTTGTAGTTCAAATCGAAATTCAAACTCGACTCGTAAATATTTTCGCACCTTCCTTAGCTCTCTGGTTTATTTGAGGTCATTAAAATAGACACTTTATTCCCTCCAAGTGAATCTTAAGAATTATAATCTAAATAATGAAGTTGACTTTTACCTTTGATAAAATCGAAAAATATTAAAGATTTCACAGTCACATGTATTTGTTATAGCATTGAGATTGCCAGGGTTATACATTAACCTTTATCCCCTCTAGTTATGTCTTAACCAAGAAGTAACTTTTTAATTCGTTCCTTTATCTTGTCAATCTCTACAAACTCATGAAATATTATACACCACATTAGGTTTAAGGTAAGAACACAACTCAACTCTGAAAAACTTAACTCATATATACCTCGTGCCTATGCGGCAGGGTCGTCGTACGTTGTGTGGTCAATAATTCCTCCCACTATTTATAGTTGTAAAACTGATGCTTGAATTGACAGAAAACAATGTAAAGTCAATATTTTTTATTGATTATGCAACTAAACTAATCAATATGTAAAGCATAAATGACATCTTTTAACATGAAAATGAAACTACCAAAATTTGGCCTAATCAAGAATACACTCTTAAGGTATTGAATTTATTTTTCTTTCATGTCATAGAAAACATGTTTTTTTAAACTAAAATAAATTGGTTTCTTTAGTAATTTATCAGCTTCTATAATATAAAGTGGTAGTTATGTGCAGACCTTACCCCAAGACACATGAGGATGAATCATTAACATTCTATAATCAAGAGCAAAATTAGGGTTGGCTTTAGGTTTAGATGGTAATTGGTTAATTGTGTCCTGAAATGTCTTAAACGTTCATTTAACAACCTTATCTCCCATTTGCTATGTGAATAAATATCGTCTTCTTGAGAAGTAATAGAAGAAACCATATCAGAATTTAAAGAATTCATATTCATAGATAATTTTCTTTAAAACGTAGAAAGTTATACGCATTAAAAATGGGCCGAAGTTGCTAATATGCTATCATATCATACCAACGAAGTTGCACGAGTTTATTTCATTGACCTAATTCCTTGAATAACATGTTTATTCACACCCTAGCCATTGTGTTACTGATATGCTCTAAATTATACATAGAAAACATATCAAAGACACATCAATTATTCTTATAACTCTTACTTAAAATGATGAAATTGAATTTAAAAGTGTTAAATTATGTTTATAAGCTTTCGAAAGACCAAGATGGACAAAAGGACCATAATTAAGAAGAAATTGAAGAAAAACAAGCTTCGGAGTCCAGGCATGAGGTCGTGACTCATTATGCACGACCCCATGCCTAGCTTGAAACACACCCCCGTGCTTAAATTAGCACACCCCCATGTTTGGCAGTCTGACGGGACAAAGGTACTGTCGAAAAAGGAGCACGAGGGCGTGCCCCATGAAGTAGGGCGCATGCCCACCTCAAGCACGGGGTCGAGCCCGACCATTCTTGCACGTACGAACCGATCAACTTTCGTAAGCATTGTACTAGCACGGGGCCGTGCCTAAAAACTCTAGAAAGCCTATAAATAAAGGCTCATTTGTAACATTTTGAGAAGCATTTGTAGGGGGAAACTCTGCTGAATTCTCTCGGGAATCCGGACTAAAGAACCCTTTGGAAGGCTTGGCAGGTGTATTCAACATTTAGAAGAAGCTTGGGGTTGTCTAAACATCATACATTGTGGATCACCGGTTTGATTGTTTTATTTTACCGATGATTTTATATTTATCTTCTATTTTAGTTGTTGTTATGTTCAAGCTCATTATGAGCTAAACTCTTATTATCATCCTAATTGGATGAAAGTTATGTAATTTGTTGTGAACTAATGTTATGTTATGTTATTGTTATGGTAATTTTGGGTAAACTCATCCTAATTGAATGAAACTTATGTAATTTGTTGTGAACTAATGTTGTGTTATATTATTGTTATGGTAAGAATTTTGGGTAAACTTTTGATAGGTACTTGGGTAGCATCTACATTTGCAAGACCGTTTGAGGGATGGTCAATTACAACACAACACACAATGAGGAAAGTGTTTAGAACACTTAACAGATCAAATAGGGAATTGGTAACACAATAAGGTTTGATGCTAAGAACACTAGCAAGAATGAGATAAAACAAGAACAAACAACACAAGTATTTGGTTTTCAAGAATGTTGTATATTGCTCTCAAGTTCTTTTACAAGTGTTACAAAGCATAAGAAAAGATAAAAGGACCTGAGATACTTTATACTATATCCTACAACCGGCCATACTTAGAAGGCCAACTGGAAACATTTGAATTAGACAACAAAATCAAATGTAGAGACAAAAGGCAGATTGCCTTTTGACTAGTGACTATGACATGTCATAGCTCACATCCTAATATATTACAAAAAGGATAAAAGTACATAAAGTAGAAAGCAAAAGGACTCAAGACCTCAATGTACAGTTACCAAAAGCATGGACCTTTTCACCAACTTATGTAAGTTGATGAATAATCAGAGTTGTAACGGAAAGTGGTCCAACGTTATGATAAAGTACATCAGATAAAGCATGTGTTCAAAAGTCTTCGAAAGAAATCTGTCTTCACTTCTTGGCTTCGGAAGACTTTGTCTTTGAAGCTTCGGAAGACTTCACTTTTACCTTCGGAAGATGTTGGTCTTGGCTTCGGAAGATTTTACACTTCAAATATTTCTAATGCATGATGTAAAACTTCCAAAGCATTTCTACTCTGTACTTCAGTGCATGCATGCAGGAAAGACTTTGGATGTTTTATGTAACACCCGATTATTTTCTTTAAAGCCGACAAAAGGAAGAAAAGAAATAAAGTCCAAAGTCGAGGGACCAAACTTGGCAAAACGAGAGAATCTTTAGAGGAGTGGGGGTATAAAAGGGGCATGGCAGCCCATTCTCCTCTCATTCTCCTTTTTTCATTTGGCTAGAGAGAGAGAGAGAAAGGAGCAAGAGCAAAATCTAGGTTTTTTGAAGAATCAAGAGCAAAAGATGAGGTGTAGCGGTATGGATTGAAGCCTACTCGAAGGGGTTATTAATATGAGTTCTAGGACCCCTCTTTTACATGTTTTCAACTGATTTGAGGCTGGAACATATAGTAAAACCCGTTTTTGAAGTGTGTGTGTTGAACCCGGGTGTATGTGTTTGTGTGTGATTCGAGTGGGGTTTGATTTCGGGCTTGTGTGTGCTTGAATGGTGTTGTGGTAGGTGTTTCTAAGGTTTAGGATGGTTGATTTGAGCCTAGAACAGGTTTGGGAGGGCTTGGAGGCCGAAAATGGCAGTTTGGGTTCGGGATGAACTGCATTAGTTAGGGCTACGCGGCCGAATGGCATGCGACTGGAGGCCATACGACCGAAAGGCATGCGACTGAGGTCCATGCGCACGGGTGCCATGCGACTGAGGTCCATACGCATGAAAGTCATACGACTGAAGTTCATGCGCCTGTAAGGTATGCGATTGATGGTTACACAACTGAGGTCCATGCGCCTGGAGGCCATGCGACTGAGGTTCATACGCACGAAGGTTATGTGACTGAAGCCCATGTGCCTGAAGTCATGCGACTGAAGGCCATACGCATGGAAGCTATGCGACTGAGAGCCCATACACATACGTGTCCATTCGCCCATAGTATTCATCCGCATAGGTCCATCCGCATAGGGTTCATTCGCCTGATGTCCATTCGCCTAAGTGTTCAGTCGCTTGGGAGGCCATGCGACTGAAGGGTGTTCATACGCCCAAATAGGGCTCATGCGCCCGAAAGAACTTAGTTTATTATCTGATTCTCGAGAGAAAAGGGTAAAAGTAGGCTTTGACTTGGAAGATTCCCGGGGTTTATGTAAGTTGACTTTTGAAGTCAAAGATGATGATGATGTATGATGATGATGTTATGTATGATGTTATGCATGATGGTATGTGTGATATATGTTATGTATGCAAGCTGATATGTATGAAGATTTGCATGATCTTGTTGATGTTCCTGTTTATGTATGTTTATCTTCCCGTGGCTTTGCGTTGAATGATAATGAATGAAATGATTAAGTATGATGTAACGTAAAATGGAAGATAATGAAAAGAGGAACGAAATAATGAATGCATGCATTAATGAACGAATGAAAGTATGAAAGGATTGCAAGCAAATGGAAGGAGGTTCACAACTCATTGAGAGTTGTTAGCTCAACTGTGTGTGTATTTACAGCGTGTGATTTTGGCTAACTCATAAAGGTTCATACACACAGTAAGAGTTCAGTCTCGGTGACTGCTCCAACACGTGCGATTTCCTAATTACTGTGTGTTATACAGCGTGCGATCTTGGCGAACCCATAAGAGTTCACACACACAGGAGGAGTCTGTCCTAGTGACCACTCCGTACGTGCGATATGGGGTCCTTGTCGCTTAACCCTAGATGAAATTGCTCGGTGCTCTAGAGGGGGGTTAAGTACATGACAGGACCTAGATAAAAGTGAAAGATAATAAATGTACGAAAAGTGCGATAAGTACGAAATGTGCGAAACGTGCAAAATGTACGAAACGAACGATGATGAAGATAATATTTATTACGTTGATGTACGTATGATGTGTGATCACGTGTGATAGTAATGAAAATGCTTTAATGAATGAAAGGTAATGTGATGTTTTTATAAAACTAGAACTCACTCAGCAACACTGACTTTTATGTGTTTCCAGTTGGCAGGTAAGGTTGCTGAGGATGGCACGGGGCGGCTACTCAGCTCATTTTGGATGGCATTCTTTTGTTTAATGTTTTTGCATTGTAATGCGAACAAACGATGTTTTGTAACAAATGTTGTATTAACTTGCAAAAGCATTTATAATGAAATGTTTGTTTTAATGTTTCCGCTGCAATGTTTTCTTTAAGTTAATAAACCTATATGTTTTATGTGCGATGTTGGCCAGCTGTAAGCATCCCGGAAACGGGGCCTTACAAGTTGGTATCAGAGCCAAAGTTTAAGTGAAACGGGTAAATTTTCAAAATAAACCTTAACTTAAACTGAAAATGGGACCGAAAGGGAAGGGATGCCAATCTGAGTAGCTGCGTGCCATCAGGTATTTTCTTAATGATAATCGGTATTATGTGCGCATGTTATGTGGTTTATGTGCTGCTTGTAGATTTAGATATTGATGTAGTCAGGATAGGTAATGCTCGGGGTATGAAGAGTAAAGTAAGTGGCTAATCACAACTGGCCACTGTAATTAGGGACTTACTATACTTGACATAAACTGAGCTGTTCCCTTGAATGACCGTGTTAGTGTTTGAATTTTTCAGTGTATTAGAGAATGGCCGGTGGTAGATCGTCTAAAGCTTCACGTGGTGGAGGTCGTGGTGCTGAACCGCGACCCAAAAGAGGAAGACCTAGAGTCGAAAAGGTGGTTCCTGAAGAACCGGAGACCCCTCATCCAGAGGGCGGAGATGAGAGCGTCAATTTGAGAGCCTCAGTAAAGGAGGCAGTTGTGGAAGAAGTTCATCAGGTCATGCAGACGATCTTACCGTCTGTGGTGACTGAAGTGATAAGGGCTGTACGAGAAGGAGAGAGAAAGGAAAGGAACAGGTCCGCGGGAGGACAGGAGGGGCCGGAGACCGAAATGGTTCTCTCTGATGATGAAGAAGAGGAAGAAGAGCCTGCGCCGGAGGCGGCACGGGGCTGTAATTATGGGGCATTTATGAGATGCAAGCCCCCAACTTTTGATGGTAACAGCACTGCTGCTGCTGCTCACCGGTGGGTGAGGGAGATGGAAGCCGTTCTTGATATCAGTGAGTGTCGGGAGGACCAAAAGGTGAAGTTTGGTGCCCACTCGTTTGTGGACTCAGCTCTGTGTTGGTGGGACAATATTGTCCAAGCCGAGGGTAGTCGGGCGATTGGAAGAATGAGGTGGTGTGAGTTAAAGAAGCTGGTAATTGAGGAGTTTTGTCCTCACCGGGAGATGGATAATGTGGAAAGGGAGTTCCTGCAGCTGGAGGCGGGAACAATGACACATCAACAATACACCACCAAGTTTAATGAGATGGCATGGCTGGTGCCGGATCAAGTGACGCCTCTATCGCGAAAGATCAAGAGGTATATTCAGGGTTTGCCAGCGGATATTCACAGGCAGATGATCGCTGCCCGACCGAGCACGTTTAGGTCGGTAATTGACTTGGCAGGGAGGTTGTATGATGAAAGAACTGTGGTGGTGGCTGAGGAGAGCATGAAGGGTTGTGGCGACCGGAACTGGAATGGGAAAAGGTTTGGTTGGGGTGGTGCCCCGACGAGTAACAAGAAGGCACGGGTGGATGACCGCCGTGTGGTCACACCTGGTGCGGGGTCGAAGAGGTTTGGTAAATACGGAAAGGAGCATTCGGGAGAATGCAAATGGGAGTCAAACATTTGCTTTAAGTGTGGAAAGCCTGGTCATATGGCTAGAGATTGTGGGGTTGTAAGGTGCTACAACTGTGGGGAAAGTGGTCACATGAGTAGAGACTGTAAGAAGCCGAGGGCTGAGGGTTCGGGGGTGAAGAAAACTGGAGGAGAAGGACAGAGGGCGAGCGCCAGAGCGTTTATGATGACGCAAAAGGAGGCTAGGACGGACCTGATGTTGTGTCAGGGACGTTTCTAGTAAACCAAACTTTAGCCTCTGTGTTGTTTGATTCTGGTGCCAGTAAAATTTTATTTCTGCTACTTTCTGTGCTAAACTGCCTGTTAGTAGTAGGAGTGTTGATGCGCCCTTTGATGTAGAAACTGCCATATGTAAGTCTACCAGGATTTCTGAGATGATAGAAGGTTGTGATGTGGAATTAGAAGGTCACAAGTTTCCTGTTAGACCATTTGTGATGACCTTAGGTGGTTTCGATGTAGTTCTTGGGATGGATTAGTTAGGACTACGAGGCGAACATTGTGTGTCGCAAGAAGATGATTTGTTTGACAGTGCTTGACGGGAGTTCGGTGACGGTTTATGGTGATCGGGTCACGACGATTCCGAAAGTGATTTCAATGGCGGTGGCGGGAAAGTGTATGAGGCGTGGATGTAGTGCCTACTTGGCCTATGTAAAGGATGTGGATACGCCAACACCACAACTAACCGATGTACCGGTTGTGTGTGACTTTCCAGATGTATTTCCCGAAGACTTACCAGGAGTGCCACCCTACCATGAGATCGAATTTCAGATCGATTTGATACCAGGTGCCCAACCTGTTGCTAAGGCGCCGTACAGTTGGCTCCTACTGAGATGAAAGAGTTGATGGAAGAATTGCAGGAGTTGCTTGACAAGGGGTTCATTAGACCGAGTATCTCTCCTTGGGGTGCCCCGGTCTTATTCGTGAAGAAGAAAGACGGTAGCATGAGGATGTGTATCGACTACCGTGAGTTGAACAAATTGACAGTGAAGAACCGGTACTCGTTACCGAGGATTGATGATTTGTTTGATCAGCTTCAAGGTGCCAGTTGGTTCTCAAGGATAGATCTCCGATCGGGTTACCATCAGCTGAAGGTGAAGGAGCAGGATATTCCTAAATCAGCTTTCCGCACGCGTTATGGTCACTATGAGTTCCTCGTTATGTCTTTTGGTTTGACCAACGCGCCAGTTGCTTTTATGGACTTGATGAATCGAGTGTGTCGGTCGATGTTGGATAAATCAGTGATCGTGTTTATTGATGATATCCTTATCTATTCGAGGAAGAATGAGCATGCCGGTCACATTCGAGAGGTGTTGGAGACGTTGAGAAGGGAGAAGTTGTATGCTAAATTCTCCAAGTGCGCGTTCTGGTTGCGCAAGGTTCAGTTTTTTGGTCACGTGGTGAATCCCGAAGGTATTATGGTGGACCCGACGAAAGTGGAGGCGGTGATGCAATGGAAGTATCCAAAAACGCCATCCGAGATTCGTAGTTTCTTGGGTTTGGCGGGCTATTACAGAAGGTTTATTCAAGACTTCTCTAAGATAGCTTCTCCACTAACCAAGTTGACCCGGAAGGATGTAAAGTTTGTATGGGGTCAAGATCAAGAGAAGGCGTTTGAGGAGTTAAAGGCGAGGTTGACTCAAGCTCCTGTTTTGTCGTTACCCGATGGAAGTGAAGATTTGGTGGTTTATTCTGATGCTTCCTACTCGGGGTTGGGGTGTGTATTAATGCAGAGAGGAAAGGTTATAGCCTATGCATCCCGACAGTTGAAGGTTCATGAGGTTAACTATCCTACTCATGATTTAGAGCTAGCAGCCGTGGTCTTTGCGTTAAAGATTTGGAGGCACTACCTGTATGGGACGAAATGCACCATATTCACTAACCATGAGAGCTTGAAGTACTTCTTCGAGCAGAAGGATTTGAACATGATGCAAAGGAGATGGTTGGAGCTCATAAAAGACTATGATTGCGAGATCCATTACCATCCGGGCAAGGTCAACGTGGTGGCAACGCCTTTAGCCGAAAGGAGAGACCCGAGCCGATTCGGGTGAAAGCTTACCAGTTGATCATGACCTCTGATCTGATGAAGCAAGTCAAGGAGTTTCAAGATGAAGCATTGAAAGAAGATCATCTTAACTCTGAAAGAATGAGAGGTCTGGTCGCGGAATTGGGTGAAAACACACTTGGTGTTAAGACCCGATTCGGGCGGATGTGGATTCCTCGTTTTGGGGATCTACGTGTGAAGATCATGGATGAAGCTCATAAGACTCGATACTCTATTCATCCCGGTGCTACAAAGATGTATCAAGACATGAAGAAAGATTATGGTGGCCGGGTATGAAACGTGATGTGCTGGAGTATGTGAGTGAATGCCTTACTTGCTTACAAGTGAAGGCCGAGCATCAAAAGCCGTAGGGGAAGATTCAACCTTTGGATATACCGGAGTGGAAGTGGGAGCACATCACCATGGATTTTATTACGAAGCTGCCGCGTACCGCGCGAGGGTATGATGCTATATGGGTGATTGTTGATCGTCTGACAAAAAGTGCTCATTTCCTACCGATCCGCGAGACATATTCATCCGAGAGGTTGGCTGATCTTTTCATTAAGGAGATTGTAACTCGTCATGGTGTGTCGGTGTCTATTGTGTCTGATCGTGACACCCGGTTTACATCTAAATTTTGGAAGAAATTCTACGATGCTATGGGGACGAGGTTACACATTAGCACGGCTTATCATCCCCAGGCTGATGGTCAGTCAGAAAGGACCATTCAGACGTTGGAGGATATGCTTCGGGCATGTGTTATTGATTTTGGAGGAAGTTGGGATGACCACTTACCGTTAGCGGAGAACAACAGTTATCATGCCAGTATTGGTATGCCTCCTTATGAGATGCTATAGGGTAGTAAATGCAGAACACCCGTGTGTTAGGGTGATATTGGTCAGAAAGAGTTAGGGACCGTCGAGGTAATCGAGGCTACGACTGAGAAGCTTGAAAGGATTAAAGCCTTTATGAAAGCAGCCAAGGATAGACAGAAGTCGTATGCTGATAAACGACGTAGACCGATTGAGTACCAGGTGGGTGATAGAGTTATGTTGAAAGTCTCACCTTGGAAGGGTATCATTCGGTTCAGAAAGCGGGGCAAGTTGAGCTCAAGGTACATAGAGCCTTTCCGAATCATTGCTTGAGTAGGGGAGGTGGCGTATAGACTAGAATTACCAGAGGAGTTAAGTAGAATTCACCCGACATTCCATGTATCTCATCTGAGGAAATGTTTAGCAGACGAAGATATGGTTGTCCCACTGGAAGATATCAAGGTAGACGAACGACTCAATTATGTGGAGCAACCAGTGGCAATCATCGACCGTAAAGAGAAGAGATTGAGGAATAAAGTGGTCCCACTTGTGCGCGTACAGTGGAAGCACAGAAAGGGACCTGAGTCTACGTAGGAGACTGAAGAAGATATGAGAAAGCATTACCCACGTTTGTTCGAGTAATAACGGGTTTCAGGGACGAAACCTATATAAGGGGGTGGACTTGTAACACCCAGTTATTTTCTTTGAAGCCGACAAAAGGAAGAAAAGAAATAAAGCCCAAAGTCGAGGGACCAAACTTGCAAAATAAGAGAATCTTTGGAGGAGTGGGGGTATAAAAGGGGCATGGCAGCCCATTCTCCTCTCATTCTCTCCTTTTCATTCGGCTAGAGAGAGAGAGAGAGAGAGAGAAAGGAGCAAGAGCAAAACCTAGGGTTTTTGAAGAATCAAGTGCAAAAGTTGAGGTGTAGCGGGTTGGATTGAAGCTCTACTCGAAGGGGTTGTTAATGTGAGTTCTAGGACCCCTCTTTTACATGTTTTCAACTGATTTGGGGCTGGAACACATAGTAAAACCCGTTTTTGAAGTGTGTGTGTTGAACCCGGGTGTATGTGTTTGTGTGTGATTCGAGTGGGGTTTGATTTCGGGCTTGTGTGTGCTTGAATGGTGTTGTGGTAGGTGTTTCTAAGGTTTAGGATGGTTGATTTGAGCCTAGAACAGGTTTGGGAGGGCTTGGAGGCCGAAAATGGCAGTTTGGGTTCGGGATGAACTGCATTTTGCATAAGTTAGGGCTATACGGCCGAAAGGCATGCGAATGAGGTCCATGCGCACGGGTGCCATGCGACTGAGGTCCATACGTATGAAAGTCATACGACTAAAGTTCATGCGCCTGTAAGGTATGCGATTGAAGGTTATACGACTGAGGTCCATGCGCCTGGAGGCCATGCGACTGAGGTTCATACGAACGAAGGCTATGTGACTGAAGCCCATGCGGCTGAAGTCATGCGACTGAAGGCCATACGCATGGAAGCTATGCGACTGAGAGCCCATACGCATAGGTGTCCATTCGCCCATAGTATTCATCCGCATAGGTCCATCCGCATAGGGTTCATTCGCCTGACATCCATTCGCCTAAGTGTTCAGTCGCCTGGGAGGCCATGCGACTGAAGGGTGTTCATACGCCCAAATAGGGCTCATGCACCCGAAAGAACTTAGTTTATTATCTGATTCTCGGGAGAAAAGGGTAAAAGTAGGCTTTGACTTGGAAGATTCCCGGGGGTTTATGTAAGTTGACTTTTGATGTCAAAGATGATGATGTATGATAATGATGTTATGCATGATGGTATGTGTGATATATGTTATGTATGCATGCTGATATGTATGAAGATTTGCATGATCTTGTTGATGTTCCTGTTTATGTATGTTTATCTTCCCGTGGCTTTGCGTTGAATAATAATGAATGAAATGATTAAGTATGATGTAACGTAAAATGGAAGATAATGAAAAGAGGAACGAAATAATGAATGCATGCATTAATGAACGAATGAAAGTATGAAAGGCTTGCAAGCAAATGGAAGGAGGTTCACAACTCATTGAGAGTTGTTAGCTTAACAGTGTGTGTATTTACAGCGTGTGATTTTGGCTAACTCATAAGGGTTCATACACACAGTAAGAGTTCAGTCTCGGTGACTGCTCCAACACGTGCGATTTCCTAATTACTGTGTGTTATATAGCGTGCGATCTTGGCGAACCCATAAGAGTTCACACACACAGGAGGAGTCTGTCCTAGTGACCACTCCGTACGTATGATATGGGGCCCTTGTTGCTTAACCCTAGATGAAATTGCTCGGTGCTCTAGAGGGGGGTTAAGTACATGACAGGACCTAGATAGAAGTAAAAGATAATAAATGTACGAAAAGTGCGATAAGTACAAAATGTGCGAAACATGCAAAATGTACGAAACGAACGATGATGAAGATAATAATTATTATCTTGATGTACGTATGATGTGTGATCACGTGCGATAGTAATGAAAATGCTTTAATGAATGAAAGGTAATGTGATGTTTTTATAAAACTAGAACTCACTCAGCAACGCTGACTTTTATGTGTTTCCAGTTGGCAGGTAAGGTTGCTGGGGATGGCACGGGGCGGCTACTCAGCTCATTTTGGATGGCATTCTTTTGTTTAATGTTTTTGCATTGTAATGCGAACAAACGATGTTTTGTAACGAATGTTGTATTAACTTACAAAAGCATTTATAATGAAATGTTTGTTTTAATGTTTCAGCTACAATGTTTTCTTTAAGTTAATAAACCTATATGTTTTATGTGCGATGATTGGCCAGCTGTAAGCGTCCCGGAAACGGGGCCTTACATTTTAGTTGCATCAGTCTTACATAAAACTTTACAACATTTGAATGGGAAGTTATAAACTTATAATTTGTAATTATGAATGCCATACAAATTTAAAAAACGTATGAACTAGCTTTTATTCGTGAAAACAGTCTTTATAACAAATCTATGCCTAATGAACTAGAAATGGTTATTAGAAATCATATAATTTTAGCTTTCTGATCATTTACGGGTTCACTTTTATTAGTCTGAGAAATCTACAGTAATTGTTATGGTTTTCTAAAAATAATGGTATATTAAAAAGGAACGTGATCAACTCTCTTTCTAACATTAAGTTATGTTTTTAGAAATCGTATGTTAAAATGATGCACAAGTTTTAGCTACATCACTAGTGGCTTGGGGGTTAGCGGTTTAAGTGACTCGATGCGGCTTTCCTTGTCACTACGGAGCCGGTTTACGAGAAATCCGCGCTGACTCACATTTATAAACATTAAATAACTATTTTAACTTATATTTTTAATCACACCATAGAATTCAACATAGTTATATAAGTATAATCTAATTAGGATGATAGCCAAAAGTCCCAAACCTTACTGTTAATTTCATTTTTTATTATTGTTTAAATATCTTAAAATTTGGTTACATCAATGTAAGTTATCAATTTTCTCAAAATAAAATTCATTCTAATAGTCAATTATAAAGGTTGTTGAGTATGATCAGTCTCCATGGATTTATACTCGATTCTTACTAACATTATATTACCACACGTAATTATATATATACTTTGCACGCATGAGTTATAGAGAAGATGGCATCAAATCAGCAAATAACCATGATTATTTAAGCACCATTTGACAACAAGTTTAAGAAGATCTTATCGATGTATGTAAGACTCATGGTTACTATTGATTATTTAAGCATGATAACATGACTTGCCAACGATTTTTATCACCATCGCAAACCTCTATATTTTTCAGGTACTAAATTAAATTTCAAATGAAATAATCTACAAGTAAGGTAATCAACAACATGAATATTTTTGGACTTCATAATCATCAAGCATCATAGAAACAAACACAACCATTTTCGCCAAATTGTCCATAGATATCAACATCTTGAAGCACCGTATGATAAACTTTATATGTGGGACCTAAGATTCTTACCTAGTCATGAAACAAACAAAAAGGAATCAAGTCTGGATTCCTATGATAATTTATAAATTTATTTAACTCGACTTCCTTCTAAAAATATAATTTTAGCAAAAAAAATTAAGAACATACTATGATCATATAATATCATCTCATCAATCAGAAGACCAACATGTTGGGTCAAGTAAGGCTGGTGCAACCAAAACAACACTTAAAACAATTTTGGTGCAACTGAAGAAAGACTTTCGAAGGCAAAGCTGCACTTCCGAATGTTAAAGCTAGAAGAACTTCCGAAGAGGAACTCTGTCTTCCGAAGACAAAGTAATTCCTCTTCCGAAGACAAACACTTGGAAGGTTTCAAGACAAAGACTTCCGAAGTATAAAGTCTTGAAGATCAGCAGATGTGTCGGAAGAAGTAGACTCTTCTGAAGTATAAGTAGCATCGGAAGAACTTGTTCTTCCGAAGCCAGTTAACCTTCGGAAGAACCTACTATGAACCAGTGGATATAAGTATGGTCCATCTGACAAGCCGCTGCAACCTCTGATATACTGCATGGCGTTTTCCCACACCCATGTAGTTGACCATACTTTATTTCAGTGTTCATTCTTTATCAGTTAGTACAATTACCAACTTTAGTTGGTGACAAAAAGGTAAGTCATGGACTTGCCATGACTACCTAATCTAGGATAGTATTTTATCTTAGAAACCTTACTTCTAACAATGTAGTATTTGTTTAGTAGTAAGTTCCAGCTGGTAATCCTTGTATAAGCGGCTATAGATAATAGTATATATAGTTCTCATTGTAACTCATTTAGTAATGCTTGTGAGAGTCTTGTAAACTTTGAGTTGAGAAGTAATATATACAAGTATCTTGAAAACTATTTCTTGTGTTTGCTTACTTAGTATATTATTATCAACTCTTAAAGTATTCTGCATCATCATTCGAGTGTGACTTAGTGAGTTTGAGAGAAAACATTTGTGTTGAGTGACCATATCCAATCCTGCACAACATAATGCAATGCATTAAAGATTATACTAAGTGCAAAGATTGTTGTATGTATTTGCTTCATTCTAATAAAAATTGAAAATAAGATTGTTATATCAACGAGAAACAATTCGCATGAAACAACAGTAAGAAACGAAAATAAAACTGACTTGAAGCCGCTGATCATGAACTTTAGGGTTTCAAATCTCACCCAAACATAAGCGGTAGGCAAGGACTTCCTGCGAGGGACGTCACACCTCTATGAGAAGAAGGAGGGAAAAGAATTGTCTTCAAGGGTTAGCATAGAAACTCTATAAATGGCCAACGCTTGACCACCACATCACCACCATCTCTGAGGAGAAAACGGAAACATCGAAAGCCTATAAACATCTATCGCAAGACCACAACATCACTGTCGTTGCCGAGGAGAAAACAACTTTAACGTAGGTTCTTTTGGAAGATCATTGAGTACTTTCAAGATTTGTGTATGACTTCAATGTTGTCGTCGTCGCTTTCATCTCCACCGGTTGATTTGTTTTTGTATCTTTCTCTCTCTTGACGCAAGATGACGCGTGTAAACAAATCAACACATATCTCTTCCCCACCGTAGATGAGAAAATCGACGGCCCATCCGTTCAAAATCACTATTCATGTACGTTGTTCTTTAATTATAGGTATAATATAAGAAATAAGTTTATTAGATATTATTTATGTTTTATATGAAAAATAAGAAAGTAAATTAATATTATAAACGTACAAATAAATATAATTAGTGTGCCATTATTGTATTTTTTTAGTAATCATTTTCTTTTTATTATCTAAAAGACCAATGATTTTAATAAACGGAGGGGAAGAACGAACTAAAGGAAGGATGTTTATAAAATTCAAAAAATGCATTTACTTTTACATTACTTTAAGACAAATAAGTTATTTAATGCAACGTATAGTATAATGCCAGAATATGTGTCTTGATATGCTATTCCCAAGGCCATTTGTAGGGTTTTTGAGTGTTTTTTTTTAATATTTTCCTTTTTCACAGACACACACATCTAAGTTCTTATATGATAACCCACAACCTCTCTTTCATCTTCTTCCAAACCAGTGATGATGGTTGTCTTTGGAGCTGGAGGTTTCTTGCAATTTGATGATAAGTCATCTCTCCAATGTGAACCAAATGAAAGACCGCATCACCATCAAACTATAACATCTAACCATTTTGAATTTAAAACTCGAACCCGTGTGGCAAAAGATAGACCTAAGAAAATTATTTTGAGTAAATTACTATTACATCCCTGAGATTTACATATTTTAGCTCCTTACATCCCTAATGTTTTAAACTTGTAGTTTGTCCCATAACATCTCATTTTTGTCTCCATTTGAGTCTGAATGACTAAGGGGCCGTTTGTTTTCGGCTGAGCGGGCTGACTCGGTCAGCGGGTCAGCTTGTTTGATACACAAGTTGTATGGGCTGACCGGGTCATTCCATCTGACCCAAACCTAAAAAAAATTAGTGCTGACCCACTTATTCAACAACAACCCTCATCTCCAAAACACAAACCCACCCCCCATTTTCACAGCAGCCGACCGAGACCCCCCGGAGCACCTCCCTGCGCGACCGACTGCGCGACCGAGACACCCCCGGAGCTCCTCCCTGCACGACCGAGAGAACCCCCCCCGGAGCACCTCCCTGCGCGTTCTACTGCGCGACCGAGACACCCCAGAGCACCTCCCTGCGCGATTGAGAGACCCGCTGACATCTTTGGCCCATTTCAAAATCCGAGGTATTTCCTTCTATCGAAGATGATTTTGGGTGTAAATTGTTGGTGAATTGATCGGATTGCTTTATTGTTTGTTTTGGATGATCTGAATGACGTGATTGGATCGTATGTTGTTGATTTGGGATCTCTGTTTAGATGAGTTGTTTTGATTTGAAGTTGTAATGAAAGGGTTTGACTTTTGAGTGTTTGAGTAAAGTGATTTGGTTGCTGCATTTCTTGTAATTTTGGATCAAAACAATTGAGTTCTGATAGAATGCTGTAATTAAGCTAACAACTCATAGCTATATGCAACTAGATAGAAATAACACATCCACACAGTCCTAATATAGATATCTAGTGTTATTACAGATTTGGTAGTTCTTGGAAAATCAAACATCTTACAATTGTTCTTGATCTAGGCAGGACAGAAAGAAAAGCTAGAGTTAATTGGAAGTCGGATTGTGTCGACAAAACATTTCTCGAAGCATCTATACATGAAATAACAAACAACGGTTGTGAGGGTAGTAGCCTAAAAGCAAGCTCATGGAAAGTTGTTGCAGAAAAACTAAAAAATTATCATAATTTTATGGTTGACCATAAACAAATGAGAAATCGATATGACTACCTAAAGTCAAAGTACGGGGCTTGGATCAAACTGAAAAACAAAACGGGGAATATTTATGATCCTATAACCAAAACTTTCAATATGAGTGATGAAGAATGGGTAGCGGAGGCAAATGTATTTTTTAATATGAAATCTTTTTTAATAAGATTATTTTTTGTTTAGTATTTTGATTATATCTATAAAAATTTTCAAACAGTTAAACAAATTTGTGGAAAAGTTGAGACATGCGCCCCTTCCTTACCCTGATATTTGTACCAAACTGTTTGAGGGGGTGACCGCGACTGGCATTCACAGTTGGGGGCCATCTTCTACACTTTCTCATCCAACTGAAGAATTCTTTGAACATGAGTTGGATGATGTAAAGTGCACTCAAATGGAAACAGAGCCCCCACCTGTAAGTGAAGAATCCTCTGGCCGGTCAAAACGAAAGGCAAATACTAAAACTAGCAAAGAAGTTCGTAGAAAAACAATAGATGATGACTTAAGAGAAGTTGGGAATGAAATTATCAATGTTGCAAAGATGTTGGTGGAAAAAAATAATATTGACAATGAAATGGACGCATGCATGGATAAGCTGGAAAAAATAGAATGGGGGGAAGAAGATCCGAGATATAACACAACTCTTTTGCTATTCGGTGAAAGTGCTGATATTATAAAAGTTTGGTTACGTCTTAAGTCGGTGAGTTGCGAGTCGTGGGTGAGAAATGATGGGAGAAAGTTTGGATTATTCGGTTGACTTTTGTGTTTTGTATGACTTTTGTACGACTTTATATGACTTTTGTATGACATTTGTATGACTTTTGTATGACTTTTCTATGTCATTTGACTGTTGTATGACTTTTGTATTAGTATGACCTTTCTATGCCATTTGACAGTTGTATGACTTTTGTATTACTTTTGAATGACTTATGTAAGGATTCCTTAAGTCTGATGTAAACCAAAACATCCAAATATGTCTCTGCAATATGCACTAAGTACTGAAGTAAGAAATGCTTCGGAAGTTTTACACCATACACTAGAAAATACTCTAAGTGTAAAATCTTCCGAAGCTAAGACCAATATCTTTCGAAGCCAAACATGAAGTCTTCCGAAGCCTCAGAGACAAAGTCTTTCGAAGCTTCACCCTATGAAGACAGATTTCTTCCGAAGACTTTTAGTAAACATGCTTTATCTGATGTACTGTTCCATAAAGCTGGACACCTTTCCGCTGCATCTCTGTAAAGTCACCAACTTACATGAGTTGGTGAAAAGGTTCATGCTTTTGGTAACTGTACATTGAGGTCTTGAGTCTGTAACTTTCTACTTTATGTACTTTATTCTTTTTGTAATAGATAAGGATGTGAGCTA
Organism: Flaveria ramosissima; assembly: GCA_025215565.1. NCBI lineage: Eukaryota > Viridiplantae > Streptophyta > Magnoliopsida > Asterales > Asteraceae > Flaveria > Flaveria ramosissima. Next base: position 70,634,907 of record CM046039.1, read on the forward strand.
TGATATGTCATAGTCACAAGGTCAAAAGGCAGATATGCCTTCTGATCCTACAATTGATTTTGTTAGTGTCTAGTCAATTGTATCCAGCTGGCTTTTAAAGTATAGCCGGCTGTAGGTTGTAGTATAAGTATTCCAAGTTCTTGTATCTTTCTTTATGCTTTGTAACACTTGTAAAAGAACTTGAGAAAGCAATATACTGCCTCCTTAAAACCCAACTCTCTTGTTCTGTCTTTTTTATTTTACTTGTGTTCTTTGTATCAATATTGGTTAATCCAGTTCACTGTTTGATCAAGTTTAGTTATTCCCCTCATTGTGTTGTTGTGTTGTAATTTGTTCAAGTCCTTAACCGGTCCTGTAATTGGTATCAGAGCATTTTAGGCTCTTGATATAAGATCTCACCATCTTAAGATCCCTCACACACACAAAAACTAAACTCTCCAAATGGCATCCATCTCAAAGACTGATATGGAGACTGGAACCATGAACAAATCCCCAATGATCACTCTTGATGACTTTGACACCTGGTGTATGAGAATGGAAGGTTTCATCAGGTCTCTGGATTCAAGAATGTGGGAATCTGTAGAGAATGGACCTTTCATACCCAGCACTCCTTCTGCTACTGGTGCTGGTATGATTCCAAAAGATGTGGCCAACTACTCTGATGAAGATAGGAAGAGAGTATAGATTGATAAGAAGGCCATGACTGCTCTTCAGACTGCTCCCCCAAACTCTGTGTACAGAGGCTTTAAGAAGTGCAAAACAGCTAAACAGCTGTGGGATGCACTGAAGCTGATGTATGAAGGCTCCTCTGAAGCCAAGGAGAACAAGAAGGATCTCCTAAAGCAGCAGTTTGAAAACTTCACCTTCAAAGCAGGTGAAACCATGACTCAACAATACTTCAGGTATGTTGAGATAGTGGATACCCTAGTGGATGGAGGAGTTCCTCTTGAGAACAAGGACATTGTAAGGAAGTTCATGTCCTCACTTCCTAGGCAATGGACACACTACTGTGTGGTGATCAAGAGGACTGAGAACCTCAAAACTCTTACTCTGACAGAGTTATATGGGATTCTCAGTGGATACCAGATGGAGATGAACATGCAAGGTTCATCTGGCAACTTCAACAATCAAATGGGTTCAGCCCTTCATGTGGTTGAAAGGGATAGCATAGAACCCCAACATCATCTCATATGCTACCCTGACAACTCACCAAAGGGTCCTTTCATCACCTTCCCAGAGACACCCAGGGAGAACTTCAATCAAGGAAGCCCATTCCAAGAGACAAGCTCTTCTCAAGCCTTTGTGTCTTTTGATGAAAGCTGTGGGAACTCTCTCTTCACTCTTGAAGACCTGGACTGTATCCATCCAGATGACCTAGAGTACATGGAGATAGTTCAGCAGATGGCTCTCCTCACTCACAGAGCCAAGAAGTTCTACAAGAGAACAAGAAGGAGGTTTCCAAGCAATGCAACCAGTGAAAAGTTTGGGCTGAAAAAAAAGTCAAGTGTTACAACTGTAACCTGATGGGCCACTTTGCTAGGGAGTGTAAGGCACCTAAAACAAATGGTGGCCAAACACAAACCAGACCAAACTACACTGATAAAGCCCCTCAGAATGAGAAGGCAAAGCAACATGTTACTGTTGCTGTTGAAGAGGGAGGCTTTGACTGGAGCTTTCAGGTGGAAGATGCTTCTCTAAACCAAGCACTAATGGCAGACCATGATGAAGCCAAGGTATTGGAACATCTCTGTACTCCTGAATGCATTGCTAAAGTAAACATATACAGGTCCTACAACTTAGAAATGAGATCTGATCTTGAGTCATTAAACATATTAAAATCTGATTTTCGAAAGTCTAACAATGATTACAAGTTAAAGATAGAGGACTTGGAGAAAACCATTTCAGTACTAAAACATGAACATACAGATTTTAGGACTCAAATCCAGGATCTCATAACTAAGTTGACTGAGTGCCAGGCTGAGCTTGTGATCAGCAAAGCCAAGGCAGAAAAGAGTGTTCTTGAAGAAGAGACCTTCAAGAACATGATATCCTCATCTCTGCATAACAAAGTGTGCTATCAAAATAGACAGGGACTGGGATCAAATGAGATAGCTCCTCCACACACAATCTTGTCTGTAAGATCTCCTAGGTGTGGAACTTGTGAAGATGAGCTTCCTCTCATAGATCCTATAAGTGAGGAGGATGAAGAAGAGATAGTGAAGAATTCCTCTGAGAAGAGTGAAGAAGAGGATTCTTCCAAGGGCCACTATCCTTCTGAGGAGAAGAAATCTACTGTGATGACCAAGTCCAAGAGAAAGAACTTGATCAGGAAGAGCAAAAGAAAAGCAAAGAAGGCTCAAGAGATCAAGGCTACTTTTGATTCTAAGCAGAAAAAAGTTTTTATCTCTGCAGGTTTTAAAGTAGTAAGGACTGAAGACATCAACCAAGACTCCTCAGCTAAGAGTCCTGGTTCTTGTTCAAATCATCTCAGTACAAAGAAGAAGACTGAGCTGCTGTGTACCACTGCTGCACAGCCTGGACCATCAAACTCCAAGAACAGTTCACAGCCCAAAAGAACTGTCTCAGCATCTACCAAGATGAAGGTGGAGAAGGGATGTGACCAAAACTAGTCTTGCTCTCATAGGAGACTCTTTTGAAGAAGAAAATGTTATGTGTCATGTGTGAAAGTACCTCTCACATTGCTAAGGATTGCCCATACAATCCTAAAAGTACTATCCATATGACCAATACAAAGACTTCAAAGAGTTTCAAGAAGATTCAAGCTTCGGAAGGAAAGTCTGTTTCCTTCGGAAGCTCCAAATCAAAGAAGAAGGTAAATGGAAAATTACCTTCGGAAGAAAAATTGGTCTCGGAAGAAAGGAGTTCTTCCGAAGCACTGAAGTCTGCTGCAGTGACTGTAGAATCTTCCGAAGGTTCAGTCATCAAAACTTGTGAAGTCCCAAAAGCTTCTAAGGTTTTGAAGGTCAAGTCCAAGACTCCAAAGGTGGTGTGGAAGTCTAAGAAAGACCAAATGACTGAAGTTTCTCCATCAACAACAGCTGAAGATCCCCCTAGTACAACCATAGGATCTATTACTGTTGCATTACCTTCTATTACACTTAGTGAGCCCAAGACAAGTAAGGCTTGGGTTTCCAAATGTAACTAATCATTTCTTTGTGCAGGAACAGCTCAAGACAAGCAGGAATGTCTGGATAATTGATAGTGGCTGTTCCAGGCACATGACAGGCAATAGGTCTCTACTCCACAACTTTGAGAAAATTGATGGAGGACCAGTTGCTTTTGGAGGAGATGAAGGTGGTTACATTTCTAGAAGGGGCAAGGTCACAAATGGTAAGCTCAGCATTGAAAAGGTAAACTTTGTTAAGGAGCTTGGGTACAATCTTCTGAGTGTATCCCAATTTTATGATCAGAGTCCGGAGTGGTCATTCCTCATGAGCATATCCTGCTCAGAGCCCCCAGGAAAGGGAACATGTACAAGATGGATTTGCAAGAAACATCTCCCTCTGGAGAAGTTTCATGCTTTCTATCTAAAGCAAATAGTGATGAGTCTTTCCTATGGCATAAAAGAATGTGCCATGTAAACTTTAAGAACATGAATAATCTAATTAAACATGATTTGGTAACTGGAATGCCAAAGAAAGAGTTTACAAGTGATGATCATTGTGTTGCATGCCTGAAAGGGAAGCAACATAAGGTATCTCACAAGCCTAAGGAAAGGAACTCCATCACTACTCCCCTACACTTATTACATATGGATCTCTTTGGCCCCACCAGTGTAATGAGTCTAGGAAGGACCTCTTATTGTTTAGTGATCACAGATGATTTTACAAGATTCACTTGGGTTTTCTTTCTTAGAACTAAGGATGAAACCCCTGAGATTCTGAAGAATTTCATCTTAAAAATTGAGAATCAATGTGATCACAAGGTCAAAACCATAAGATGTGATCAAGGAACTGAATTCAAGATCAAAATCCTTGATACATTTTGTGATGAAAAAGGTATTACAAGACAATATAGTGCTCCCAGGACTCCTCAGCAAAATGGAGTTGCTGAGAGGAGAAACAGGACACTAATTGAAGCTGCAAGAACTATGTTGTCTGACTCTAAACTGCCCATCACCTTCTGGGCAGAGGCAGTAAATACTGCTTGCTATGTGCAAAACAGAGTTTTGGTAGTTAAGACACATGGTAAGACTCCTTATGAACTTTGGCACAAGAGGAAACCTTTCATTGGTTTTCTCAGGTCATTTGGATGTCCCTGCACCATCTTGAATACCAAGGATCAAATTGCCAAGTTTGCTGAGAAATCAGATGATGGACATTTCATTGGATACTCTTCCCAAGCTAAGGCTTATAGAGTATACAATCTCAGAACTAGAATTGTTGAGGAGTCAGCCAATGTGACTTTCAATGAACACACACCCTGTGTGGCTGGTTCTGGTCCTGATTGGCTATTTGATCTTGATTTAGTTACCAACTGTTTTAACAAATCTTGTGAGAATGTTTCAGGATCTGCAGAAAATCTAAATACAGGTGATCCTGATCCAAGATTTGAGCTAGGAAGACCCTCAACTCATACATCTTCAGCTCCAGTTGGAACTACTTCAGCAAATGAGGTTTCTATCAGCACAACAATGACAAATTCAGCTGATACATCTGGTATGCCTTCAAATTCCAGCTCAGAGGCTCCTCAACCAGATAAAGATACCTCAATTGTAGAAGACAACAATGGTGATGGTGAAAGTGATCAGGAATTCCTTGATGCTAATAACCACACCATAGATGACAACATCAATGATGTCACACACTCATTGGATCAAGTTAATCTTGATAAGTGTGGTAATGTGGAGGGTGAATCATCTATGCCAGATCTAAATTTCTCAAATTTGGATCTTTCTCAGCAACTTGCTGTGATCCCTCAGCTAAGGATCCACAAGTCTCACCCCACCACAAACATCATTGGAGATGTTGTCACAGGGGTAAGAACAAGAGGACAAACCCATGAAGCAAATGTTTGTCTTCACTCTTGTTTCTTATCTCAGATAGAGCCAAAGAAAGTTGATGAAGCTCTAAAGGATGGAAGTTGGGTTGAAGCTATGCAACAAGAGCTGCTTCAATTCAAAAGGCAGAAAGTTTGGAACCTTTGTCCTCTTCCTCATGGGAAGACTACCATTGGAACCAAATGGGTTTTTAGAATAAGAAGGATGATAGAGGAATTATCATCAAGAACAAGGCAAGACTAGTTGTTCAAGGATACACACAAGAAGAAGGGATTGACTACACTGATGTCTTTGCTCCTGTAGCAAGATTAGAAGCTGTTAGGATATTCCTGGCATTTGCTGCATCCAAGAACTTCAAGGTCTTTCAACTTGATGTAAAGTGTGCTTTCTTATATGGAGTGATTGATGAAGAGGTTTATGTCAAACAGCCACCTGGTTTTGTAGACCCTGATCATCCTGATTATGTCTGCAAGCTTGACAAAGCTCTTTATGGGCTGCATCAGGCACCCAGAAAGTGGTATGAGACACTGTCTGAGTATCTTTGTAAACATGGATACAGGAGAGGTACTATAGATGGAACTCTCTTCATCAAAGGACAGGGAAATGACTTATTGCTAGTTCAAGTATATGTAGATGACATCATCTTTGGTTCAACTAATCCAAAGCTCTGCAAAGACTTTGAGAAGCTGATGAAAGACAGATTTGAAATGAGTGCAATGGGAGAACTCAATTTCTTTCTGGGAATTCAAGTGAAGCAAGTTGAAGATGGCATCTTCATAAGTCAGTCAAAGTATGTTCAGGACATACTCAAGAGGTTCAACATGACTGATTGTAAGATTGCTAAGACACCCATAGCCAGAAACCACTCCCTTGGACCTGATCTTGAGGGGGAGTGTGTAGATGAACATTTATACAGGGCTATGATTGGGTCTCTTATGTATCTTACAGCTAGCAGGCCTGATATCATGTTTGCTACATGTATTTGTGCAAGATATCAAGCCAACCCTAAGATGTCTCACTTAATCACTGTCAAAAGGATTTTAAGATACCTCAAAGGTGCTTCAACACTTGGTTTATGGTATCCAAAGAATCCTAACTTCAATCTGTATGCTTATACAGATAGTGATTATGGTGGTTGCAACATGACTGCAAAGTCTACATCTGGGGGATGTCAATTCCTTGGTGGAAGGGTTGTCTCATGGCAATGCAAGAAACAATCCTGTGTGTCTGCATCAACTGCTGAGGCTGAATACATTGCTGCTGCAAGCTGCTGTGCTCAAGTGCTTTGGATTCAAAATCAGATGCTGGACTATGGATTTAACTTCAAGGAGACTCCTATCCACATAGACAACAATAGTGCTATCTCTATCACTGAGAACCCTGTGCAGCACTCAAGGACCAAACACATCAATATCAGGTATCATTTAATAAGAGATAACTATGAAAAAGGATTAATTAAACTAGTCAAAGTTCATACAGATGAACAATATGCTGATCTGTTACAAAAGCTTTTGATGAACAGAGATTTAAATATCTAATATCAGCTATTGGGATGATTAACTTTGAGTAGACTTTTCTTAAAACTAATTCTAATTATTTCTTCTTAAAATATGTGTGTCCTAAGTTGTCTAGTTCATCACTTTCATAAGCTCATGTTTTCTTTGGATATAAAATTCTTTTTGAAGACTTTCCTTAGATTCTTGAAAATTTTCTGACCTTCGGAAGATAAAATTTTATCTTCGGAAGAAAATCATGTCTTCAAAATAAATAACTGTCTAAGAAATTTTACCTTCGGAAGAAGTCTAAATCTATCTTCCGAAGCTTAAATTCTTATCTCAGACACTTATTTGTTTTTAAGGACTTTTTCTTCCGAAGCAAAATTAACTCTCGGAAGCTTTGTTGTTTCTTATACAAAGCATTCAAGTGTTTATTTCTCTTCCGAAGCAAAATTTTCAAGACTCTCAGGAAAATCTTCCGAAGCCATTTTAGCTTCGGAAGCTTTTTCATTAAAACTTCCGAAGACAATTTACCTTCGGAAGCTTTTCGAATTCCAAGAAAACTACTTTTTGAGCAAAAGTAAACTACTTTTTCAGAGGTGGGACCGACTTTCGGATTTCAAAGTTTATCCTCTTTCATTAACTTTGGTTCAAATCCCTTTTCACATAAATACCCAACGGTTCCCCCTCTTCCTCACTATCTTCCTCAATTCCACTATTCCTCAAACCTAATTCTCTAAACCGCCTTTGCTTTCTACCTTTCTTCACCCTTAAGCTTCTAAAATGGCCAACCTTAACCGCAGAAACAACCCAGATTTCTCCATGCAACTTCACAGGCAACACAATCAGGTTGCTCTGTTAAGCTCTGAGAAAGATGCAAGTTTCTCAGAGATTTGCCAATTCTTAACTCTATCCAACTACTTCACCTCCCTGACCATTGATCCTACTCTGTATGAGGATCATTTGCTTGAATTCTGGAAGACCTGCCAAGAGGTCATTATGGATGGGGAGAAGGCACTGTCTGCCACAGTGCAAGGGAGGACAATCTTCATCACTCCGGCCATCATCAACCATCATTTGCAGCTGGATGATGAAGAAGGTGAGTTGTCCTTCCCAAAGGAAGCTTTAATCATTCCTTTGAGCAGATGGGCTATGAGGGAGATTTCTCTGTAAAGACCTTCAGGAAAGGGAAGGTCTCATCCCAGTGGAAATACCTGCTCCATGTGGTTATCCACAGCTTGTCAAACAAGCATGGAGGGTGGGACCAGATTCCTGAGGATCTCTCCTTTATAGTGCATGGAATGGTTCAGGGGGTCAAGTTCAGGTATTCTCAATTTTTTTACACCAATTTACGATGTTTCCTAGATATGTTCAGCACATTCTTAACTGTGAACTGGGCTCACAGTTGAGGGAAACAAGTAATATTCTTAAATTGGGACAGATGAAGCCCGACATCTTTAAAATCATGAAGAAGCCAACTGTAGGCTTCTCAGGGGTAGAAACAGCCCTAGTCCCCAAAATGTTAGAGCTCATTGCTCAAGGTGACAACCTAGCAACACAAGCTAGTGTTGAACCCACACCTTCTTTTTCTTTACCACTAAAAAGACCACAAATAACCCTCACCTACCAAAGAAAATCCAAACGAACCCCTGCTCAGGCTATTGAGTCTGTGCAGGTCCCCATATACTCACCCTTACAGGAGGAAGTGGACACTAGAGCTCCCACTTCCCCTGAGGAGCAAACCACTCCCATTTCTTCACCTATCAGGGCTGAGGTTCCTCATGCTCACCCTGATGAGCTCACAAGCCCAACAGCCTTAAGCCTTCACTCTGAGTCTCAACACTCAAGTGAACAACCTTCAGGGGACAGTTACCATCCCCAGCCTTTAGATCTAAACCAACCCATTCCCAACCTATCCTTCTATACTGATGAAGACTTAGGATTCAGTGAGTACCATGAGTCTCTCTTCTCCTCCCCTACTCAAAGAGAGATGAGTACCTCTGATTCTCCTCAGTCTATCCCACATCAGTCACCTGTTACTGAGGTGGACACTTCTGAACATGTTCAGGATGTCCATATGGAAGAGGCTCTCACTTCTGCAAGTGATTACATCATTAAGACCTCAACCATGGCAACTCAGCCCACTGGCATCTCAACTGAGATTGCTAGTGAGCAGAGGAAAACCAGCAGCCAAGAACCTCAAGCTGGTGGTGAGAGAGAGGACTTTGGTCCAATCATCTCATCCCCCAATGATTCTTCTGATGAAGAAGAGGGGAATTTGAGACTAAAGGTGCAAAAACTGTCAAAAACATGCTCCTATTTAGTCTCTAAGGTTAGTCACCTTGAATCTCAGGTGACTACCTTACAAAACAGGGTCAATGATCAGCAACTTCAGATTTCATATCTAAAGGAAAAACTAGCTGGGAGACCTTTAAGGAGAGCTCAACCAGGAACACAAGAACCTGTGGAAGTGATTGACTTATCCTCCAGCTCACCTATGCAAGTGGGTGATGCTACCAAAAAGGGGGAGAAAGTTATTGCAGCCACAGAACCTGGGAGTTCTTCACAGAGAATGGACATAGAGGACTCACCATCCTCACTTGCAGTTGTGCATTCTCAGCAACTTCCTCAAGTTCACATTAATGTGGACTCTATAGACTCTATCATCAGGAGTCTCTTTGAGGAAGGTATACCAAGGGCTGTGTCATCTCCACCAAGGAACTTCAAACTACATCATAAGGTGGAGGTATGATGCTGACAGAAGAGCCCTTATTCTTCACAGAGTTCAAGGGCAACAAGAAGTATTTGATTTTCAAAGCTTGAACTTCTATGAAAGATTGGATCTAGTCAACATGCCACTTGTCAATCCAAGCAACTCAAGACAAGCTGACAGATTGGCTCAAAGAATCCAAGATAGGATCCTTGCAGAGTTCACTCTAAGAAGGAGACTTAGGCAATCAGGCAATGTCATCGGTCAACTGGATGTTGAGGTGGACCCTAAGATTAGTTTCATAGGGGAAACCTTGACTGAAGGCCCAGTGGCAGAACCTGAGACCCCTGTCTCATCATCAACAACTGCTGCAGAGGTTCACACTCCTTCTGACACACTGCTGGTGAACTCACCTCTCTGGCCAGAGCATGGAAGCTACACCAAGCAATGAAGGCCAAGCCTCTATCCACCCTGAGTCACAAAGGTCTGTGGTGACAAAGGGAAAAGGATTATGACTCCTGAGGAAATTGAGGAGGAAGAGAGAGAGAGGAAAAGGAAGCTAAGGGGAGAAAGTTCCTCTGGGTCATCAAGCTTTATGCAAGCTGCAATCAGGGCTGCCCCCAGACCAAATACTCAAGATGATGAGTTGAGGGCAGTCAGGATTACTTATTTACAGACCAGGAACTATGATATTGATGAAATCATCTCCCTCCCCTTAGAAGAATTGAATGAACTGGCTGACATGGAAGTGTCAAGAGAGATGAAAGAAAAAGAGGATGCAAGGCTACTTCTCCAATTCAAAGAGGAGAGGAGACAGAAAAGACTCTACAAGCATGCTCCCACTCTCTCTCCAGTTCAAGAAAGTCCTGTACAGGAAGATGTGGCTCCACAAGAACCTCAGGTAGACAAAGAAGAAGATAGGATCAAAATGATCAACTACCTGAGTGCCACAGGCTTCTATCAGGCAGATGCACTTCTTCCCCTGTCCTATGACTTCATTGAGTTTGAGTACCTAAAGCAACTTGAACTTGAGCTAGTCAAAGAAAGAAAGACAACTAAAAGGAAGCTAAGGGAAGAAGCTGCAAAGTCAAGAGCCATCATCCAAAAGAGTATGAAGAAGTCTGCTGATAGACAAAGGATGATGAGCTTCTTGAAGCTATATGGATTCTCCGGAAGGAGACTTGGCCCTATGTCTCTATCCACAATGGATGAGCATATAAGGGTGATCAAGCAGAAGATTAAGAGTGGTGAACTGATTGACTTACACTCTCTTCCAAGTCAAGTCCCACCTGAAGTGGAGGTTAAGTTTGAACAACCTGAGACACCTCAACCTGGACCTCCTGCTGAGCCTCAGCAAGCTTCATCTTCTGATCCAAGCAGGGTCAAACTCCCTCTCCTTCTGAACCTGTGAGGGAGGAACACCCAACTGAGAAAGACAAGGATGATCAACAAGGTGCTGCAGACCAGTCTTCTCAGTTAAAGTCATCTAAGAGGAAGAAGAGAATGGCTTCTAAACCAAAGTCAAAGAAGAAGAAGCCTAAGTCATCTACCTCTACACCTCAGGCTGAGTCAGATCAACCTGAGGAAGTGCATGATGAGGCAGCCCAATCAACTCCAATGCAAGTGGCTCCTCTGACAACTGAGACACCCATCTTGTCCTGGACTTACTCTACCAATCCAGAAAGATGGCATGTAATCAGAGATCAAGGTGTTGAGAATGTCTATACTTGGCAAGACATAATCAACTTACCTCTGCATGATCTCTTTGAGATGAGAAGATACTATGAAGGTCTTGATGATCCTGACCATCTAATGAAGAAAGGTATGGTCATGATTGTACTGAAGACCACCAACATCTGAAGATCTTCTAAGTGTTTTGGTAGCATCAGCCTAGGGGGAGTTTGTAAGGATTCCTTAAGTCTGATGCAAACCAAAACATCCAAATGTCTCTCTGCAACATGCACTAAGTACTGAAGTAAGAAATGCTTCGGAAGTTTTACACCATACACTAGAAAATACTCTAAGTGTAAAATCTTCCGAAGCCAAGACCAATATCTTCCGAAGCCAAACATGAAGTCTTCCGAAGCCTCAGAGACAAAGTCTTCCGAAGCTTCAACCTATGAAGACAGATTTCTTCCAAGACTTTTAGTAAACATGCTTTATCTGATGTACCCATAAAGCTGGACACCTTTCCGCTGCATCTCTGTAAAGTCACCAACTTACATGAGTTGGTGAAAAGGTCCATGCTTTTGGTAACTGTACATTGAGGTCTTGAGTCTGTAACTTTCTACTTTATGTACTTTATCCTTTTGTAATAGATAAGGATGTGAGCTATGGCATGTCATAGTCACAAGGTCAAAAGGCAGATATGCCTTTTGATCCTACAATTGATTTTGTTAGTGTCTAGTCAATTGTATCCAGCTGGCTTTCAAAGTATAGCCGGCTGTAGGTTGTAGTATAAGTATTCCAAGTTCTTGTATCTTTCTTTATGCTTTGTAACACTTGTAAAAGAACTTGAGAAAGCAATATACTGCCTCCTTGAAACCCAATTCTCTTGTTCTGTCTTTTTTACTTTACTTGTGTTCTTTGTATCAATATTGGTTAATCCAGTTCACTGTTTGATCAAGTTTAGTTATTCTCCTCATTGTGTTGTTGTGTTGTAATTTGTTCAAGCCCTTAACCGGTCCTGCAACTTGTAACAGGTCAAATATGTATACGGATGGTGAAATTTTATTTTTTTATACTTTCATGGTATTGGTTGAAGTTGGCCCGGAAAAGAAAACGAGAAGGTAGAATTTAAAGAATAAGAGATAATGATTCTGCTTTAACTGGGCATGCATATACACATGAATTACTACATGGATCTTCTACACAATGTCAAGAAATGATGAGACTTTCACGCGAGGCTTTTGTACTATTATGCAATCATTTTACACAACGAAATTGGCTGCGAGCTAGTAGGACGATAAGCATTGAAGAGAAAATAGCTATGTTCGTAGATATTATAGGGCATAATGAACGGTTCCGAGTGGTTAAACGACGATTTCAACACTCCAATCAAACGGTTCATAATTGTTTTCACGAGGTTCTGGTTGCAATGATGCGTTTTGCTAAAGAAATTATAGTCCCAACATCTTCAACTGAAACTACAAATACCTCGGAACGACTTCAAAGGCTAAAAGGAATATTTCCTGGAGCAATAGGTGCTTTAGATGGAACTCTTGTACATGCAGCTGTGCCCACTGATCAACAAACTTGTTTTAGGGGAAGAGGTAAAGGTGAATGTTATCAAAATGTGTTAGGAATATGTGATTTTGATATGATATTCACCTTTGTATGGGCTGGATGGGAAGGTGTAGCACATGATTCACGGGTTTTGAGAGAAGTTGCATTTAATCCGACATCTGGATTTCGATTCCCTCCACCAGGTTTATAATATAATTATAACTTTTATTATTAAATATATTATTTGTATTCTTTATATAATAGATGTCACACTGCCATTTACAGATAAATATTACCTTTGCGACGCTGCATATACCAACACTCGTGGATTTATGACTCCATACCGCAATACTAGGTATTGTTAGCCGATTTTCGACGACGAAGACCGTTAACTAAGGAAGAAAGATTTAATCATGCTCATGCTTGCCTTAGAAATGTTATTGAGCGTGCTTATGGTGTATTAAAAGCAAGATTCTCAATCCTAAAACAAATGGCTCCTTATCCTTTTCCAGTGCAAAGAGACGTAGTCATTGCTTGTTTTGCAGTGCATAATTTTATAAGAAAATACAACATTCAAGATGAATTATTTACAAAGTTTGAAGACAACACTATGGTTACCCCTGATGGTGAAGGTGGAGGAAGTGAAGGTCAAAACACACAAGGCATTGAGTAGGGTTCAGAAGGGGTTGAATATATGCCTACTTTGCGTGACCAAATTGCTAATTAACTACTTTCAGATGCTTCAAGTTAGATTTGTATGCAAACTCTTGTAATGTGTTTGAAATTCGATGTGTTTGTTTGGTTTATGTTTGATTTATGTTAACTTCTATTTTGTATGACATTTTGAATTATTCTAAATTTGGCTATTTTTATTGATTACACAACACCAGTTAAATTCAAACTCGTTAGAACAACGGGGCAATAAGGTTATTTTTATCATTCAGCAGAGTCAGTCAGATACTAAATCAAACAGCCAAGTTTCAGTCAGATGCAGACTCAGTCAGAACTTCTTACTGGGTCAGCTTCTGACTCAGTCAGATCTTACTCAGTCAGCGTAATCAAACAGCCCCTAACACCGTTAATCTTGTTGTTAAAATTTTATTAAAAAGACTAAACTATCCTTAAGAATAAAAAAAAGACTTTTTGAACCTACCCACCCATATTATCTTTTTAATTAATAATTACATAAGAACAACTATTGTCTCTTTATATTTTTCTCCTCTCTCCATCACCATAGTATTCCATCATCACCATCACCACAACCCTATCACCACCACCACCACAGTCCCCATCTCCACCACTACAGCCGCCCATCGCAGCCGTCACAGCCATCCATCACTACCACCTATCACTACCACCACCATAGCCCCCTATCACTACCACCACCATAGCCCCTATCACTACCACCACCACACCCTCGTCACCGCCACCACATCGTCGTCACCACCATTGCAGCCGCACACAAACGCCACCACCACAGTCGCCCATCGCAACCATTACAACCCCTTATCACCTCCACTACCGCATCCACCCATTACCACCACCACAATCTCATCTTCCATCACAATTTCCCATCGCTGGTTTGAACTACAGAAGGTCTAAACTTAAGTTTTCAGACCACAAGGTGGGTAGTGCATCGTATATGATAGATGTTGAAGTTTTCTTAAAACCCGTTACATTAATAACCATTTTTAAAACCAACAATCATTTTAAACATATTAGCCAATATATCAGTAACCAAGTAATCATTTAAACTCAATACTCCTTTTAAACATGTAAGTAACCTAATTAACAAATAATTCTTTAGAACGATAATTCCAAAATTGAAGACCTAAAGGGAAGATCACCTATTGCATGTCTTCACCGTCAGAATAGTCCACTGCCCAATCGCTTACCGGAGTAAACATTATCGTTGCCATCAGAGTAAACATTGCCTAGTCGATTGATCATCAAATCTCAATGTATGTATTTTTAAAACCTTTTATTTGTTTGATTTAGCCTAAGTAGTTTTTAGATATTATTTTTATTTCAAAACTATTTAGTTGTTATTGTAATATGATTTTAAGAAATTATGCCTTGTAAATAGTTTGTTAAAAAAACTTTACTTTGATATATTCACTGTATATTATTTAAATTATTATCCAGTGTTAGATGATCTATACTAATAAAGCAAGGTAATCATTGACACATGTCATTCTTACAATCATTTTGTCACATGTCACTAGCATAGCAAGTCAACCATTTAATGATAATATCAAATGCTAATGATATTGTATATTATTTCCAAATTGGTAAATAAATATATAATAAATAAAAAACATGTTTCTTTTTATTAAAAAACTTAACTTTTTGAAATAACATTTTATGAACTATAAAGGTTTTTAATACAAATTAATTTTAAAAAATGATAGTGTTTAAAAATCATTTAAAAAAACAAGTTTTAAACAAAACATTTATAAATAAGAAAGATTATAAAAATATTGTTATTGTTTTATTAATTGAGGTAGTTAATTATATATAACTTCAATTATATATTATCTCAAATAATAATTTTATAATTTATAAATATTGATTAAAAGCTTTCAATTTAATATTTTTATTCAACACATGTGGTACACGTGCTTATTAAACTAGTAATAGAATATGGGATAATCACTAATTTTTTTATTACATATGTTCAATTAATTACAATAATAACATCATCATAAATTGAAAATTTTAAATTAGGTCCATCTAAGTCATGTAATTATCATTGTTTTGAAAATCGGATCGGACCGGCCAGTCCGACCGTTTGGACCGGGAACCGGACTCCAATCCGGTCCAGTACTTAAAACCGTTTTGGCATTAAACCGGTGGTCGGACCGGGAACCGGATCGGTTGAACCGGGGGTCGAACCGGATGAACTGGGGGTCGGACCGGTCGATCCGGTTTTTCATATATATATTTTTATTTTTTAGTATTTTTTACATATATATTTATAAAATAATTATAATTTTATCCAGTTCTTATATGCGGTCCGACCGGTTAAACTAGTCCGACCAGTGAACCAGTAAAACATCCAGTTAACTGTCCAATCTGGTTGTGAAAACATTGGTAATTATCATAAAAACAATCTTTTACCGCATTAGTTTGAGTTAAGAGATTAAAATATTAGTCTTATCATTTGGATGATAGTTAAAAGTAGTAATTGAAAAATATATGTTACCGTGTTGAATTAAAGATCTTTTTGTAACACAAATAACACTACAAGAAATGTCTCCATTAGCGGCGACACATTTAGCGGCGACTACAACCAATAGCGGCGACAACCATTAGCGGCGACATCTTTAGCGACGACTGTCACCGCTATTTATCAACGATCCGTCTAGGGTTTCTAAACTTAGATCTGGCCGTTGAACGTGCGACAGATCTAACGATTGAGGTTTAATCATACACCAGAGTATTAGCGGTGAAATGTCGCCGCTAAAGGATGCAGACCCAATAAATCGGGATTACCCTCCTTTTTCCCCTCTTTCCGTGCACACCACATCTCCATTCACGCGACCAAGCTGCTGAAACCTCCGACGACCACCATTTCACGACCACCGGTCCGCGACCACCACTCCTCAACCTCCGGTCATCATCTTCCTCAACCTCCGCTCATCATCTTCCTCAACCTCCGGTTACAACCCTCAAAGTCGGACCCACCACCACCTCCGGTTACCTCAAAGTCGGACCCACCACCACCTCCGGTTACCTCAAAGTCGGACCACCACCACCCTCTTAACGTCATCCATTTAAATCTGGTCCCCACCGTCGCCTCTGTTGCCGTGAATCTCGACCACCGTCGCCGCTAAAACCTTTCGTTTTGATTTTTTCATACAAGGTAATTTTTTTTGGTTTAAACAAAAATTTATGGTTGTTTATGTTTATGTATGGTTAAAACATGTTTAGATTTGTATATTTAGTAGGTTGAACACAATTTTTAGGTGTGGTTGAAATGATGAACTAGTAAGATGAGTTTAGGTATTTTGGGTTGAACATGATAAACTACTAAGATGGATTTAGGTATTTTGGGTTGAAAATGATGAACTAGCAAGATGGATTTAGGTATTTTGGGTTGAAAATGATGAACTAATAAAATGGATTTAGGTATTTTGGGTATTTGATGTAGAGTAGTTATGGATTTGATAAATAGAATTTGATGCTTAATTTTTAGTTGAGTTTACGTGTATTTGGGTATTTGATATAGACTTTTTGTTTAATTGATTGAAAAATGTTTATATGTTGATGTTTAGTGTTGTAGGTTTGAAGTAGATGGATTTGTTATTTAATTACTTAAAATTTAGTTGAAAATTGTTATATATATATATATATATACGCATTTCATGTATATTTTTTGTTTAAATGGTTGAAAGATGTTTAGATTGGTTCATTAAAACTTTTTTATATGCTATTAATTGTTATGTATTATTAGCTTTTAAGTTTCGCAACTTTATTCTAATCACCACGAGCTTAGAAACACCCGCCCGAAATTGATTTAGTAATCAATTTCGGGTTGTCCCCGTTTTGGGACTGCTTTTTGAATATTTTATCTCATTTAGGATATGAATGTATATTACTTGATTGTTTGTGTAAGAAAGATTTGGTTGTCATTTTCTCTTTGCTCCTCGGGTATATATTTCTATATACTTGGGTGCTAAGAGAAAATGTTGTCGAATTTTTCTTAAACAAACAATTATGTAATACACGTTCATATATGAGATAAGGTATTCAAAAAGTGGGTATAACAGCCTACCCTCATGAATTCTCAATCTGTTGTCCTACTTTTTGTTAATGTTTCGTGGATAATTTTTCATCCACTTAATTACTAATATATATTGCAGTTTCATAATCATGCCTGTCGATAAGAGTTGGCTTCTTAATCCAAACCATAGATCACCTGAGTATCAACAAGGACTTATAACTCTTTTATAGATATGTGCGAAAAACTTACCGACATTTATAGCCAGATTCGTTGTCCATGTATGAAATGTCAGAATACCGTATTATTAGGGTAGGTTAAAATGAAACACACATATTAATATCTTTTAATATATAATATACTTTTTAAAAGCAGAATAAAAGCAGACTTGAAACGTTTCATGATGCTCATACTGGTAAAGATGGGACATTTGACAGCGAGGTAGCACAACAACAGTATGTAAGTATTTCTAGAAAGTATAGTTTTCAAATATATATAAATATGTATGTATAAATATATTAATATATTTTTGTTAATTAATACAGAATCAATTAAAGGAAAGATTTGATGAGCTAACCCAAACCCAAAATGAAGAAAGTGGTTCATCAACGCTGAATGAAGTTGATATTTTTGAGTCGGTGTTGGGACAACGCCGTGGACATATTAGGGGGATTGGGCGTAAACCATCATCATCTGCAGGGACGACTTCTTTTGTTCATGATCACGAACAAACTCCTTAGTCGTTTACACAGGTAAGTGGTTTTAAGTTATTATTTCTCTAAGTTTAGCTTAAACGGGTCAAATGGGTGCAAACGACATGATTTGAGTTTAAATGGGTCAAAATGACTTAAAGTTGGATGTTTTGAGTGCATCATATTGGGTTTAGGTTGAAATGACCATTTATTATTAAAATAGACTTTAATTATCTAAGTTTAGCTTAAACGGGTCAAAATGGGTGCAAACGACATGATTTGAGTTTAAATGGGTCAAAATGACTTAAAGTTGGATGTCTTGAGTGCATCATATTGGGTTTAGATTGAAATGACCATTTATCGCTAAAATAGACTTTAATTATCTAAGTTTAGCTTAAACGGGTCAAAATGGGTGCAAACGACATGATTTGAGTTTAAATGGGTCAAAATGACTTAAAGTTGGATGTCTTGAGTGCATCATATTGGGTTTAGGTAAAAATGACCATTTATCGCTAAAATAGACTTTAATTATCTAAGTTTAGCTTAAACGGGTCAAATGAGTGCAAACGACATGATTTGAGTTTAAATGGGTCAAAATGACTTAAAGTTGGATGTCTTGAGTGCATCATATTGGGTTTAGGTTATTTATAACTTTTTAAAATGTTTCTAAGTATATTAAGTGTGTTTGGTTCAACATAATTAAAAGTATATATTTTATTTTTGCAGGAACAAATTTCAAGTTTGCTTCAAAATCCTCATTTTATGTCACAAATTACAAACTTAATTGCTTCGCAAAAAGCTCCAAATCAAGCCGAAGAAAACGATTCAGACTAAGGGGATGAATAGCATATTGTATTAATGGGTCACGTTTGTTTTAGAATACTTCTGTTTAACTTTAATTATAACTAAATGACTTATGTTTGTACTTATGTAGTATGATTGAATGATATTGTGAAATCTAGATTTATTTGTATGTAATTGAATGTTATTGGGAATTTTAGGTTCATTTTGATCATCCAATGAAACTGAAAATTTAAAAAAATTAAAAAAAATTAAAAAAAATATTTTTTAAAAAAAAATTGAACCATTAGGGGCAACATGTCGCCGCTAATAGTCATAAAAAAAACATTAGCGACGAACCATTAGCGATGACTTTTAAATTATTAGCGGCGACATCATTAGCGGCGACCATTTAGCGGCGATTTTTTTATCATTAGCGACGAACTACTAGCGGCGACTCATTAGCGGCGACATGTCGCCGCAGAAGGTAATAGCGGCGACAATCATAGGTAATAACGGCGACAACTGTCGCCGCTAATGATAAAAAATTTTGTAGTTTAAGCAAAATCTAGAATAATATTACCTCTACTTCTTAAAAATTCCTACACGGATTTACCCTTCAATTTCCAAGAAAACGTGTAAAGGTTTGTTAAGTGTTGAGGAATTCAATTTTTTTAATAAGAATTCCAAATGTAAAGACCAAGACTTTCAAGACTAATTCTAATTACCAAAAGAATATTTACTTTTAGAAAACTTTTACCAAAAGGTATTTGATTTTGGAAATATTGAAGTTATCGAAGGTTTAAGTCTCCTAATGAGTTAAAATATGTACATTTAGAAGTAGTGTTAAAGAGCGTTTGTGACTTATGGTTCTAAAAGTAAATAAATAGAAAAAATGAAAGAAGAAAGAAAAAAGGAGCTTGAGAAAACTTTAAATGATATCAACTTGTATATGATTCTTACAAATGTTTGCAAAAACCTTAAATTCATTTGTATATATTCAAATCGTCTCATATATATTCCCGGCACCTGTAAACGATTTTATAGTTATTATTATTGAAAAGATATTAGAATTCAATCGATTATTTTTTTATTTATTTTGTTTATACCGATAATAAACAAAAACTTATGAAATATCATGATATGACAAAATGTCCTTATATTTAAACCTTTCACATGTCTCTACACATATATTGACAAATATATACCATCTGAATCTATGTAAATATGTTTTAATATTTTGTCCAGGATTGACCTTTCTAAGTAAATTTAGAGCATATTTGTCATTTGACAATTATAAATGCAGGGGAGTTTTACAATTAGACCATGAGTAATCAACCTTTGTCTCGATCTAGAGGTAATTTTACTGGATAAAATTATATAGTATTGATTCTCTTGAGTAGTTTTATAATTTTAATGTGATGTGCAGCAACATTTTGACACAATCAAAGATCAACCAATAACACAAAAACAATATAGAATCGCAATCAAATCAATAATGAATACACACACATCATATTGGTTTATTACAACTACTGATTATAAGCTTAAGCTATATATATAAACTAGTTAATAGACTTTCTATAAAATCAGAAAATATATTTGCAAATATAAACAAATTTGCATAAGAGATATATTCCATATAAAGATAAACTTTATCAGATCTTGATGGTTTATTTCTTTGAAATCTATGTACGGAGAGAATCATGGATGGGAGTTGAGTGGATGATGAAAGTAGTCATGTACTCATGTGTTTAGTTTTCCTACAAATGTGACACTGCTTACTTGGGTTGTGATTGTAAATTTTTTTTTTTTGAAAGTTTGTGAGGTTTTTACGCATTTAATAGTTTTAAAAAGTTGTCAAATGAGTTGGCCATTTTGGTACTTAGATTTTAGTTTCAGTCAACTCTTCTTTTGTATTTGTCAATTTCTATAAAAGATCATCAATTTGAGTTTGATAATCATTTGTCTCATAATTAAGATGGGAGATTTGTTAATTCAAGTCTTTGATTGTCTCTTTATATATATTTTAAAAACTTTTTCACTATACTCAGAGGTCATATCCTCAATTATTTCAATTTACTTTCACGAGTTCTTTTAATACTCAACAATTAGTCTTTTACTTATATTTCAATCTATAACAACTTCTATTCCGATAAAAAAATTTAAAATCTCTTTATCACAAGATAGATTCCGGAGAAAATTACAGAAAACGTCCTTTATTTTTATAGAAATTACATGTATCATCATTTATCTTCAGAAAATACTCTAATCATCGTTTATGTATATTTTTTATAACAAATTTCATCCTTTACACTAACATGCGTTAAATTTCTCTGTTAAGTCAAGGGTATTTTAGTCTTTCTACATATTAAAGGACTATTATTGAAATTCTAACCTAAGTAAGTTATAGGACATTTTTTGTAATTAGTTTTTACTTTTTAAATTTGTTATACATGTATAACAAATTTTATCATTTTTAAATAGAATGAATTTTTTTATAAATAGAAATGAAAATTTTATTTCAAAACAAACGTTTTAAATAAATATCATTTTTAAAATTTTTCTTATTATAACTTCTAATCTTAATTATCTTTTGTTTATAAACAATTTTTTTAAAAACATAAATTTTAAAATATTTTGTATTTTTTAAAAAGTTTAATGATTTAGAAAATTTCTTATTTTATAAAATTTATTTCTTTAGAAATAACCTTAATAGAAAGATCTATTTCTTAATTTATTAAAAAACTATTTTAATTTAAAAAAGAAACAAATAAATTATTAGTAATAATGTAATTATTTAACTGAGAGAGAAGTGAGAAAAATTTGATGAGAATAAATGTAATACAAGCATGTGTTCTTTTTAGTTACCATTTTATAAAAGTATGAAGATTTATCACATTACCATTTTACCCTTGTTCCCTTCTATTTTTTTAACTCAACAAGTCAAAGTGTCAACAATCCTAATAAAATCCCTAAACATCGTCGAGTAAGAGATTGACAGAGGCACCTAATCAATGACTACGTCACTCATTGCCTTCGTCTTCTTTAAATCGATTTGCTTCTCGTGGTTAGATTTGTTGCATTATCTTCAATCGATTCTTCGAGTCGCCGACCCCTATAATCCTCTTCTTTTAACCGACAGTATACTCATCAATTCATCATCTTCAATCTCACTTCTTGTCTTGATTTGCTGCATTATTTTGTTTATTTATATGTGTATATATATATATATATATATATATATATATATATATATATATATATATATATATATATATATATATATATATATATATATATATAGGGGAGGGTTCTAGAGAAAACCAAGTTTTATGAAAAAACTAAGAAAACCATGTTTCCACCTTTGATCATGTTCAATCAATGGTCAAGATTTAAAATGGCAATTTTGTAAATAAAAGAAAACTTGTAGTATTTATTTACTAGCTTTAAGGGTATTTTTGAAACATCATAAAATTTTAATTTTAAAACCTTTCCACAATTTAAAATTTCCTAATTTTACTCATTCTCTCATACACACACACTTTCTCTCTCTCTCTCTCTCTCTCTCTCTCTCTCTTCTCTCTCTCTATCTCTCTCTCTCCCACCTCTCTATCTTTTATTCTCCTCTCTCCTTCTCTGGTCACGATTGTTCTAAAAAAAGCCAACTAAACTAAAGGAACGACTGTATTACGTATACGTAACATAGTGTTACATATACGTAGCATGTTCTTATGCATATGAGTCATCATCTTTGTAATTTGTTTTATCTGCAGATTGAATGATTGAAGCTTCAAAACTCATAACAAGTTAGAAAAATGAACCATCCATGGTGGCAAAAAGAACCAATCGAACTCCTCGCAATCCTTCATTATCCTGCTCTGTATTCTTGTTCGATTAAACCTTGTTGTCCTGTTCTTCTTTTACTTGCAAATCTTGCTGCTTTAATCGTTTTTTTTCTATAAACATCATCAATTTTGATGATGGTTGATGATAAGTTGTTACTTGTTCCTTTTTATGAGTCGTTCTTCTTTGTCTATTTAATTCTGATTCGTGATTTCATTCGTCATCAACCTTGGTGCTTGTTAATGATCAATCACAAACCCTAGCAATGATAGAATTCTTGATGACAAGGTATCTGGCGATTTCTAGAACAAGAATAAATAATATATATGTAATTACGTATACGTAATCCACATATGTAAATCATCATCGTTCTTCAGTTACATAATTACGTATACGTAACCCACATATGCAAATTATCATCGTTCTTCAATTACGTAATTACGCATACGTAACCCACATATGTAAATCATTATCATGACAAGGTATCTGGTGATTTCTGGAACAAGAATAGATAATACATGTAATTACATATACGTATCCACACATGTAAATCATCATCGTTCTTCAGTTACATAATTACGTATACGTAACCCACATATGTAAATCATCATCGTTCTTCAGTTACGTAATTACGCATACGTAATCGGCATATGTAAATCATTATCATGACATAACTACGTATATGTAGCCCGCGTATGTAAATCATCGTTGTTCTTCAGGGGGATTTCTTCAGCATCATCATTATCAATTTCTTTGTGGTGTATCGTTTGACAAAACAGGAATTGTTCACCATCATCATCTTCATCAACGATTTCTTCAAGATTATATTTGTTCAACGAAATCATCGTCATCAATCATCGGTTCCTTTTTGGTTATAATTCATCGACAACTTTTGTATGCTTTGAAAGAGTCATTATTTACCATCAACAATTTTGTTTATAATTTGAATCAACAGAGGTGGAATTGATTAATCAATAGAAAATAATGAAGAGACTATTATCTGCTTGAATATAAGAATGATAAAACTGATTTAATTTTTCCTGAAAATCATTAGGCAGAAAAGATTGAAGAACCTAATTGTTAAGAAACAATGGTGGAAAAATTTGATTTGATGAAAAACAAACATACTGATGAACTTGATTGTTTAAATTAGTCAACTGATTTGTTCAATAATGAGGAGAAAAATAAGGTATTTTAGCCAATATTGATTATTTACTAAAAATAAGTTATATAGACAATTACCAAAACAACCTTTGAAAAAATCAAATATAAATAAATCAAAGAAAATTTTGATTGGTTAGAATTGGTTTTCTTGATTTTCTTATAATTTGTTGGTTTTCTTAGGATCCCTCCTCTATATATATATATATATATATATATATATATATATATATATATATATATATATATATATATATATATATATATATATATATATATATATATATATATATATATATTATACAATGTTAATTTAGTTTGTTCATTATTGTTTACTTAACTTTTATAAATTTAATCTATGTTCATCTATAAGTTTTTAAAGTTAATCTATAACTTAGTTTACTTAAAATTCAATCTAATTAGTTTAGTTTAGGGGTTGTTTGGTTGAATGTGAATCATTAAGTGCTGAATGATTAAGAGGTCTGAATGATTAAGAGATCTGAATGGTTAAGTGCTAAACCAATAAGTGGCTGTTTGGTTGAATCTCTGAATACATGTGCAGAATGATTATTTTACCCCTCTTTGGTTGTATATCTGAATTTGGTTATATTGAATCAAACCAAAATCTTCAATCAAATGGTTAACCCAACTTGCACAAACTACCAACATCCTCAAACTTGCACAATCTTCAATCTAACAAAACCCAATTTCATAAATGCCCTAATTGTTTTTTGAAACTTATCAAACCCTAGAAATCAAATCTATGAAATCATGTATGTAAACAAAGATGGTAATCAAATAGATGAGAAAACAAATAGAAATAAGGTGTTGTATGTAACATCTCGTATTTTTGTTAATTAAAAAGGGTAACTTCGTTAAGTTTATAAAAGGACCTTTTATGTCTTTTGTGAAACATTGAGAGTTTATTGTGCTTCATAATTAATTTGGTGGTTAACAAATTAATTTAATAAATAATAATAACATTATAAGTGTTACAATGTTTACTTAATATTATAAAACTTAACTTAAAGTAATAAAAATCTTAAAAATAATTGTGATTAAAATAATAATAATAATGTTATTGTTATTATTACTACTAATAATATTAATAATAATAATAATAATAATAATAATAATGATAATATTAATAATAGCAAAATTATAAAAATTATAATACCTAAAAAGGTTTGAAACTTAAAGTTATAGGGTTAGTTTTGTCAATTTATAAACTTTAAAAGAAAGTTTAAAGCATAAAATGTAATTGTTTAAACCACAGGGACCAAACGTGTAAATCATAAAACCCAACCCCCCCCCCCCATTCTTTTCCTTCCCCGCAAATCCGGCGAGGCGCCGGTGGGCACTCCGGCCAAGCCCGGCGACCATTGTTTTCACTTGTTTTTCGATCCAAAACCGTCCCCAGCCGTAAGCGAAGATGATTCGAACTAACATTGGTCATTTAATCGGGTTTAACGACGGTTACCAAAGCGTTTGGGCTCGAGTAACCGTCGACCATCAATCCCAAGCCGTTTGAGCGTTAAAACACAATAATAATCAAATTAACTCAACCAAAACGATCGTTTATCTATCCCTAACCGATTATCACATCCAATTTCACCTGATAAACACAATTTCATTGCAATTGATCACCACCATCATCGTGACCTGCAACTTAATGGAGATCCATGTTCGAAGTCCTATTACACCGAATTAACAGAGGGCTTTTGCTCATTATCGATCCTAAAAGCTATCTGCAAAGTTAATTTGCATAACAATCACGTTTGAATATCGAATTGACAGCAAGGCAGACGCGACTTTCTTTGTTCTCATACTAATCAGTTCGGCATCTATTCAGGTAATTAAACCTCATCATATACTCGGTTTTATATGAACATCAAAAGCCCCAAGAATGATTTCATTAACAATATCGTTTGGATGGTCAATTTGGAATCAATCATTCTAGGGTTCTTGAGTTAAAAAGGGGATTTCTGAAATTAATGGTCTTATATTTGTTAAGGAAGCTTTTAACCAAGATCGGGCTGTAGCCCAACTGGTTATGGGCGTGGGTTGTAACCAAGAGGTCCCGGGTTCGAACCCGGGCTCCCTCATCTATATTTTTAGGGCTTTTCAAGCCTTAATTTAATTATGAGAAATTTTCAATAGTTATAAAAATTAGTTTTAGTAAACTTTAACTATTTTTAAAGGCACCAAATAATTTTCTATTTTTTTTTAAATTTAAGTAATTAAAAAATATTATTTAATAAGACATTTTAAACAAAGGTTATTCTTGATTTATTTATATTAAAATAGATTTTAATATTTAGTAAATTATTGTTGGTCCAAATGTTCCTTTAAATATTCATCGTTTAAATCACGTTATTTTAAATGGAGATTATTTTCAAAACATTATAAATTTATATGATAAATATTATATTATTCATTTAATCTTTTAGGTATGTTATATCATAATTAGTAAATAAAGTTATTCGTTAACTTTTATTTTTATATCTTGAAAGTTATGAAACAATATAATTTTCAATGATTCTTTATTCTTATTTTAACAGTTTCAATATTATAAAGATCATTTAAAGGGTTAAAAACTTAATAAAATGATTTAAGTAATTATAAATTATCCTACAAGTCATTTAAAAAGGTATTCAATTATCTTTACCAAAATTTAAATAATTAAATATTGAATTAATGATTCCTTTTCACACATTGTATTTATTCTTTATGAAATTAATAAATTCAATCATTGAATCTTTCATTATCATTCTTAATCTTAAATATATTACATATATATATATATATATATATATATATATATATATATATATATATATATATATATATATATATATATATATATATATATATATATTAAATCAAAACGTAAACGATTGTATTATAATATATCTATAAAATGTAATTATTAAAACCCCCCCAAATTCCAATCGAAACCCTAATCATTATTTGAGTGTTAATCATATTATTAATCTTCATCTTGTAATACATATTTAGGTGCCTTGTAATGAATACTTGGGATTAGTTTGGATCATCCTTTAATCTTTATTTATCATCTTGTAATGCTTATATCAATGTGAGTTTTCCTTGCTCCTTTTTACCTTTTCACACTACTTTGGGGTGAAACATGATTGCTTATACATGATACACTTATACACATTTGAGACTTGTAAATCACTTGCAATTCAACTTATTATTTTGTCATGGTTATTTGTGTTTTGGTAAGTGATTATATGAGATACATAGTTTGTTTACAATCATTAACTATTGCTAGCCTGGCGACGTCTTAGATCTTTGGGCCTGACAAGCCTATTTGGTGCTAAAGTCGATGTATTGCCGACTCCTGATGACGTATGCTTGTTCATCATGGGAACCAAATACACTTAGCCAATCTTTTATACTTGTAATCAAGTCGAGGTTTGGTTGTAACGATATGTGTTCTATAACCTTACTTGCTTATGACCTATGACATGAATTGCTACTTGTAACCTTTTTCATATTATGTATGAAAACCTTGGAAACTCACCAACTATTTTTAGTTGACTCTTATTTTTATCATGTTTCAGGAAACCCCCAAGTTTAAAGTGGACTTTGAAGCTTTCAATAAAACTAGGGCTTGGACCTAGTTAAATAAACAAAATGTTATGTTATGTTTTGATTTATGTTTGAACTTATCTCTTGTTTGAGACTTATGGTTGTATTTCATTTTAAGACTTATGATAAATAATATTTGCAATTTAATATAGCGTTATGTGGATGTGAACAATCTTAACCCTCACATCTCGACGATTCCGCCGTCAAGGTTGGGGTGTGACAGATTGGTATCAGAGCCCATAACTATAGGGATTTAGGTTATTAGAAATGGTGACCTAGACTATAGTTGCATGAACCTCATAGAAAGATCATTATACCTTTGTGCTTACATGTTGTTTGCATGCTACATAATGATATGCCTTTTGTGCAACTTGATGCCTTAGCATAGGATTGCCTTATGTATGCTTAAACTTAGTTACTTGTCTCCCTAAACTTAACTTTGACTCTTTGACCCTCCCCGACAAATAAACTTCCTAAACTTATTCTCAACGACATGTGGAATCTACACTTATCATCGTGGGTTCAATTCCTTAGACTCTATGTCTAATCTATGAAAATCTCATCAAGGTTTTGATTTCATAAACCAAAGAAATTTGTGTGACACATAGACACCTGTATTCTGGATTTCCTAGCAAAAGGCCTTCGGGCTAAGGCAAGCATATCGTATAAATCTCATTGTGAGACCAGTTATGCTTACCTGGGGATTTCTGGGATGAGTGATAAACTATGGTCAACATACACAAGTCTCTATGGCAAATGGGTCAACTTACCTTGACGTGTCAACGATTCCAAATGGTAATGCGTTACCAAATGGAACCATCCTCTTTGTATCTTAAAAATCTTTGATTCCTTGAACTGGTATCTCTTCATTCTTATCATACATAATGTACCTGTTAATATTGGACTTAACCTACATTTCAACTCTTACGTTTAAACACCGTTATACGTTGAGCGTTTCATGTAACTATTTCTATATCTTGACCAACGTGAATATGGATCTTAATATACCCAAAGATAATGGGAATCTAAACCGAATGGTCATCAAAAACTTTAAACCGTTACTTATGGTTCTCAAGTCATCTTAAGGATGTGTCCCATAACTAAGAACATGCAATGCTATAGGTGGAATTCCTACATCTCGAGATACTTTGTCTCGGCAAGGTGTAAATGGTGATTTGACTCGATCATTGAATCCATTTACTTGACTCGAAACCCTTGAGATGAGTGATCACTTATAAGTACGCGTGTCTTCAATAAGGCTATGGTTGACCTCATATCTTGAGAAGTCCATGTATTCCCTGCGATTGTGAATCGAATGTTCACATTTCATTATGATGTCGAATCATTCTTGTCCTTCATTTTGCCTTCCTGATTTAAATTATTCAAGATTTGAACACCATCATAACAAATTCTGCTATCTCGAACTTTGATCTTAAGCTTGTAAGCATGATTTTTCCTTTTGTTACATTGATGTAACTTGAAATTTTCCGAATTTCTAATTGATATTATTTACTTTTCGTCGTTAAGTCAAACTCCGTACCGTCTGCACCGTGAGAGATGCAAGTGTTTGCAAGCCAATCTATGACTAAGAACACTCGTATCTCCTAAACGATTCTAACTCATCAAAACATGGGTGATTCCCTTACTTGATGATTCTCTATTCGTTTCGATAAATGGTTTCCAATTGTGATTCATAAAATTTCATCCTCTGGATCGGGGTGATTTCCTTATCCCGAGGATTGATTTCAATTATTTTCTTTGGAATGGCATTTCACAAATGACATGATCTCACTAAAATAGGATTGAAACCCGTACTTTGGTGACAAATGTCAATCGTCGATTGTTTTCTGGCTATTATGAAATTCAATCATCAAGATAGGCGTGAATTCCATACCTTGATGATAATATCATCTTTAAGAATTGTATTTGTTCAAATGAGACGACTTCATCAAAGTAGGAGTGAATTCTGGATTTTGATGAAGAAGTTCATCTTGTTATATTTTGTTTTTGTAAAACTTCACCGTTAAGATAGGAGTGATTTCCCTTACCTTAATGGTGAGTTACCTCGTCTTATTTCTGTGGATCCTCAACAAGGAGTTGGGATCGAACTTTTTGGTTGGTAAGTTAGTGGTCATACCTTGGGAGTACACCATCAAGTTAGGAGTGAAAACCACACCTTGATGACTATTCTCATTTCTTGATCTCCAACTTACCAAGGTTTCAATCAAGTGACAAGAAACATGTAGTAACTTGAAGGGTGAACCAATGTTAGTGTTTGGACCTATCAAGCCAAAGCATGATTTCTGAACTGGAAAGGAGACCTGATCACTCTAGGTTGATTTTGATTCCGAGCTTGGAGCATTTGAATTCTTAAATCGATTTTCTTTTCCTTTATCTTCATGTTTTGACTCGATCTAGTTACATCGAACCATTTATTTCTTACTTATCAACTTTCATTTTGAGTTGCCATCAACACATGATTGTGTGATGGTAGCCTTCTTAAACAATCTTTCTGCTAAATAAAGGCATTATCAACTTGTGTTCATGTCTTTCTAACTTTCTCAGATGTGCTTATGGGTTTGATGAACTGCGTATGCAAACTGTACTTGGAAACTTGCTACCTTGCAAAGCATGTTTACAAATACTTTCTTGATGTTTGCATCATTTCTTGAATCGCTTTTGAACTCTTAACCTTGAAAATCATTGAAATTCTATCTTGATTTCGATCAACGAGACTCGTTATTACCTACATTGTGACGTGGATATAAAGGTTCATAAAATTTCGTAATTTGTAGTCATGGGTTTGGTATAAAAGAAAAGACATAACTTGGTATGTGTCCAAGTGTCTTACCTTCACATATGACAAAGCCTAACATTCGTGTTCCTATGAATCTCCTGTTTAACTTTTCATCACTAAGTGCCTCTTATCTTAGATGACATGATGACAAATGGTGCTTTATAGACCGGTTAACCTTTCTCACAATTGTGGTTTTTTTTATTTGAACACATCGCTTTTCTACGAGATTATATTCTAGAAGTTGTGGCTTATAAGTCTAACATACCACGGTAACTCATTATCGTCTTCCAACGTTCATCTCATAACGTCTCGTATTTCACTGGAAGAGTTCAAGTTGGCATACATTATGTCAAGAGACTTGTAAGATTCCATAAAGTGAAATATCTCATCTGTAAATAAACGTCAATCACTGTTCGTTTGTACACTTATTTTCTTCATTTCAACTCTTTTACTCATTTGAGTTCATTCTTAATTTCGGAACGAAATTCTTTTAAGTTGGGGAGACTGTAACATCTCGTATTTTTGTTAATTAAAAAGGGTAACTTCGTTAAGTTTATAAAAGGACCTTTTATGTCTTTTGTGAAACATTGAGGGTTTATTGTGCTTCATAATTAATTTGGTGGTTAACAAATTAATTTAATAAATAATAATAACATTATAAGTGTTACAATGTTTACTTAATATTATAAAACTTAACTTAAAGTAATAAAAATCTTAAAAATAATTGTGATTAAAATAATAATAATAATGTTATTGTTATTATTACTACTACTAATATTAATAATAATAATAATAATAATAATAATAATAATAATAATAATAATAATAATAATAATAATAATAATAATAATAATATTAATAATAGCAAAATTATAAAAATTATAAAACCTAAAAAGGTTTGAAACTTAAAGTTATAGGGTTAGTTTTGTCAATTTATAAACTTTAAAAGAAAGTTTAAAGCATAAAATGTAACTGTTAAAACCACAGGGACCAAACGTGTAAATCATAAAACCCAACCCCCCCCCCCACATTCTTTTCCTTCCCCGCAAATCCGGCGAGGCGCCGGTGGGCACTCCGGCCAAGCCCGACGACCATTGTTTTCACTTGTTTTTCGATCCAAAACCGTCCCCAGCCGTTTGAGCGTTAAAACACAATAATAATCAAATTAACTCAACCAAAACGATCGTTTATCTATCCCTAACCGATTATCACATCCAATTTCACCTGATAAACACAATTTCATTGCAATTGATCACCACCATCATCGTGACCTGCAACTTAATGGAGATCCATGTTCGAAGTCCTATTACACCGAATTAACAGAGGGCTTTTGCTCATTATTGATCCTAAAAGCTATCTGCAAAGTTAATTTGAATAACAATCACGTTTGAATATCAAATTGACAGCAAGGCAGTCGCGACTTTCTTTGTTCTCATACTAATCAGTTCGGCATCTATTCAGGTAATTAAACCTCATCATATACTCGGTTTTATGTGAACATCAAAAGCCCCATGAATGATTTCATTAACAATATCGTTTGGATGGTCAATTTGGAATCAATCATTCTAGGGTTCTTGAGTTAAAAAGGGGATTTCTGAAATTAATGGTCTTATATTTGTTAAGGAAGCTTTTAACCAAGATCGGGCTGTAGCCCAACTGGTTATGGGCGTGGGTTGTAACCAAGAGGTCCCGGGTTCGAACCCGGGCTCCCTCATCTATATTTTTAGGGCTTTTCAAGCCTTAATTTAATTATGAGAAATTTTCAATAGTTATAAAAATTAGTTTTAGTAAACTTTAACTATTTTTAAAGGCACCAAATAATTTTCTATATTTTTTTTTAAAATTTAAGTAATTAAAAAATATTATTTAATAAGACATTTTAAACAAAGGTTATTCTTGATTTATTTATATTAAAATGGATTTTAATATTTAGTAAATTATTGTTGGTCCAAATGTTCCTTTAAATATCCATCGTTTAAATCACGTTATTTTAAATGGAGATTATTTTCAAAACATTATAAATTAATATGATAAATATTAAATTATTCATTTAATCTTTTAGGTATGTTATATCATAATTAGTAAATAAAGTTATTCGTTAACTTTTATTTTTATATCTTGAAAGTTATGAAACAATATAATTTTCAATGATTCTTTATTCTTATTTTAACAGTTTCAATATTATAAAGATCATTTAAAGGGTTAAAAACTTAATAAAATGATTTAAGTAATTATAAATTATCCTACAAGTCATTTAAAAAGGTATTCAATTATCTTTACCAAAATTTAAATAATTAAATATTGAATTAATGATTCCTTTTCACACATTGTATTTATTCTTTATGAAATTAATAAATTCAATCATTGAATCTTTCATTATCATTCTTAATCTTAAATATATTATATATATATATATATTAAATCAAAACGTAAACGATTGTATTATAATATATCTATAAAATGTAATTATTAAAACCCCCCAAATTCCAATCGAAACCCTAATCATTATTTGAATGTTAATCATATTATTAATCTTCATCTTGTAATACATATTTAGGTGCCTTGTAATGAATACTTGGGATTACTTTGGATCATCCTTTAATCTTTATTTATCATCTTGTAATGCTTATATCAATGTGTGTTTTCCTTGCCCCTTTTTACCTTTTCACACTACTTTGGGGTGAAACATGATTGCTTATACATGATACACTTATACATATTTGAGACTTGTAAATCACTTGCAATTCAACTTATTATTTTGTCATGGTTATTTATGTTTTGGTAAGTGATTATATGAGATACATAGTTTGTTTACAATCATTAACTATTGCTAGCCTGGCGACGTCTTAGATCTTTGGGCCTGACAAGCCTATTTGGTGCTAAAGTCGATGTATTGCCGACTCCTGATGACGTATGCTTGTTCATCATGGGAACCAAATACACTTAGCCAATCTTTTATACTTGTAATCAAGTCGAGGTTTGGTTGTAACGATATGTGTTCTATAACCTTACTTGCTTATGACCTATGACATGAATTGCTACTTGTAACCTTTTTCATATTATGTATGAAAACCTTGGAAACTCACCAACTATTTTTAGTTTACTCTTATTTTTATCATGTTTCAGGAAACCTCCAAGTTTAAAGTGGACTTTGAAGCTTTCAATAAAACTAGGGCTTGGACCTAGTTAAATAAACAAAATGTTATGTTATGTTATGTTTTGATTTATGTTTGAACTTATCTCTTGTTTGAGACTTATGGTTGTATTTCATTTTAAGACTTATGATAAATAATATTTGCAATTTAATATAGCGTTATGTGGATGTGAACAATCTTAACCCTCACATCTCGGCGATTCCGCCGTCAGGTTGGGGTGTGACATTGTAATGCAAATCTTGAAAGAAATCAAAATAAATCAAAGCAAAAAGAGAGAAATTAAACCTTGAAAGAGTTGGGGGTTGAAGCCGATGGTTGTGGAACGTGAACGACGGATGGCTAAGGTGGACGGCTAACGGCGGCCGGTGGAAGGGTCGCCGGCGGGGGTAGGCGACGGGAGATAGGGGGATTCAATGGTAGTTGTGGGAAATGGGTGGGTTGATTCTTTTGTTTGAGGGGTAGATGGGTAATAATTCCCATTCAACACTCCCCCATCACTTAACCATTCAGTGCTGAATGATACCATTAAAAGGTCTTTTTTTTCTAGAACAAACACATACTCTTTTTAACGGTTCAGAGGTAGCCTCTTAATGGTCCCATTAAGAGGCTACCAAACAGCCCCTTACTTATTGTATATATAGTTTAGTTCATATTCAGTCTGTTGATTCAGATTGTTGATTGTTCATATTGAGTTAATTTTATATGTTTTTTGTTATATTGTTAAGTTTGAGTTGAAACTTGAAACTCTTGAATTAATGATTAGATTTGTATTAAATTGTAATATGAAACTGAGCCAAACCGAGCAGAACCGAGTTCTCGGTTATAAACCGAATCGAGTTCGAGCGAGCATTTCCCGCTCGAATTAGTAAATTCGAACCGAATCGATCCGCTCGGTTCGTAAATGAACCATGCCATTTAAGTATTCCATAACTCTATTGAATTTGCAAAATTCACCTTAATTCCTAGTAAAATATACATAAATTGATTAGATTTGTTCAATTGCAAGAGTTACAACAATTCACCTTCTCGATGCAACCATTAGAGCTTGATTTTTGGGTTCTTGACAAACCAAAAAGGTTCTAATGAAGAAGATTTTTGTTTGAAGCAACTATCATATTTGTTAAAGTTAGGGTTCTATCGAGGGGGGTTAAGATTTAAAGTTGCTCGGTGGTGATGATGCCACCGATGAGAGATGGTGGTGATACCACTAGCGAGAGCCTATGGCATCTTCCTCATTATTGTGAGATGTGTTGATTGGAGGTGGAGGAGAATGAGGTTGATAATATTTAGAAAATTATTTTTATTTACTTAAACAATGTTCTAATGATAGAGGTAAAATTTTAATTTTATACAAAACTGTAATATTTTAATAAATACTTTTTTCATACCATGATAAAGAACTTACGGTCTATTTTGTATGGGATATTGTAATATAGGAGGGAATGAAATGCTTAAAAGAATGAAATGTATCATTGCTATTTGAATGCCCTCTCTGATTATAATGTGATAATGAAATGAACCATTAGTTTGTGTTTTTTGTTATGCATTAAAAGACGAATGAATGAATTACAATGATTGTGGTGGTGTTCATTGGTGGTGGTGGTGGTGATGGCGGCGATTGGTGGTGGTAGTGTTGGTTGTTGGTGGTGGTGACCGATGATTGTTGGTATGGTGGTGTTGGTGGTTGGTTGGTTGTTGTTATTGGTGGTGGTGTTGGGTATTGGTTTTTGTTGGTGGTGGTGGTGGTTTTGGGTTGCGACATGTGTTTAGTCTTTTTTAGGTCATGGTTTGCGTAATTAATAAGAATGAAATCTTACATTCCTTAAAAGAATAAAAAGAAAACATCACTCTTTTAAAAAATGAAAATCACTAAAAAATCACCAAATACAAAACACCACCTTAAGCATTCATATCAACTTTCTTATATTTATTCTTATAGTTAATAAAAAAATCACTACTTTTTATCTTTTCTTTGTAATTAAAAAAATATTGTTTATACCTTTATTGTTTTTTCTCACTCTTTCACTCATAACCACTTTAAAATAAATATTAAACATTAATTGTGTGTTTTACCAAATATACAAATAAATAGTATTATTTTCTCTTTATCTACTCATAACCATTCCATGGAAACACACTCAAAATATAAACGAACCTACTTTGGATTCTCTTACACTTGAAACCAAATGAAAGAGTGTGTAAGTTAGAGCAGTCATAGTAAGTTACTCATATTATTGTAAGCGTGTTTCATATATTATATGGATTGGTTGTGAGTGGATGAAAGATGAAATTTTACCATTTATCTGTATATTTGGGGAAATAATGTTCAGTGTTCACCGCTACAAAGTTTCTAATATTTTTTAAAAGTGGTTGTGAGTGAATGAAAGATAAAAGGTAATGATAAAAGTATTAAAAATATCATTTAATTAAAAAGTATGAAATTTATAGATCTTTAGTGCAATTATAAGTGTGAAGGGGGCATTCATGTTGAACCCCCACCACATCATGAAAACCCACCAATCACGATGTGTCATGTCAAACCATGTCATACTATATCACACACCTACATTTGGAAGGGCACCCATGCCACACCATGCCTAATTGCCCACCATGCCAGTTTCCAATCTCTAGTATTAGTTCCCCCATTTCCATTGTAGTTTTCATCGCTCACACTTCCCCATTAACTCAATTTCACACCGTCATCATCGATATTATTATTATCATTGACTCAATTCTCGTGATTGTTAGAGTTGGAGGAGTTGGAATTCGTGGTTTGCAAGTAGAGGAAGCTGTCGGCGGTTATGTCTTCACTGCAGTGATGGTTGTGTTGCCAGAGAATTACGCAGTTAAGCAATGTAGAAGCAGAGATAGTGAAGTGTTGGTAGGAGACGATGGGGCGATTTTTGGTCATAACGACAACGATTACCTGCCGCTGGAATACGCCTAGCGGCATGAATTTTTTTGTGGCAGTGGTGGTATCAGGCGACGTCGAGGCACGCCGTGCCTTACGGCATGGGTGCCCCTTCACCCTAAGGATGGAGAGGGGAATATGATGTGAATGCTTAGGTTATTAGACGCTTAGGGTGGGTGGGGTACACTCAGCGTGAGTGCACGGCGTGGCCTTGGGCTAGGAGGCTACACCGCCACCGCCTGGAGGTGTATAAAAAACCGGTTCGGGAAAAAAGCCGGTAAAAAACGGACTGTTATAAAAAAAGCCCAATCTGAACCGCTAGTTTGTATACTGGTTTGGTAGCCCCACACCCAAAACGGTTTTAAAACCGGTTCAAAAATAAAAAACCGATAAACCGGTAAAAAACCGGTTTCAAAACTGGTCCAAATCGGTTTGAGAGGTTCAAGTATTCAGCGAGCCAAACTGGTTGTAACCCGAATCGGTTTGAAAAAAAACTGGTTCGACCACATGACACAAAAACTGGTTCGATTTAAAACTCAAAACAGTTTGGAAAAAAAGAACCGGTTTGTAAACCTCTACCGCCCTCCCTTCACGCCACGATTTGGGTGTTTCATGGCATGTTGACACCGTGAACTCTTGTGTGTGTGGTATAGTGGTGCAGTGTGGCATGATGTGGCAACATCGCCGCCACCAACACCGCAACGCTACAACACGTTCTTCCCACAAATAGTCATAGTCAGCATGACACATCAGCTTTGCACTAACTCCCACTAATTTTTTCCATAAACACATTTTACCCCAACACTACATCATACCCATACTTCCCACAAACTCACACTGAAAACCCATATAAAGCACAAACCAACACACATATTAATTAAGTAGGCCCCACTTGAGCCATCCTTGGAGAAGGGTGACGGAACGCTAACTGTCCGATGGACGACGACGAGTGTAAATGTTTTTGCTTGCGTTTTGGATGGTCTAAGAGCACCTGTTCAAGTGTCCAACTAGAGATGTACAAACCGAGATTTTTAAAAACCGGTTTGGGGTCCAAACCGAAACCAGTTTGGTCAACACCGGTCAAAATCGGTTTGGCCCCAAACCGGTTCGGGTTATAAACCGGTTCGGGTTATAAACCGGTTCCAAGAATCAAAGCCCCAAACTTATTAAACCGGTTTGGGTCGGTTTAAAAACCGGTCCGTTTTTTTTATAATATAATATTTTTAGGGTATTAAAGATGTATAATCATATTTATATTAATTTTTATTAAAATATATAACCAATTTCTATTAATTAAAGAAAATTTAAAATTTTAGTTAAAATATATAATAATATTATTATTTATATTAATTAAATCATATTTATATTAATTTAATCATACATTCATTAATTTAATCAAAGTGAGATATATAATAAAAATGAAATATATAAACATTTCAACAATTTAGACAACATAAAAGTTTAAATAATAGTTTTTTAAAAGCTAAACATTCAGCTAGTCGACTAGTTTCTTCGTTTGTTCGTTGCATACCTGTACGTTTATTCTTCGCCACCATAACCGGAACTGTTACGAAGGTACTCATCATATGCCGCTTTATCATCGGTCATTCCAGGTGTCAATTCGCTCTCTACCTCGTTCTCGTATAATTCTGCTTCGTATTCCAATTCTCCTTCAAGTGAGCATTTGTCTTATACTCTTTCCGCGACATCCAAATAATCCTTCAAGCAAATTGACCTTTCAATTTCTTGGGGAGTGAGTCGAGTTCATCTTATCGATATAACCCTGCCACTAACAGAAAAAGCAGATTCCGAAGCTACTGTGGAAACTTGGACGGTTAGTAAATCTCGGGCCATGGTGGATAGGATGGGAAACTGATCTTCCTTACCTTTCCACCAAGCTAACAAGTCAAAAATTTTAAAATCTTGTGGACTCATGGTGGATAAAAAGTTTGTTCCACCATACCTCCCGAGTTCATTACTCGGAGTGTTACCACGTTGATGTGTATTACATTTATCCCTAAAGTATTATATAAATCAAACATTGGATCATTAGAACTTTCGGCATTTGCCGCATGCCTTAATGCCTCATGGATTTGTGATGTTTCCCCATATTTTAATAAATAAACATCATACATTTTTTCTAATTGTTTGTTAAAATTAGCTTTTAAAGTTTTACTATATAATTGGTTATCAACTTCTAAATCCAAATTAGAATTAATTTTATCAAGTAAAGTTTCAACCCCCGACATATTTAAACAATGTTTTAAAGCAGTGACACATGTAATAACCGGAGATATTTCTTTAAAATACTTTTTAAGTTTATCTTTCATTGGGGGTATCATATCCAAGTAAGGTCTACCCCTAAATGACATCTCATTTAATTTTAAGACATTAAATAAATTTGGTGAACTACTAATGGACTCGTTGGATAATAAACTCCGGAAAGACAAGTAGTTGTGTTTTTAAAAATTTGAAGCATTTTGCTTATTTCTTCAATAACGGCCCAACCCGCTGGATGGTAACTATTTGCCTTTCCACGACTTACCAAACTATTATGAAAGACTATTAAACTTTCTTTTTGTTCAGTAGCCTTTTCAAACATGTTACAGATGGAATTCTATCGTGTTGGTACGTCATAATTCGGACGTAAACATTTGAAATTTACTTCTTTAAAAAACTTGCGATATCTACTATATCTTTGGTTATTGCTAAAAAATGTCACGTAACATTTTTTTAAAACCATCTTTCACTGTTTCAATCGTTTTTAAACCATCTTGAACGACTAAGTTTATGATGTGCGCAACACATCGATTATGAAAAACAATCCTCACACATTGGTTTATAATTTAATTTCAAATGATCTATCGCAAGCGTGTTATTTGACACATTATCAAAAGATATAGAAAATATTTTGTTTTTTAATTTATACATTTTAATAACTTTATCAATAAGATAAAAAATGTTTTGGCCGGTGTGAGGATAATAAAACAATTCAAACGCAATGGGCGGTGACACAAATGTACGAGTTCGGTGAACCGTGAGAAGTCGACAAAACATCACCAGTTAAGTTAACACCTGTTTGTAAATTTTCAAAATAAGATATTAATTCATTTTTAGCTTTTTTCCATATTTTTAAACAATCTCTTCGAAGAGTAGCACGACTTACACTAGTGTAATGTGGTTGGATAGTTCGTTGAATGAGTCGAGTCAAACGTTCGTTGTCGAAATGTTTGAATGACAAGCTTTCTTGAATTACAAAAATACGCCATTTGCTCCCGAACCGCATCAACGTTATAAGCCAAAACATTTCATTCGTTTGTCATCCAAGTTTGACCTTGAGACGGTTCACATTTCAACACCTCACAATATTTATTTGAAATGTGGTTTTTCTACATTGTGTTTGCATCTTTTTCGAAAAACTTATGACAAAACTTGCAACGAGCCTTGTTCGGACCGCTAGCCATTTGACATAAATCGTAATTGCACCATATTTCAGGATTCCTATTCGTAGGAAGGATTGCTACCACCACGTTGCTTGAAGACGCATCACAACCAACGAATGATTGAACACTTAATGAAGCCATTTGAGAAAGTTTTTTCTAGAACGAAAGTATTGGTGAGCATTTTTGCGATTTTTTAGTATAGAGAGCGTTTTAAGTTGTTGTGATTCAACCAAAACATCCAATACATATATATACTAACCTAATGGGGGTATAATGGTAAAAAACCACCAAAAACGGTCAAAAAGGACACCAAACGATCCAAAAACGGCTATATAGCCGTTATCCAACGGCTAGATTTTGAAAACCAGGTTGAAAACCAGTTTGGGGATCGGTTTGGAACCGGTTTGAAAGTCTGTTTTCAAAACGGTTTAAACCCGGACTGGTTTAGAAACCGGCTTATATGGTTGGGCTAAAAAACCACCCAAAACCGAGAGACTGGGCCGGGCTGAAACCAATTTGGATCCAAAACCGATTCCTGTTTTTTTTTAATCTATTCCCGAACCGGTTTTTTTTACCACTAAGAAGAAACCACACATCCATCAATCACGCTTACCAAATCTACACTTGGTCTACTTCCACCAATGGCCACAGACCCCCTACTCTCCCCATCCACCACCATCTCCTCCGGCAACCACCACCTCTTCGCCGCCGTAGACCTCGGCACCAACTCCTTCAAGCTCCGCATCGTCCAAGCCAACCCCACCACCGGCCGCTTCCTCACCCTCCACCGCCTCAAAGAGCCCGTCGTCCTCGCCTCCGCCACCACCACCACCATCTCCCCCTCCGCCCAATCTCGAGCCATCGAATCCCTTCGTAAATTCCAACACATCATCAACTCCCTCAACATCCCCCCCTCCCACCTCCGCCTCGTCGCCACCTCCGCCGTTCGAGAATCCTCAAACCAATCGGAGTTCCTTCAGCTCATCCACCAAACCCTAGGTTGGGAAATTGATGTAGTATCAGGTTATGAAGAAGCTCGTTTGACCTACCTTGGTGTCCTACAGTTTCTCCCGGTGTATGATCGTACTGTTCTCACGATCGATATCGGTGGGGGTTCGACGGAATTCGTCGTTGGGTTTCGTGGTGAGGTGAAATTGGGGGTTTCGTTGAAATTAGGGCATGTGACTTTGACTCAGAGGTTTGTAAAAAACAATGCGATTGAGGCGATGAGAGAGCATATTAAAGCTGTTGTTAGAGAATCAGGTTTGATTGAGAACGTTTTGGAGCATAAAATTGATGTTGTTGTTGGGTCTTCGGGGTCGATTCGGATGATTGAGAAGGCGATTTTCATGGGGTATAGTGGTGATTTGGTGAATGAGATTGGGTTGCTTGAAGGGTGCAGGAGGGACTGGAAGTTTAGTAGGGGTGAATTGAGGGGTCTTGTTGAGAAGCTGTGTGAGGAGGAGAGTGAGGTTGAGGAAGCTGGGAGAGTGCACAAGCGAAAGGGGTTTTTCAAGACGCGATCGGCGTTTATTGTGGCTGCTGTGGTTTTGCTGGAGGAGATATTCGGGTTGCTCGGTGTTGAAGAGATGGAGGTTTCGGGTTATGCGTTGGGAGAAGGTGTAATTGCTGAAAAGTTGGCGGAGGTGTTTGATGGGTTTGATTTGAACGCCAATGCGAGGTGGAGATCGGTCTTGAGGGTTGCATCAAGGTTTAATAATAAGAAGAGGATGACTGCTGCTGCATCTTGTGCTTCTATTGCACAGGTATGATTAATTATATCATTATCATCATTTCTATTGTTATTAGTTGAATTAAGGAAAGTAGGAGTAATTGGTTTTACAGGAACTTTTTACAGGTTTAAGGAAGTGGAACAAGATTGGTGATGAGAGAAATCAAGTTGTTTTATTGGATGACAAAGATCTTGAATATCTTGAAGCTGCTTGTTTGCTTCATAACATTGGGTTGATCACAGGGAAAAAGGGATACCATAAGCGGTCATACCATATTATCATGGTATGCATTTTGTCGGTATATCCTTCATATGAAGTCGATGTAGTTATGATTAAAAGAGTCAGGTTGTATGTTTTACATCTTAACAGAATGGGGAACATCTTCATGGCTATAACACTGAAGAGGTTAAGGTACATCAGTAGTACATCACCTGCATACTTAGTCTACTGTTTATGGATGATAAACAGTTAATTAAAACTAGGTTTTATGTGTTCTTCAGTTAATTGCATTACTAGTAAGGCATCACAGAAAGAAATTTCTGCAAGCTGATCATGATTCTCTCAGGGAATTCACAGATGAGGTAGTTTCTATGTTTAATTAAAAGTATAGTCAATATATGCATAGGAAAATTCTTTTTTACTAAAATGATTATATACAGATGAAGCATAAGTTCAGAGTTCTTTGTGTAATCATCCGTTTGTCTGCAATCCTAAAGGAATATCAGTCTCTGAGCATTCCAAGCATTGAGCTGTCACATTCTCATGAAGGTTTCAAGCTGGTAAATAATCAATGCATCATTATAACTCAGAACTTCTATCTTTCATGAATGTAAATGATTCAAATTTATAGGTATTCAGGGATTCATCAACAAATAATGTTGAGTCCATACCAGCAGATCTTGATGTGGAAATGAGAAAGGAATTGGAACACTTTGAAAAGGTAATATATCTCTGTTCAATCTTTATTAGCCTGGAAGAGAAATATGATTTAACTAAAATGTTAGATATGTTTCATCTCTCAGGTGGTTGGGCAGAAATTGTCGGTTGTAGTTCTATCAAGCCCATCAGGATCTTGATGCATCTAAATGCCTGTATATAGTTTGGGAATTGGACAATGAAGCGCTCAACGACCCAGTCATGATAATGCGAGTCATGATAATGTGAGCTTTCTGTTTCGACTTTAACGTCTAAAAAGGTTTTAGAAACATAGAGAATATTGTTTACCACAATTTTAGTGTAGCTATATTGTAATGATTATTGATGAACAAAGTACCAGCTTTCATGCCTATTTGATTTTGTTTAGGCCTTAGGGGACCATAACATTACTTTTACCTTGTACTTTTCATTTAGTTGGTTCATTTTTGTATAAAGCTTTAAGCTTGACCAACCACTTAAATGGCTATTAAACATATCTTATACCGAATTTTAAAGATTATACGAATCAATTTTTTTACTTTTAAACGACGGTTCAAGTTGTTCATCACAACCATATAAGATATGGGTTTAGTGTGGTAATGTCACTAGTTTGATGAGCGTCAAGGCTTATCATAGTGTGCCAACACCGAACCCGTCCCCGCGGGGGGGGGGGGGTTGTTGAGAATGTTAGAGTTTACTTATTATCATAGAATGCTTGTCAGGCAAAAAACTTCACCTAAGTTAGTCGTTTATAATAAATAGGTCTTTAGAGCTACCCTTTTATTGTCGGTTTCTATACCTTATCATCTAGTATCATGGAAGCTGAGGTTGGTGTTAGCTCACCTTCACCTCTGCAGAAAAAGAAGGGTCTTAAACGGGTCGAACCAACATGTCATGAACCCAAAAATCTTGTCATGCATACAAGCCTCAACACGATTAGCATATTCGGAGGTTGTCAATGTTGATAGCAAAATTGATAGTAGGGAAACTCGTGACGCCTTCTATTGATAGTTCTCAACCATATATATATGGGTGGGGTTATTGTAAAAAAACTAAAAACTAAAAAAATGTGAGAAAGATTATTATTTATTAGATTATAGATCCGAGGGTTAAGAAAATTCAATGTCATAATGGTAAATAATTAAAACTGTAAATGATATATAAAGGGTATATTGGTTTTAACTCATTTTTAAGTTTCATCTTTTTTTAAACGTCCGTAACTTTTACATACAATATTATTTTTTTAAAAAAATATTACACCATAAAAACAAGTGTTTTTTAATCTTTAAAACGCATATAATTTTGATACATTAAAAACTAAGTTTTTTTACGTTATTTCAGCTCATTGTGTAATATTCGTTATCTTATTGTATAATATTCGCCAACTTATTTTTGTAATATCAGGTCATTTCAGATCATTGTGTCTAATGTTAATCGTTTTGTTATGCATGGTGTTTTTAAAAATAATGATTTTCAGATAATACAATGCTAAAAATGTAATTTTGTTATGTTTTTCGTTTTATTGTGTAATTCTGATCGAGTCATTGTGTAATTCTCATCAAGTAGCTCATTGTATATTGTTAATTATCGAGTCTAGTGCTAGTTATCGTGTTACCCATTGTGTCTGTTAACCATTGTCTTTTTTTAAATTGTGATTTTCAAATAACACAATGGTAAAAATGTATTCTTTTTACGTTTTTAAATTGTGTAATACTAATCGAGTCATTCTGTAATACTCGTCAAATAGCTCATTGTGTGTCTATTGCTAATTGTCAAGTCTAATGCTGGTTATTGTGTTGCCCATTGTGTCTAATATTAAATATTGTGTTATATATTGTGTTTTTTTAAATGATGATTTTCAAATAACACAATGCTGAAATGTAACTTTTTTACGTTTTTTTCAATTCATTGTATAATGCTGATTAGGTTATTTTGTAATACTCGTTGAGCAACTAATTGTGTCTATTGTTAATCGTCAAGTCTAGTATTGGTCATTGTGTTACCCATTGTGTCTTGTTAACTATTATGTTATGTATTGTGTTTTTTAAAATGTTGATTTCAAATGACATAATGCTGAACATGTAAATTTTTTTACGTTTTTTTAGTTCATTGTGTAATCCTGATTAGGTAATTTTGTAATATCATCAAACAACTCTTTGTGTTTATTGCTAATTATCGAGTATAGTGTTGGTCATTGTGTTACCTATTATGTTTAATGTTGAATATTGTGTAATGTATTGTGTTTTTTAAAATTGAGATTTCAAATAATACAATGTTGAAAATGTAATTTTTTTTTCGGTTCATTGTGTAATACTGATTAAGTCATTTTGTAATAATTATCAAGCAACTTATTGTGTTATTGCTAATCATTGAGTCTAGTGTTGGTCATTGTGTTACCTATTGTATATAATGTTGATTATTGTGTTATGCATTGTGTTTTTTAAAATGATGATTTTCGAATAACACAACAATGAGAAATGTAAACTTTTTATGTTTCAAGTTCATTATGTATTACTCATCAGATCTTTGTGCAATCCTCATCAATTCAGAAGATTACACAATGACTTGATGAAATTACACAATAAGTTAAAAAAACGTGATAAAAACTTTGTTTTTTTATATCAACACTATAAGCGTTTTAAATATTAAAAAAT
Source organism: Flaveria ramosissima (assembly GCA_025215565.1). NCBI lineage: Eukaryota > Viridiplantae > Streptophyta > Magnoliopsida > Asterales > Asteraceae > Flaveria > Flaveria ramosissima. Next base: position 70,679,783 of record CM046039.1, read on the forward strand.
GCTCGTTTTTATGGTGTATTTTTTTAAAAAAAATCGTATGTAAGAGTTTTGAATGTTTAAAAAAATGTAGAACTTGAGAAGGGTGAACATTACCAATTTTACCACTAACCTAATTTTGATCAATAGAACACATGGTAATATCTTAATTATTTTTGCAATTATTTGTTTTATAAGACTTTGTATTTAAAATTTTTCCCTATATATAGAGATTACAATTTAACATAAACTTTATCTGGTAAATAGTTACACTTGAGTCTACTCTAATCAGACAAAATAACTATAAGCCACATGATTAATTTTTAACATGTTCATGTCATTTTCACCCGGTCTCCATCTAGAATTGTCCATGTATTACCACCACATCTAATTTATAATTTTGTTAAAAATCTTGATTATAATTTTTTTAATAACTCTTATTTGATACAATAATAATCAAGAATTTTTTTCTAAACTATATTTGTTAAATAGTTACACTTGAATCTACTCTAATAAATCAAAATAACTATCAGTCACATGGTTATTTTTTAACATGTTCACGTCATCTTTACCTAAGCTCCATATAGGTTCTCTATGTGTCACCACCACATTTTATTAATAATTTTGGTAAAAATCTAGACTATAAAAGGATATTTTTAAAAAATCTAGACTATAATTTTGGTACCACAGACGTCTAGGTTCAAATACCTGGGCTCGTACGTACAGGAGGACGGAGAGATACACAACGATGTAGCTCACCTTGTGCAACAGGATGGTGCAAATGGAGAGCAACATCAGGGATCCTGTGTGATAAGAGGTTCCCAGCAAAACTAAAGGGAAAACTATACAGAGTGGCAGTACGTCCAGCTATGTTATACGGAACAGACTGTTGGGCCATAAAGAAATCGCACTAGAGACAAATCGAGGTCGCGGAAATGCGAATGCTGAGGTGGATGTGTGGCCATACAAGATTGGATCGAATAAGAAACGACGTGTTTCGACAGAGGCTAGAGGTGGCTGGTATCATAGATAAAATCCGAGAGGGAAGATTAAGATGGTTTGGGCACGTAAAGCGGAGGCCGATGGTAGCACCCGTTAGAGCAGTAGAGAACATCAACGTAGAGAATAGGAGGAGTAGAGGTAGACTTAGGTTGACTTGCGACGAGATAATTAGGCGAGATGTGGTAGACTAGCACCTCTCTGAGCATATGATCGAGGATAGGAGTGCGTGGAGGCGTAGAATTAAAATTAAGGACTTTTAGCGGGATCTGTGGGTAGGAAGGGTAAACGTAGACTTAGTTGCGGGACCCCTGTTTTCTTCAATCTGCCCTTTCTCGCGTTTCTTGCCGCTTATTTGTTGTACACACTCTCTGAGCTTTTATGTGATCTTTACATGTGTGTTGTATGCCGTATATTATGATTGCTACGGTTATTGTTTTCCTTATTGAGCTGGGGGTCTCCTCGGAAGCGGTCTCTCTATCTCCCAAGATAGAGGAAAGACTCGCCACTAACTACTACTCCCAGACCCTGCTCTTGAGTGGGATTTACTGGGTATGTTTGTTTGTTTGTTTGTTTATTTGATACTATAATAATCAAGATAATTTATTTTTATAAATAAATAACATTTTATTAAAAATACTTTGATAAGACTTAATTTTATTAAAATATAGTTTAATTTATAGCTAATCATTTTTAAAAAACTAAAATATATTAAAATATATATAAAGGCTTTTTTATATTTATAATAAAATCTATTGTTTGTACCTTAAATATGTTTGTTATATATAATAGTTTTATTGATATGTTATCAATAACATATATTAAATTATACATCTATATAATCTAATATGTAAATTTTTTATTTCAACCCGCGTAACACACGAATATCTAACCTAGTCTATACTAATAAATTAGAATCTTTATAAACCACATGTCAAAATTTTAGAATGCCCATCTAGCTTCCACCTAGGATTTGGACACATGTACTAACTACATTAAAAGTTACAAATTGGTATATAAATATAGTTTTCTTAATAAATTTGCTTAATAAATGTCAATTTACTATTATGTTAATTAAAATAATCTTTTTCTTTTAAGATGAATAAAATCTTCCATTAAAAAATATTTCAACTAGAGTTAATTTTGTTAAAATTAAACTTAGTCTCTAGCTAATTGTTATTAAAATTAAAATGCTTTAGACATCGTATTTTTTTAAGCAAATATTTTAAAATATCAACATTCATGAAGTCAAACATAATTATAATCAGTGATTACTCACTATAAAACAACATCTCTCTTTTTATGTACATCATGATTCCATCTTCTCAAGTCTAAGTATGTTTTGGAACCTCACAATCTTATATTCACAATTCCATGTTTTCGAATACAATGTTTTTATTTCAACCCGTGTAACGCACGTGCATCCAACCTAGTACAAAATATGTTACAATGTCATTACAGATTTACAAGATGTAGTAAGATGTTTAGAGCAGATTGATAATTGTTAAAAATAACTCATGGTAGGGCTTTGGTAAAGATGTTAGCAATATGAAAATTGTGAGGGAACATGTAGGACCCTAACTTGGCCATGAGCCATCTTTCCCCTAAGGTATGAATATCAATTTTGATGTGCTTCATCCTTTGGTGTTGTACCGGATTGTATACCTGATGTGCTTCATCTTTTGTTAGGTGCATGATGTAACTCACATAGCAGATTACGAACTCAACAAGTTTTATATACAACGTTAGCAACTCCTTGGTACTTTACCTAGCGTTTGATCTAGACAGACTTGTTTATCTTTTGGAAGACTACAATATATATTTTAAGTAGATCCATATAGATTTCAATTTAGTATGAGAGTTTCTAAGGCTCTTGTTGATCTTGAATTTTAAAAACCGCACCTTAATATGTGGTATTGTTCAACAATAGAAGAAGAATAACACAAAGAAGATAAATAAAATATGATATATCAACAAGAACATTCACATTTTGATGTGCACTTCAAGAACAAACTTATCAAAGTGGTTCTTTATTCTCGTTGCACGTTTTTGGTTTTAAGCATTGAATTTAAACCAACATTAGCATGATAGGACATGTTAAGAATATTAAGTAGCGTTTAGATGTAAAGTTAAAAAAAAAAACTTGAAAGTCATACAATTAGTAGTATCAAGTAATATTTAGTAAAAATAACCCATTAGTCTTTGTTTGTTACTATATAAACTAATGTAGTTATTGTTGAAAATAAGGAAGGAAAGCATGATTTCATATTTTACAAATGATTCATCCTAGCCTAGATCATTCAAGGCTAGTTTCGGTCTCTTCTTAATTTCATATAGATTTTTCTACTTTAATTTATATTTAATAAGTCTGTTTTAAGAGAATTTATCAGCTGAGTTTATGAATATATGCAAACTTATCATGTGTGTTTTGAGAACTCAATGGCTAGGTATCGTTTATGAGTTTATGAATATATGCAAACTAGAATCCAGGCCCCCCGCGTTGCAGCGGAGACGTAAAACTATACCACGTAGCATCTGACACCTCACACCAGTGACCACCAACACCAAAAAAACTCATATTAAAAATGTATAAAAAACGAAAAAAATAAAACCGAACGAAAAGTAAACGTAAAAACGCTGAATCACGCATGCGAAACATAAAACATATAAAACAATAAGCAAGTTGATCTAGGACCAGCGTGTTGCGATGGAGCCGTTACGGGTGAAAAGTAAGCATAAAAATGTTAAACCACACATGCACACTATGACGTGTTAACTCATAAAATTTAGACCAAAACGTAAATCGGAAAATTATCAAATATAAAAAGTATAGGGGACTAAATTTGAAAGTAATAAAATGTTGCTGTTAAATTATAAAATATGTAAAAGTATTGAGTTAAAATAAAAAGTTAAAGATTAAAAAAAAGAAATTAGTACAACCAATAAAGCATATGGAAAGGTTGGTAATTAGTATTATATATAATATAAATATATATTTTTTAGAAAAATTTTTCAAAATTATAGAAGTTTAGTGAGAGGAAGGGGAGGTGAGACATCAGAAAATTACTAGGTTTTGTATGGCCGAAAAAAATGTAAGATTGGGCATTCAAATAAATGATTCAAACAAACATAAACAGAAACAATTTTTGTGATTGTTAAGAAAGACTGAAGCAATTTTAACAATATAACCCTCAGTCACTTGTGACAACCCTAGATTAAGAAATTTTATACACTAAGTTCATTTAAATATTCTAAGCCACACCTAGGGTAATATATATATATATTTCTTTACATACATGTACGTATGCATGCTTTTATTTTATTTACATAAGTATGTTGCTCACATATATATATGTATACGTATGCATGATCGCATGCGTACCCTTTTACGTGTGCATATACCATCTTTTGCTAAGAAACATATACACATCACATGAATACGAGTATTGTTCATTGCATGCTTGCATGCAAACTCAAGAGGTTACGTATGCATGTATCTATATTCATAACTTTATGATACCAAATGCTATATGATCAAAATACATCAACTACACAACATCAAAGAAACCAAAACACAACCCAACCAAACATCATAAACAAGTTAACATCAAGAGAAACTTAACATCAAAACAAATCTCCTACACTTAAACCCCAAACCAAAGTACCATCTAAGATTGAGAACCGCCTCATTAACCCTTAAAACACCCGACTTAAGAGGTGATTAACACCTCAAATCGGGCGGGACACCTCACCACCCATCAAAACCGCCACCTAGCTATCCAAACACCAAGCATATTTGTGTGCATGCCACCTTGAAAGCCTAGAGTCCTAGGTTCATGATGAGGCTTTAATGGCAGCCGACTTCACCTCTTTTATTTGCAAACTCTCGGTTGAAAGGAACACACCACAACTTGGACACAAACCTCTTCCTTGCACCGCCACATCCTCGGCTCTATCTAGACACACCCACAAACCCGCCACCTTAACATCTAGTAGAGCCACCTAAGAGCTCTATAAACCACACATCATCACCCTAGACTTAGGAGTAATAATTACCTCCTCCATTACATAAAGAACCCTCGGCTGAATGAAGCCCACCGCCAACTATCTCACCACCTTTCCTCTCTAAAACTCTCGGTAACTATCACCATAGCCGGACACCACAAGCATTTTCACTCAAACTCCTCACCTCTCGAACACCACCACCGTAAGCCACAAACCACCACCTCAACCCTCTCGGTCACCATCTCTTCAACCAAATACAATCTTCAACTTCACTCGGTCGCACATCCTCGGATACAAGGCAGCAACATCCAAGCCTCGTGGAAGCACCATCTCCCGAAAGATTATCAAGAACACCAAAACCAAGCAAGCTTAGACCATCCTCACCTTCTTCTCATACTCTCCTTCTGTCAAAATCAAGGTTTTAACCCCTAAAACCCTACTAGATTAAGGTTATGAAAATCAAACATGTGTTAAAATAAACACATGTGATTAACCCTTTTGATTAAACATTCAAGGTTTTTATAAAAACATATAAAAATCAAACTTATTTTTCAGACAAAAAGAAAGATTTTTAAAATCTGAAATAAGTAAAACAAATCTTAAAAATCAAATTTATAGCAAGAAATTATCAACAAAAGGGTTAAAAATCTAGTCATAGTTTGTTAAATTGATTCTGCATATAAAATAACTATGATTGTGGGAACAAATATTAAAAATATATTTAGAATATTAGGAAATAGAACTCTGCAAATTTTGATACCATTCCTATGAATTAATTAATTAATATGCAATATTTAAAGATAAAAAGAGAAAAATTATATTAAAAGAACCGATACTAGTAAAGGTATAGAAAAATTACAAACTGACTATTAAGAATTATAGAATCCACTGGAAAAATCTCGTGACCTAACTCAAAACATTTTCTGAAATATTAATTTTTAACTATTCTGTCAACTAAAAATCGGGAAAAATACTTAAATTATGAAATAAATTATGGGAAATTTATAGAAAATATAAGAATAAAAATGGAGCTGTTTCTGTAAAAATTAGAATTTTTGGACATGATTTGGTACTTTTAGAAAAATAAGGGTAAAATAGGAAAAATTATAAAAATAGCTCTGCTATAATTTAGAACATGAGAAAATTCTGAAAAACCTTATGGATTATAGTTATTAATCTGACAAAATTTGACTAATTTTAGAGGCCCGAAGGTATTTCTAAAGAATTATGTGAATAATGTAAAAATAATAAAAATTAGCCTGAAAATAATCTGAATATAAAATTTTAGTATATTTTACCTAACACTAAGATACATCTACTGTAAAAATTTCGGAATTTATACTAAAACCTAACTTATGAAATAAATTCTTCAATCTGAGGTACTAAAAATGTTAAAGAAATATACATTTTCTAAATTATAAATATTTTTCTTGTATAGGTTACCATTTGGAGTAAAGGTGAGTTTCATGGCCCATTTTGTTTTGTAAAAGTTTTGGGGAAAAAACATACTATTTGATGCATTTATTTTCTGAGGTTTATGTTACAACCATTAATTCGGATGTGGAACCGTTAGATAATATTGGTAGCGCTACTTAGGAAAATATTTCCTGCACCAATAAGATGAGTATTGTGATGCTATGTTATCTGATTTATGAAATATGTTATGACAGATATGAATGATCTGGTTGCTATGTAAGGTTTGGTTGTATATAATGCATCTATATTATATGATAAACCTGTGAAGCTCACCAACTTTATGTTGACTGTTTTGAGTATGCTTTTTCAGGAATTCACCATGACTAACAGCTTAATGTTCTCCTTTGATGTTTATAATGGCTGGGGAGAGGTTGTGGGGAAAGTTTGTGTAAACCTGACAGTGAACTTGTATGATCTCAGTGTCTCGGTGGATGCTCACTTCCATCGTCTCTGAAGATGTTGCTGTTAGGCTTTTAATGTAATAGGGGATGTTAGTTCAAATTTTGACTATGATGAACTGATGTAATTCTAACTTCTTTATTATTAATCTGGTTATGATATGTGATATTATATATTTAATATGCCTCATCATGAAATATATATTTATGTGATATTTAGTAACAATCGAATATCAATGAGTTCTGAGCAAACAAGTCACACCCTAAGCATTTCACGCTTCCGCCGGGATGTGACAGGTTGGTATCAGAGCCATTGGTTATAGAGAATTAGGTACCATAAAATACCTAGACTATAACCATAAGCTCATATCTGTGTAATTATGTGTATATATGATTTTGCATGTCATGATTCCATGAATATTAAAGCATTTTCCTTGCAAAGAATTTATTATATATATAAAAATAGGTAACTAACTGTTGGGTTCAAACCATGAAAAGATTTGTTTTGCAGCTATGAGTACCGATAACAATTTTTGTGAGACTAACTCATCCGGATACTCGGATTATAACAATCACAAAGAACTTACGCCTGAACCTAAACCTCAGCAAATTCTAGAACCTTTTCCAACCAAAAGGGAAGATAATCCTAAGCCCAAATTTTATGTCCGTCGTGCACCTGTAATGGTAGGAGGATATACCATTAAAACTCCTAGGAAAAGGGTACGACCCGGGAACAAATTCAAGACCAAGCAAGACGAAGGCAAGGAGATACAAGAAACTGACTCCCTCAGAAACGAAGAAAGTGAAGCTAAAAGACAAAGGGTGGATGGAGATCAAAACGCAGCCACTCAACAAACCCTTAAACAGCTCAAGAAAATTCAACAAGAGATCAGGAATATTCAGAAGGATGTGAAGGAACTAAAGGCACCCAAGGGAAACATCTTCTCAAGAATATGGAAATGGATGCAGGGAAATTAGGAACTAACTTTTAATGTGAAATCTTTAAATAAAAACTTAAATGAAAAACATCTTTTGTGTTTGAACTATTACTTGCTTATGTGTTAATTAGAATATTGTCAAGAATCTAAAATTCTTTTTAATATTTACTATAATTAACTATAGAAAAGCATGCCGCCAAGAAGAAATACGCAACCCATAAGGAGGACTGCGAGAGTGGGACGACCTAGAACTAGACTTGGAGAAGAAACACCTGTTAACTCGACAGCCAATGAAGATGAAAGGATCTCCCGAATAGTGTCACAGCAGTTGGAAGCTGCCATACCCATACTAGTAACTCAACTTCAACAAAACCTGAACCTCGGTACCACAACCCCCGGCAACGAAATACCAACTGATGATGCCATAAGAGAACAACCAGCAGAGGAGATTATAACAGAGAAAGGATGTTCCTACAAAGCCTTTATGTCATGTAGACCTCGAGAATTTGATGGTAAAGGCGGAGCAGTACAGGCTCTACGCTGGTTAGATGAAATGGAGTCAACTCTGGAAATCAGCAAATGTGCCAATAACAACAGAACCTTGTTTGCTTCACACTCATTGAAAGGGGAAGCACAATCCTGGTGGAAGATGGAGATGACCACTAAAGGTAGGCACATTATGAATGAGTTGAGTTGGGAGGAATTCAGGAATTTGGTTATAGAGAAATACTGTCCTTATAATGAAATAGAAAAATTAGAAACTGAGTTTTTAGCTTTAGAAATGAAAGGAGCAGCACATCGGGAATATACCGACAGGTACAATGAACTCTCGAGGTTAGTACCACATCTAGTGGCCCCAGAATCAAAGAGAATAGGAAGATATATTTGGGGACTAGTGCCACAAATAAGGGGATTAGTAAAATCAGCTAGGCCCAAGACTTTTCAAGATACTGTAAGTTTATCAGGAAGTCTGACAGATGAGATGATAAGAAATGGATCACTAGGTAACCCTAGATCTGGAGAAAAGAGAAAGTGGAGTGATGATAACCCAGGGGGAAGATTTAAGGGAACCCCTCAGAAACGAATAGTTAGACAGCCTCCTCGAAACTACCTAGGAATGACACGGGAAAAGAAACCCCAGACAGAAAACCAGCCATGGTGCAACACTTGCCAAAGATACCATCAAGGCAACTGTGCGATGGTAATCTGTTACAACTGCAAGAAAAAGGGGCATATATCCCGAGACTGCAAAAACCCTGCAAATCCAAAATCAGTCTGCTATCAATGTGGGAATGAAAATCATCGCCGAAACGAATGCCCACAACTGAAAGGAAAGGCACCAGCTAAACAGAACAACCCTCGGGGGAGAGCATTCATAATGCAGGCAGAAGAAGCTCGACACGAACCAGAAGTTGTCACGGGTACGTTCCCTGTAAACGATCAGTATGCTACTGTATTATTTGATACTGGAGCAACCCGTAGCTTTGTTTCAAATACATTTAGGCCACTACTTAACTTGACCACAGAAAAGCTAAATCAAAAATATATGATAGAATTAGCGGATGGTAAGATAATCGAAGCTTATGAAATCATTCCTAATTGTACCATGAATTTAGATGAAAACTATTTCAATATAGATTTGATTCCTATTGATTTAGGAGGATTTGATATTGTTGTAGGAATGGATTGGTTAAGTAAGAATCAAGCTGAAATAATATGTGGTAAGAAGATGATCAAAATCCCTTTAGTTAATGAGAATAGAACACTGTGCATATATGGTGAAAAACCTAGGGGCACCATAAAAATAATTTCTTGTAAAAGTGCACAAAAATGCCTAAGGAAGAAATGTTTGGCTTATTTGACTCACATTGTTGACACTAAGATAGACAAAGTAAACCTGAAAGATGTTCCAATTGTCAATGAATATTCAATGTATTCCCTGATGAATTACCTGGATTACCACCCCCACGTCAGTAGAATTCAAAATTGAATTGATGCCAGGAACAGCCCCTATTGCTAAGGCACCCTACCGTTTAGCACCTACTGAAATGAAGGAATTAATGAGCCAACTTCAGGAACTTTTGGATAAAGGATTTATACGACCTAGTGTATCACCCTGGGGAGCACCAGTTTTATTTGTTAAGAAAAAGGATGGAACATTTAGAATGTGCATAGACTATAGGGAACTCAATAAAGTAACTATAAAGAATAGGTATCCCTTACCTAGAATAGACGACCTATTTGATCAATTACAAGGATCTAGTTACTTTTCAAAAATAGACTTGAGATCAGGATATCATCAGCTAAGAATACAGGATGAAGATATACCCAAGACAGCATTCAGAACAAGGTATGGACATTATGAATTCCTGGTAATGCCATTTGGATTAACCAATGCTCCCGCCATATTCATGGATTTGATGAATAGGATATGTAAACCCTATTTAGATAAGTTTGTCATAGTCTTTATAGACGACATTTTAATCTATTCTAAGAATAAGGAGGATCATGAGCAACACTTAAGATTGACCTTGGAGTTGTTAAGAAAAGAAAAACTATACGCAAAATTCTCAAAATGTGAATTTTGGAAAAGAGAAGTGCAATTCCTAGGGCACATAGTCAATCAAGAAGGAATACAGGTAGATCCAGCAAAAATAGAAGCTGTTAAGAAATGGAAGGATCCCAAGACACCAACAGAAGTACGTCAATTTTTAGGATTAGCAGGATATTATAGAAGATTCATAGAAAATTTCTCAAGGATAGCTCAGCCCTTACTGAACTAACTCAAAAAGACAAGCCATATGTCTGGGGAGAAAAACAAAAGAATGCATTCGAACTTTTGAAAAGTAAGTTATGTAGTGCACCTATTTTGTCATTACCAGAAGGGACTGACGATTTTGTAGTATATTGTGATGCGTCTCGTCAAGGATTTGGATGTGTATTAATGCAACGAAGTAGAGTCATCGCATATGCCTCTAGACAACTTAGGGGAAGTGAGAAAAACTACACTACTCATGATTTGGAATTAGGAGCAGTAATCTTTGCACTTAAGATTTGGAGACATTACCTGTATGGGACAAAATGTACAATATATACGGATCACAAGAGTTTACAGCATATATTTGAGCAGAAAATGCTGAACATGAGACAAAGAAGATGGATAGAATTACTGAGTGATTATGATTGTGAAATCAAATATCATCCAGGTAAGGCAAATGTAGTTGCAGATGCTTTAAGTAGAAAAGATAGGGTTAAACCATTACGAGTACGAGCCATGAGAATGGAACTACAATCAGATCTGTTAAGACAAATATGGGAAGCCCAACAGAAAAGTAAAATAGAAATAAAAGGACAGGAAAAGGATTTACAGGCAGATACACATGGAATTTAAGATTTAAAGGAAGGACATGGATACCTGATGATGTCATACTTAGAAAGATTATATTACAAGAAGCACATAAGTCAAAATACTCAGTACATCCAGGAAATAACAAAATGTATAAGGATTTGAAAAATCATTACTGGTGGCCTGGTATGAAGAAATCAGTTGGGGAGTTTGTAGAGAAATGCAATACGTGTTCAAAAGTTAAAGCAGAACATCAGAAACCTTCAGGATATCTACAACAACCTGAAATTCCAGAATGGAAATGGGATCAAATTACTATGGATTTTGTAACCAAGTTACCAAGGACCTCAAGTGGCTATGACACAATCTGGGTTATAGTAGATAGATTGACCAAATCAGCACACTTCCTGCCAATCAGGGAAGATTACAAAATAGAGAAACTGGCAAGAATCTACATACGAGAAATCGTATCCAGACATGGAATACCAATCTCCATTATATCTGATAGAGACAATAGATTCATATCAAGGTTTTGGCAGACCTTACAAAAAGCTTTAGGAACCCAAATAAATCTTAGCACAGCCTTCCACCCACAAACAGATGGACAGAGTGAAAGGACAATACAAACACTAGAAGATATGTTACGTGCTTGTGCATTAGACTTTGGTGGCAACTGGGATATGCATCTACCTTTGATAGAATTTTCTTATAATAATAGCTATCATTCCAGCATTAAAACCGCCCCGTTCGAAGCTTTGTATGGAAGAAAATGCAGATCGCCCTTTTGTTGGAATGAAATAGGAGATAGACAACTTATAGGTCCTGATTTAATTCAAGAGACATCTGACAAGATCAAAGAAATCAAGAATAGATTAAAGACAGCACGGATCGGCAGAAAAGTTACGCAGATAAAAGAAGAAAGCCGTTAGAATTTCAAATTGGAGATAAGGTCTATCTAAGAATATCACCCACCAAAGGAATCTTTCGATTTGGAAAGAGAATAAGTTGAACCCAAGATATGTTGGACCATTTGAAGTTATTGACAAAATTGGTCCTGTTGCGTATAAGCTAGATTTACCCGAAGAATTAAGTAAAGTACACAACACGTTCCATGTGTCCAATCTGAAGAAATGTTTAACAGATGAAACATTAAAAGTTCCAGTTCAAGAAATAAAGATAGACGAGAAGCTTCATTTTACAGAGGTACCAATAGCCATATTAGATAAAGAAGTTAAAAATCTAAGAAGAGGCAAGATCCCCATAGTGAAAGTTAAGTGGAACGCTAAGAGAGGACCAGAGTATACATGGGAAAGAGAAGATGAAATCAGAAGAAAATACCCCCACCTATTTTAAGACAATGGTCAGATAAGTTCATTACTATCCAAATAAATTTCGGGACGAAATTATTTTTACGGGGGGAGAATGTGACAACCCTAGATTAAGAAATTTTATACACTAAGTTCATTTAAATATTCTAAGCCACACCTAGGGTAATATATATATATTTTTCTTTACATACATGTACGTATGCATGCTTTTATTTTATTTACATAAGTATGTTGCTCACATATATATATGTATACGTATGCATGATCGCATGCATACCCTTTTACGTGTGCATATACCATCTTTTGCTAAGAAACATATACACATCACATGAATACGAGTATTGTTCATTGCATGCTTGCATGCAAACTCAAGAGGTTACGTATGCATGTATCTATATTCATAACTTTATGATACCAAATGCTATATGATCAAAATACATCAACTACACAACATCAAAGAAACCAAAACACAACCCAACCAAACATCATAAACAAGTTAACATCAAGAGAAACTTAACATCAAAACAAATCTCCTACACTTAAACCCCAAACCAAAGTACCATCTAAGATTGAGAACCGCCTCATTAACCCTTAAAACACCCGACTTAAGAGGTGATTAACACCTCAAATCGGGCGGGACACCTCACCACCCATCAAAACCGCCACCTAGCTATCCAAACACCAAGCATATTTGTGTGCATGCCACCTTGAAAGCCTAGAGTCCTAGGTTCATGATGAGGCTTTAATGGCAGCCGACTTCACCTCTTTTATTTGCAAACTCTGGGTTGAAAGGAACACACCACAACTTGGACACAAACCTCTTCCTTGCACCGCCACATCCTCGGCTCTATCTAGACACACCCACAAACCCGCCACCTTAACATCTAGTAGAGCCACCTAAGAGATCTATAAACCACACATCATCACCCTAGACTTAGGAGTAATAATTACCTCCTCCATTACATAAAGAACCCTCGGCTGAATGAAGCCCACCGCCAACTATCTCACCACCTTTCCTCTCTAAAACTCTCGGTAACTATCACCATAGCAGGACACCACAACCATTTTCACTCAAACTCCTCACCTCTCGAACACCACCACCGTAAGCCACAAACCACCACCTCAACCCTCTCGGTCACCATCTCTTCAACCAAATACAATCCTCAACTTCACTCGGTCGCACATCCTCGGATACAAGGCAGCAACATCCAAGCCTCATGGAAGCACCATCTCCCAAAATATTATCAAGAACACCAAAACCAAGCAAGCTTAGATCATCCTCACCTTCTTCTCACACTCTCCTTCTGTCAAAATCAAGGTTTTAACCCCTAAAACCCTACTAGATTAAGGTTATGAAAATCAAACATGTGTTAAAACAAACACATGTGATTAACCCTTTTGATTAAACATTCAAGGTTTTTATAAAAACATATAAAAATCAAACTTATTTTTCAGACAAAAAGAAAGATTTTTAAAATCTTAAATAAGTAAAACAAATCTTAAAAATCAAATTTATAGCAAGAAATTATCAACAAAAGGGTTAAAAATCTAGTCATAGTTTGTTAAATTGATTCTGCATATAAAATAACTATGATTGTGGGAACAAATATTAAAAATATATTTAGAATATTAGGAAATAGAACTCTGTAAATTTTGGTACCATTCCTATGAATTAATTAATTAATATGCAATATTTAAAGATAAAAAGAGAAAAATTATATTAAAAGAACCGATCCTAGTAAAGGTATAGAAAAATTACATACTGACTATTAAGAATTATAGAATCCACTGGAAAAATCTCGTGACCTAACTCAAAACATTTTCTGAAATATTAATTTTTAACTATTCTGTCAACTAAAAATCAGGAAAAATACTTAAATTATGAAATAAATTATGGGAAATTTATAGAAAATATAAGAATAAAAATGGAGCAGTTTGTGTAAAAATTAGAATTTTTGGACATGATTTGGTATTTTTAGCAAAATAAGGGTAAAATAGGAAAAATTATAAAAATAGCTCTGCTATAATTTAGAACATGAGAAAATTCTGAAAAACCTTACGGATTATAATTATTAATCTGACAAAATTTGACTAATTTTAGAGGCCCGAAGGTATTTCTAAAGAATTATGTGAATAATGTAAAAATAATAAAAATTAGCCTGAAAATAATCTGAATATAAAATTTTAGTATATTTTACCTAACACTAAGATACATCTACTGTAAAAATTTCGGAATTTATACTAAAACCTAACTTATAAAATAAATTCTTCAATCTGAGGTACTAAAAATGTTAAAGAAATATACATTTTCTAAATTATAAATATTTTTCTTGTATAGGTTACCATTTGGAGTAAAGGTGAGTTTCATGGCCCATTTTGTTTTGTAAAAGTTTTGAGGAAAAAGCATACTATTTGATGCATTATTTTCTGAGGTTTATGTTACAACCATTAATTCGGATGTGGAACCGTTAGATAATATTGGTAGCGCTACTTAGGAAAATATTTCCTGCACCAATAAGATGAGTATTGTGATGCTATGTTATCTGATTTATGAAATATGTTATGACAGATATGAATGATCTGGTTGCTATGTAAGGTTTGGTTGTATATAATGCATCTATATTATATGATAAACCTGTGAAGCTCACCAACTCTATGTTGACTGTTTTGAGTATGCTTTTTCAGGAATTCACCATGACTAACAGCTTAATGTTCTCCTTTGATGTTTATAATGGCTGGGGAGAGGTTGTGGGGAAAGTTTGTGTAAACCTGACAGTGAACTTGTATGATCTCAGTGTCTCGGTGGATGCTTACTTCCATCGTCTCTGAAGATGTTGCTGTTAGGCTTTTAATGTAATAGGGTTATGTTAGTTTAAATTTTGATTATGATGAACTGATGTAATTCTAACTCCTTTATTATTAATCTGGTTATGATATGTGATATTATATATTTAATATGCCTCATCATGAAATATATATTTATGTGATATTTAGTAACAATCGAATATCAATGAGTTCTGAGCAAACAAGTCACACCCTAAGCATTTCACGCTTCCGCCGGGATGTGACATCACTCATTATGAACAACATTATGAAAAACAATCACGAATAATAAAGAACACACATTAACTTTCATGTTAAAAGTATACTGCTTTACTATCGACAGAAAGACATACTTGAGGCATTGGTAGCATAATAAATATCGATAGAAAAGTGATCACCGGTAGATACAAAACTTCCACAACAAGCTTAATCTGTATCACTTCACTTGAATTTCGGTGAACATCAATCTCAAATGTATATAAACATATATGCATTTTTTGGAAAGGCAAATGAGATTTTATTTCTTTACTTTAATTATTCTTTCTTCTTTATCTAAACTAAATTGAACTTAAGAAATTCTAAGATAAATCCAAAATTATTCCATGGTTCAAACTTTTGTATTCTAGACCTTTCTAATCTTAAATTCGTGAGGTTTCAAATCCTCATAAATTCGCCAGGTTTGAATCCTGCAAGTGTAGTTTCAGTGCCATTCAAGCCATACTTAATAGAAGTAGATGCCAATATTTTTTAAGATCTAACAGTTTTTTAAAGTTATTCTTAACCATCTAACTTTTTAATATTTATTCTAGAAAATTTTATGATTTGTTTTATGTTTTGAAGATACGGTTGGTACGCTTTAAGAAGTAATTAAAGCAAACAATATTGCATGCACAAATGTTTCAAAATACTAATATAACTTATCATAGTTGTAGTGATCTATAGATCATAAGATTCCAATCATCCAAATGCCAAATGATCACTACAAAAGCACAACATCATATTACAACTACACAACCTACTTAATTATTGAACCCTTAAACAATTTCATCTACCATGAAATCATTATTCAGCACCATCATCACCATCACTAGAAACGAGCAGTGGCCACAACCCTCAAAGGATCCCTTTTATGAACAACGAGTCCAACCAACTCGGTCATGTCTAGCTCTTCGTTTCGCTTCCCATTCGGCAACGCGAAATCATACTTGTACACCAGGTTAGCTAACACGAGCTCGTTAATCGAAACCGCAAACTGCACACCAGGACACCCCCTTCGCCCCGAACCAAATGGTAAAAGCTCATAGTGAAACCCTTTGAAATCAACACTACTGTTCAAGAACCTCTCGGGCTTGAACATGTCTGCGTCTTCCCATATACTTGGGTCCCGTGCGATCGCCCACCCGTTGATCATCAGTTGGGTGCCCTTTTGGAGATCATACCCCATTACCGTCACATCATCCATTGCCTCGTGAGGCACGAGTAGTGGTAGTGGAGTGTGTAGGCGCATCGTTTCCTTTAAAACCGCTTTTAAGTAAGGCATCTCCTCGACGTCGTCTTCAGTGATCATGGGTTTTCCTTTGCCTATCGATGTCACCTCTTTCTGCAACTTTTTCATTATGGGTGGGTGTCTTATTAGCTCGCTCATCGCCCACTCTATGCTTGCGGATGTCGTATCCGTCCCACCGGAAAACACATCCTACAACATAAATACATACATGCACCTTTAAACATATACATGCATGCATGAACTAAAACCACATATATTCATATTCATATTATTATTATTATTATGACCATCTCCAATACAGAGCTGAATAAGCGTCTGCATGGGAGGGGCAGCGCGAGAGAATTGAACGCGCGCTGTCCCTCTATGTTTGGAGATGGTTTTACGAAAGAAAAACTTACAGAGATGATAGCTTTAATGGTATCTCTCCCAAATGTAAAATTGGCTGCATTTTCACTTTGAACATCTAGCAAGATATCAACTAGATCTTGTTCTTGATCATAACCACCACCACCACCACCCATCTTCCTCCTAACCACATGCTCTTCAATAATAGCATCATAGAAATCATTCAGTTCTTTCGCGAGCCTCTTGGTTCGACCATCTAACCCGCGCAACCAATCGACCCACGAGAGCCACGGGATGTACGTCCCAACGCTCACCGCACCAAGCAGCGTCTGAAACCTCACAAGCAAATCCCTAAACCTCAAACCATCATTATACGTCCTCCCTAGAGCCACCTCACAAATCACATTGTTAGTTAACCTAACAAGCATCTCACTCAAGTCGATCGCAGACCCACCACTCGTTCCGATCAAGTTAATGAGCCGAGTGGCCTCTCGTTCCCTAACTTGTCGGAACGAGTTAACGCGTCTGCGGCTGAGTAGATGTATAACCGAAATGCTCTTTATCTGCCTCCAGTACTCGCCATACGGGGCGAACCCGATGTCCTTGGAGCCATAGTTAAGTTGATCAGGTATCTTCAACTTAGGCCGGTTTGAAAACACTAAATCATGTGTTTTCAACACCTCTTGAGCGGCTTTCGCCGAGGTGACCACAAGCATGGGTACACTGCCTAAATGAAGCATCATAACGGGCCCGTATTTGCGCGCTAAAGCGCGCAACGAGAGGTGCGGGACGGAGCCCAGTTGGTGCAGGTTTCCGATGATCGGAAGCCGCGGTGGCGACGGTGGGAGGTTTCTTTTGGTTGTTGAAGAAGAAGAAGAAGATGAAAGCCATTTGAAGGGGATCATGAGTAACATGAAGAGAAGGGGGAGTGAGATGATCAAAGGAGACATTAGGAATTGCAATGAGGGAAACATGATTGTTGTTATTGTGATGGTGTTTGTTGTGCAAATGTGATCACTTGTTTCCAACTCTTGTGGGTTTACACATATATATAGACTTCAAGTGTCTTGTGTGTGTTTTTATTGTGTAAAATAATAATATATATTTTTTATGAATTAAGTATGGTAGATTGGTAGTTAACTAATATTTTAGCTTATCGAGGTCGTTAACCGTTCCGTGCATATTATTGGCGTTTGGGATTTAATATAAAAACAGATATAAAAGCTAATACTTTTATGTATAAGTTTAAGATTTCATGGTTTAAGATTCGGTAGTTAGAGAGATCAACAGACATGTATAGAAATATTAATGTGTACGTGAATATGTAAGTTTTCTATATACTTAATTGATTGAAACTAAATCAATTATAATCCTGTTTGAGATATATACAAAAATATGGTATTACATTAGAAGGGTGCACACGTGGTGTGAGGGTGAACAAAAGTACTAAAATTTTGATAGATTAAAAAAGTTATAAAAATATAAAATTTCAATTAAAAAAATAAAATTCTTATTTCTATAGTGCAATTTTTCTAAAAAAATATTAATGTAGGAAAAAGTTACAATCATTTAAAATCGTGAGAGGAGTTTTTTTTTTTTTTAAATTGACAATTGTAATCACATCGTTGATATGTATTGTGTAAAATATAATTAAGATAGTCGATTAATAAAAACAATTTTTCCTCCATTAACTCTTAAAAGTTAATATGAAAATACAATATAATTTTTCTCAAATACATTATAATATAATATATACACGCCATAAACTCGTATTTGTTTTGTTATTTGGTTTAATGGGCTTTAGTTAAAGCTGTTAACTTTTCCCCTAGTCGCTGGAAGAGACATTTGTATTTGTAATTTTGTGTTACATTGGTGTGACAGCTGGCATATATAACACAAGTGTTGTAGTTTCGCACAAGTGTTGTAACTCCACACAAGTGTCTAAGTGCATGCCACACAAGTGTCAAAGCCACGTGTATAACATTTTATACTCCCGTTTGATGTGTATAAAGACACTCAAAGTTGATGTTTTGATCAATAAACGAAGTTGCAAGACTGAGGGAGATCAAGGGGCTTCAAAATTTGTTGCTTCTATGATATATCATGCAAATGTGTGTTTATACTCTACTTGAACCTTACATGCAGTATTTCAATGTGTGAAGAAACACTAGAAAATAAAGATCAAAACAACACCAACGACTAAAATCTTTTATTAAGAACAAGAGAACGATTATACAAGAATTCGTGAGAGAAACAATCTGTTAACAACCGATCAACAAACTAATTTCCAACTTGACAGAATTTAGATCTTTCACATAGACTTTATTTGACTTTAGTTTAATAATCTCCACCAAATTGTTATTGAAAGAGATTTTATTAACATATAAGCTGGATTCACAAGTATCAATGCCTTTCATCGTGATCAGTCTTAAACTAACCACTTCTCTTATGAAATATAACTTCACACTATTATGTTTAGTTCTTTCACGAAACATATTGTTATTAGACAAATGCAGACCGCCTTGATTGTCATCATACCCCTTCTAAATCGTTAACTTTACTCCAAACTCAGTGACAAACCACTTTAATCATAAGGCTTCTTTAACTGAACCATTTCAATCATAAGGCTTCTTAATCTTCATCTACAAATCCTTCAACCAAACTTTGACTATTCTCAATAACTTTACCAAATATCAACCCATAACCTTTAGTACCATTTAAGTACCTTAATATCCACTTACCAACCTTATATTGAGGCTTACCTGGTGCAGCAAAATACCTACTAACCAAGCCCATTACATAGCCTAGATTAGGCCTAGTACAAACCATAAAATATATCAGACTATCTATCACATTTGTGTAAAGTACTTTCCCATGTAGTACACTTCAGCACCTGTTTTATGAGAATCATATGCTAACAACTTGAAATAAGCTACTATAGGAGTCTTATTTGGTTTACTTCCTGCGATAGCAAAATTCCTTAAATCTTCTACACATAAGAACTTTGAGTGAACTTCAGTTGCCTAAGAATCTTCTACATATTTGTAAACTATTCTTTGCTATACCCAACTTTTTCATCTCAAATTCCATCGTCAGCAACTCCTTCGTAGTCTCAGGTTCATGCTTGTCGTTACATGATACAACCATATCGTCTACATATAATAACAAATATTCGTTACTTTGGTGCTCCTTAAAGTAAACACAACTATCATATGAACTCTTTGAAAACACATGTGTAATCATGAACTCACCAAATCTCTTATCCAATGTCTTGAAGATTGTTTTAGTCCATAAAATAACTTTTTCAATAAGCACACTTTGTCTTCCTGCCTTTCTTTTCGCTAAATCCCATCCATATAGATGTTTTTATCTAGATATCCATGTAAAAAGGTTGTTTACATCCAACTGTTTCAACTCTAAATCCATGAAAGTAGTCATGACAATATCACTCTTATAGAGTAATGTTTGACTATAGCTGAGAAAATCTTATTCTAATCAATACAACCCTTGTTAGATATTTTAATGTAATTGGATTGACTAATGACCAATATGATCATAATATCCATCAAACAAGTTAGGAGGTGCGGAGTGCATGCTTGTTTGAGTTTATTATGATCTTTGATATTGAAAACCTTCTTAGGGGCGAAACCCCTAAGCAACGGGGGTCCAGGGCAGTGTAATCCCGGTATCTATCCATATTTGTAACCAGGTCTATTTTTTGATTTTTTTATGAATTAAAACATTCTGAATTTTAAGTTATATTATTTATTTTATCATACATACTATTATACATTTAACTTATAGTCTTATACATGCTATACACAATATTCTATAATAGCTACTTTTGTTAGTATGACTAATCTTTGTTTTATAACTTAGTTTATGTTATGACTTAATGATGATAATGGATGGAAGCCTAAATTAGTAATATGGTAAATTTCTTATGTATTTATTAAAATTTTAAAGTTCATATTATTATTAAAGTTTTTAACTTCTTATAAAAGTACACATGTGCTATTATATTATAAAACTAAACTTTTATGGACTTTCATCCTTAATTTTATACAAAGTCTTAATCATAATATTTTTATAAAAGTTTATAATTATTATACTTTTATAAAAAATACTAACCATTTAAAAGTATTTATAATCCTCCAAATAAATCTCTAATTTTACAACTTTAATACAAACTTTTTATAAAACTAATTTTATAAACATTCGATCATTTTTATAAAATTTAAAAGACTAAAACTCCCTCTTCTTTGACTCATTTATAATCCATCCATAACCCCTCAAATCTTAATTGTGCTCATTAAAATTTCCCCATTCATAACCCTCATTTCCTCACTTATAAATACTAAACTTTGTCTCACAATTTTCTTGCATCAACTCTTCTTCTCAACTTACAAGAGAGTTCTTCTTCACCCTCTATAGTGTATATAATCTTAAGAAACTTTCCTCCAACCCTCCATTCAAGCCTTTGGAAGTTTCAAATCCGTTCGTCGTTCTTAAAGTAGCAACCGTATTCTTGATTTTAGTGTTCTTATTATTTTTTCGATTCTAAATAATTCTAAGCAACTTTATAATCAAACTTATCGTCTTTTCTTCAATTATATACCTTCTATTATCATATATATTCTCAACAAAATTTATTTTACGCGTTTATTATTTTTAAAACCCTAAAAGGTTCACGTAAGTGCTATCGTTGATTTTGAACAGAATCTGTTACAACTTCAAACGACCATAACTTGGTCATAATAAATCAAACGTTTACAAAACCTGTTTCTATGAACAAGTTCTTCGTATTATCTTTCCAACCATAGTTTATACAACTTCTAATACTTTCGGAGGACTCCGTAACAATCTCTACAAAATAAGTGCGCATATTTGCACCTTATGTTTTGTATTGTCATTTTAATGAGCTTCTGATCCGAATTTGAAAAACTTTTCTAAATGAAAGTTATTCGTAACATCCTTAAAATAGTAGAATGGAGAATTTCAGAATTTTTACTTAAAGTTTGATATTTTTAATAATCATCTGAAACTGTATCAATGAATCTGTCCAAATCTGTTTTTTTATCTTACAAAAAGCTTTCTTTTTCCTTGATTTTGATTCTTTTATTATGGTCAATACTCATAATCATAACCTTAAACATAAGATCTAATACATATAATCATGCTAATTTAGGGCTTCACCATTTCTATTAATCAAGTCATAAGTCCAACTCATACTCAAGAACTCAATGTGAGTACTCATAGTCCCTTTTCCTTTTATGTTTTGGGATGTGACATGTATACATATTCAATTTTAAATATTTCTTGCAAATCATACGATTCAATTAAGTCTTGTGTGTATTCTATGCATTTGTGCTAAACTTGTTGGATTATTCTTTCATGTGGTGGTCAATCTTTCTTACTTGCTAGCATATGATCATTAACTTTCTAAAGCCTAAGGTAACAATGATAGCGCTATTGGTTTGACACCTTCCCAAACAAGCCGTTGTAGACGACATTTTGGTATCGAAACCGAAATTCTTAGTCTAACCTGTTGGTTAGGGACACTTGTCAACAATGGTTTGATCAATGCATTTGTTTAGTCATACTTGCTTGAATTCATACTTTGACTCTTGAATCGTATTTTAAATCTAGTATATATAACAAAACCTATGTTTACTCATCAACTTTCTAGTTGACCTTTATTTTATACATGTCGCAGGAAATGCTGCTTGAGATGCCTTCAAGTTTATGACACTTAGGATGCTTGTGGACTTAGTTAATAAATCAAACTTTATTTTATATTATCTTTGTTTGTACAATATATGGTTTCTTTATAAGACTTATGTAATTGCATTGATTAAATAAATTATCACTTTAATAGTGTCACGTGTTATGGACAATCTACACGCCCTGCCATATTCCGCCGCCGGTTGGGGTGTGACAGGCAGCGCCCCTGGGAGCGGGGTCCAAGGGGCAGAGCCCCTGGCTAGGGCCGAGCTGCCAGGTCAGCGCGATAAAATTTTATTTTGGTAAACTTTGCTTTATAAAAAATGCACTAGAATTTATTTTTTCCCGAAATTTCACATGTGAAATTAGAGGGTAAAAAGTGTAAATTTGCATGAGAAAAACTGCCAAAGGCAGTTTCCCCACCCCTGAAGTATTTCGAATTTATACAAGATTGGTCTTCTTCTCTGCTGGTTCACGTTCTTGAAACACACACGAATTCTTACTTCGATTTCTAAACTTGAGTTTTATCCGATTGAGCATTTGGTGTGAACCCAAATAGTTTCAATCTGATAGCGAACTTACGACTCTCAAGTTTTCCAAGTTATTGATCATTTTATTACAATTCCTCTACAACCCTTTGGGTAAAACCTTTAGCCACAAGCTTATTTATATCCGGGACATTCTCCATTTAGCACCCTTTCTTGTTACCAACATCTTTTTAAATAATGTTTTCTTGAAACACCACATTCCTACTTACAAAAACATTTGGTCTCCTATTTTTCATCCTCTATACTTGTACCTTTTAACTTCCCTTGACTTACATGTGCATAAGCTAATGAGCTAAATACTCTTATATTACTATAATCTTGCTTAGTACCGGACCAAACTTTCATAGATTTTTTTTACACTAGAGTAGTTGAAGGTGGTATTTATATATTTATTTAAAATATGTTTTCTTAAAGTTCAATATGCCGTTGTGACGTGTACATTTTTATTACATTTTGATATGAGTTATATATAAAACCATGTCCGCTCAAGTATATTATTTAGTTCATTTGTTTTGAAGTTTACTTGGCGTTTCTTAGGTTTTAAGTATTAAATTCAATTTCCACGTCATTGCGTGGGGAATCTTTACTAATTATTTTTAATAACTTAACTATTTATTCTAATTTTAAATTTATATGTACGTAAAATATAAAATGTAAAATATAGGAAAATAACTATTTAGAAAGAGTAAAAAATGTTTTATGTAATTTATAAACTTATATTGATACCGTGTTTTTAATAAATAAACTATTTGCTTTAATATCGTATTAGTTAATATAACTTTTAATTTTATAAGACTATCTAAAAAATAAAGAGCTAAAACATACCCCAACCCCCCCCCCCCCCCCCCCCCCTCGATCTAGGGGTGAAGAGAGCAAGCGGGTTAGGACTATCAACGAAAACACCGGCCTCTCCCTAGGGATACTGTAATTTTGAGTGATTTGTGGGTTGTACAAGCTGAAGGGTTTTCAAACGTTTAAGATTTAATATTAGTTTTATTATTAGAAATGCTTTGGTTACTTGTATATTATGTATTGTAAATGACATTCTTAAGTTCATTTTTTTAATTTTTTAAAAATTACTTTACTTAATATTTAATTTGATTTTTCTTTAATAACTTACACTCATATACTTTTATAAAAAATATAAATACACGATTTTGTTTATTTTTGTCAACATTCAGATATAAAGTTTAATGAAACTGTAGTTTTGAAATTGAAATACTTTTTAGGTGAAGTGGCTTTGTCACGTGGTCGAATACCCAACTAAGACCATTTTGATAATTAATCATATTCAATAGGATCTCATGGAACATACTAAAAACGCATACACATTCACCCAAAAAATAACTTCATCTAGAAAAAGCCCCAATAACCAAAACACGTTCAAACACCAAACACACCCTAATAACCACAAACACGCTGAAACGCCACATCTTCACCCTCCAATGCACTCTTAAATACCTTGAGGATGCTATAAGTTGTTATGTTGTAATGTTTACAAGTTTCCCCCTATGTTTAATCCATAAAAAACATAGATTTAACTCCACCAATTTACATTTCAGCCTTTAAGTTGATGCCTTCAAAAGTTTATGTATGCAATATTCTCTAGTGTTGGTAAAAAAATATAACAGAAGTCCAAAACAAATGCCAAAGAACCAGGAACCCTATCTTCTGGGAAATGTGCAACACCATCACAAAAAAACTAATACACCTCTACAAAACCCAATCAGATCAACTGGAGCCATGCAAAACCATAGAAATAACCAGACTCAAGGAAAGTGACAAAACTAATACACCTTTACAATACCCAATCAAATGTAATGGAGCCATGCAAATATATAGACATTATCCAAACTCCAGCTGCATACTCGTTAAGTCAACTCCAATTTGGATATAATAATCAATGTGAACTTAATTTTGGTTTGTCTTAAATTCGGAGTTATTTTGTTATTTGGCTTTAATTTTGATTTCGGAACCAAACGTTAAACGTACCTTAAAGTTATATAGTTTCTATTAAATGTATTTTGGTAAATCTAATTGCATTCAAAGTGTAAGACACTTATATAACATTTTAAGCATAAA
The DNA here is from genome assembly GCA_025215565.1 of Flaveria ramosissima. Classification (NCBI taxonomy): domain Eukaryota; kingdom Viridiplantae; phylum Streptophyta; class Magnoliopsida; order Asterales; family Asteraceae; genus Flaveria; species Flaveria ramosissima. Next base: position 70,705,278 of record CM046039.1, read on the forward strand.
ATACAAATGCTTTATGTAATAGTTCCAATTTTGTTCCCATTTAATTAACTTCTACTAATTATTTAATACACATTATTAATATATTATTTATAATGTGATGTTATTTAATTCATTTTTATTAAATTTTATTTTATTTATAATAATATAAATTGACATTTAAATTTAATAGTTACTAATCATATTTTTATAACTAAATACTATTAAAATTAAGTATTATTTTATTTAAATACTTATATCTATACTACTATATAATACATCTGTTTGGATAAATATGTAATTTTACCAAGCATACAAGTTTTGAACCTATATATAAAAATGAGTGCAGTACATTTAAAGGGGTAGAATAGTGAATTGATTAAGATTTTAAGACACTTTAGGGCAATATAATAAATTTATCCATTAAATTTTATATACATTGATGTTTTTGCCCTTGTCTCTTTTATTATTTAATAAATATTATTAATACATTATTTAATAATATGATATCATTTAGTTCACTTCATTAAATTTTATTTTATTTATGATAGTATAAATTGACATTTAAATTTATATTTACTAATTATATTTTTATAACTAAATACTATTTAAATTAAGTATTATTTTATTTAAATATATAACTTATATGTGTCTTCATATTTATAATAACTATAATACTAATATTTTTCTAGGGGCATATTGTGAGTTTAATAATTTTAATATTTATCTATATTATTTTATAATAAAAGTGAAAGGTGGATAGAATAATAATTTTACATATTAATTAAGACACTCATATGAAAAGTCATACTTAAATTTCAAAAAATTACCATTTTGTTCTATTTATGCTCTTACAATAAAGTATAACATATGATGTTTATAATAAAATATTAAAGCATATACACGTGGCCAAACAAAACCACAATTTACTTTCAGTGTTGTTCATTAATAGCGATTGATCACTAATCCCTCTTCCTCTTTCCATTGCCGGATGTTAACAACTCAATAACAATTAAGATGATAATTTATGGTGATAATTTCTCCATTAACTTTCTCCGGTTTATGCAAATCACCACTAAAAGCTGACTCTAATGATCATTAAACTCTAACTACATTCATAAAACGAAACCCCTAGTAAAATCTAGGTAATAAGTGATCTTCGACCATAATATCACCCATGCTTTCACTAATCTTGTTGGGATAATATAGTTGTCTGAAAGACTTTTGTAATATACGTAATTGTTTTCTTTCATTTAATTTTTTCAATAATTATATTTTGATTTTTTAATTTACGTCATAACGCACCGAGTAGATACCGACTAAAATCAAATTCCCAAAAAATCAAGCAACAACCGTATCGTTGCAACGCACGGGCATTTCCACTAGTCTAACCTAATAAAGCAAAAGAATTTTGCCACATGTCATCTTTTCACACATGTTTTTGCCACAAATCACTACTTAAACAATGATATTATTTATAAAACAAGTCAACAGTTTACTATTATTATTCTAATGATATTATTTATATTTTTTAAATTATAATACAATTTTTTTAATAAATTAAAAACATGTTTCTTTTTATTAAATTTTTTAAAAACATTATTTTATAAAATTTGAAGTTTTTAATACAAAGAACTTAAAAAAATGACTGTAAGGATTCCTTAAGTCTGATGCAACCCAAAACATCCAAAGTGTCTCTGCAACATGCACTAAGTACTGAAGTGAAGAATGCTTCGAAGTTTTACACAATGCATTAGAAAATACTCTAAGTGTAAAATCTTTCGAAGCCAAGACCAATATCTTCCGAAGCCAAACATGAAGTCTTCCGAAGCCTCAGAGACAAAGTCTTCCGAAGCTTCAACCTATGAAGACAGATTTCTTCCGAAGACTTTTAGTACACATGCTTTATCTGATGTACTGTCTATAAAGCACCTTTTCCGCTGCATCTCTGTAAAGTCACCAACTTACATGAGTTGGTGAAAAGGTCCATGCTTTTGGTAACTGTACATTGAGGTCTTGAGTTTGTAACTTTTCACTTTATGTACTTTATCCTTTTTGTAATATATAAGGATGTGAGCTATGGCATGTCATAGTCACAAGGTCAAAAGGCAGATATGCCTTTTGATCCTACAATTGATTTTGTTAGTGTCTAGTCAATTGTATCCAGCTGGCTTTCAAAGTATAGCCGGCTGTAGGTTGTAGTATAAGTATTTCAAGTTCTTGTATCTTTCTTTATGCTTTGTAACACTTGTAAAAGAACTTGAGAAAGCAATATACTGCCTCCTTGAAACCCATACTCTCTTGTTCTGTCTCTTTACTTTACTTGTGTTCTTTATATCACTTGGTTAATCCAGTTCACTGTTTGATTAAAGTTTAGTTGCTCTCCTCATTGTGTTGTTGTGTTGTAATTGTGTTAAAGCCCTTAAACGGTCCTGCAATTGGTATCAGAGCTTTCAGGCTCTTGATATAAGATCTAACCATCTTAAGATCCCTCACACACACAAAAACTAAACTTCTCAAATGGCTTCCATCTCAAAGACTGATATGGAGACTGGAACCATGAACAAATCCCCACTGATCACTCTTGATGATTTTGACACCTGGTGCATGAGAATGGAAGGCTTCATCAGGTCTCTTGATTCAAGAATGTGGGAATCTGTTGAGAATGGACCTTTCATACCCAGCACCCCCTCTGCTACTGGTGCTGGTATGATTCCAAAAGATGTGGCCAACTACTCAGATGAAGATAGAAAAAGAGTAGAGATTGATAGGAAGGCCATGACTGCTCTTCAGACTGCTCTCCCAAACTCTGTATACAGAGGTTTTAAGAAGTGCAAAACAGCTAAACAGCTGTGGGATGCACTGAAGCTGATGTATGAAGGCTCCTCTGAAGCCAAGGAGAACAAGAAGGATCTTCTGAAGCAGCAGTTTGAAAACTTCACCTTCAAAGCAGGTGAAACCATGACTCAACAATACTTCAGGTATGTTGAGATAGTGGATACCCTAGTGGATGGAGGAGTTCCTCTTGAGAACAGGGACATTGTAAGGAAGTTCATGTCCTCACTTCCTAGGCAATGGACACACTATTGTGTGGTGATCAAGAGGACTGAGAACCTTAAAACTCTTACTCTGACAGAGTTGTATGGGATTCTCAGTGGATACCAGATGGAGATGAACATGCAAGGTTCATCTGGCAACTCCAACAATCAAATGGGTTCAGCCCTTCATGTGGTTGAAAGGGACAGCATAGAACCCCAACATCATCTCATATGCTACCCTGACAACTCACAAAAGGGTCCTTTCATCACCTTCCCGGAGACACCAAGGGAGAACTTTACTCAAGGAAGCCCATTCCAAGAGACAAGTTCTTCTCAAGCCTTTGTGTCTACTGATGAAAGCTGTGGGAATTATCTTTCACTCTTGAAATCCAGATGACCTGGAATACATGGAGATAGTTCAGCAGATGGCTCTCCTCACTCACAGAGCCAAGAAGTTCTACAAGAGAACAGGAAGAAGATTTCCAAGCAATGCTACCAGTGGAAAGTTTGGGCTGGATAAAAGCAAAGTTAAGTGTTACAACTGTAACCTTATGGGCCACTTTGCTAGGGAGTGTAAGGCACCTAAAGCAAATGGGGGCCAAACACAACCCAGACCAAACTACACTGACAAAGCCCTCAGACTGAGAAGCCAAAGCAACATGCTGCTGTTGCTGTTGAAGAGGGAGGCTTTGACTGGAGCTTTCAGGTGGAAGATGCTTCTCCAAACCAAGCACTGATGGCTGACCATGATGAAGCCAAGGTATTGGAACATCTCTGTACTCCTGAATGCATTGCTAAAGTAAATAGATACAGGTCCTACAACTTAGAGATGAGATCTGATCTTGAGTCATTAAACATATTAAAATCTGATTTTAGAAAGTCTGAAAATGATTACAAGTTAAAGATAGAGGACTTGGAGAAAACCATTTCAGTACTAAAACATGAACATACAGATTTTAGAACTCAGATCCAAGATCTCATAACTAAGTTGACTGAGTGCCAGGCTGAGCTTGTGATCAGCAAAGCCAAGGCAGAGAAGAGTGTTCTTGAAGAAGAGACCTTCAAGAACATGATATCCTCATCCCTGCACAACAAAGTTTGCTATCAAAATAGACAGGGACTGGGATCAAATGAGATAGCTCCTCCACACACAATCTTGTCTGTAAGATCTCCTAGGTGTGGAACTTGTGAAGATGAGCTTCCTCTCATAGATCCTATAAGTGAGGATGATGAAGAAGTGATAGTGAAGAATTCCTCTGAGAAGAGTGAAGAAGAGGATTCTTCCAAGGGCCACTATCCTTCTGAGGAGAAGAAATTAACTGTGATGACCAAGTCCAAGAGAAAGAACTTGATCAGGAAGAGCAAGGAAAGCAAAGAAGGCTCAAGAAATCAAGGCTACTTTTGATGCTAAGCAGAAACAAGTTTTTATCTCTGCAGGTTTCAAAGTAGTAAGGACTGAAGACATCAACCAAGACTCCTCAGCTAAGAGTCCTGGTTCTTGTTCAAATCATCTCAGTGCAAAGAAGAAGACTGAGCTGCTGTGTACCACTGCTGCACAGCCTGGACCATCAAACTCCAAGAACAGTTCACAGCCCAAAAGAACTGTCTCAGCATCTACCAAGATGAAGGTGGAGAAGGGATGTGACCAAAGCCAGTCTTGCTCTCAAAAGGAGACTTGTTTGAAGAAGAAAATGTTATGTGTCATGTGTGAAAGTACTTCTCACATTGCTAAGGATTGCCCATACAATCCTAAAAGTACTGTCCACATGACCAATACAAAGACTTCAAAGAGTCTCAAGAAGTCTCAAGCTTCGGAAGGAAAGTCTGTTTCCTTCGGAAGCTCCAAATCAAAGAAGAAGGTAAATGGAAAATTACCTTCGGAAGTAAAATTGGTCTCGGAAGAAAGGAGTTCTTCCGAAGCACTGAAGTCTGCTGCAGTGACTGTAGAATCTTCCGAAGGTTCAGTCATCAAAACTTGTGAAGTCCCAAAAGCTTCTAAGGTTTTGAAGGTCAAGTCCAAGACTCCAAAGGTGGTGTGGAAGTCTAAGAAAGACCAAATGACTGAAGTTTCTCCATCAACAACAGCTGAAGATCCCCATAGTACAACCATAGGATCTATTACTGTTGCATTACCTTCTATTACACTTAGTGAGCCCAAGACAAGTAAGGCTTGGGTTTCCAAATGTAACTAATCATTTTCTTTGTGCAGGAACAGCTCAAGACAAACAGGAATGTCTGGATAATTGACAGTGGCTGTTCCAGGCACATGACAGGCAATAGGTCTCTACTCCATAATTTTGAGAGAATTGATGGAGGACCAGTTGCTTTTGGAGGAGATGAAGGTGGTTACATTTCTGGAAGGGGCAAGGTCACAAATGGTAAGCTCAGCATTGAGAAGGTAAACTTTGTTAAGGAGCTTGGGTACAATCTTCTGAGTGTATCCCAATTTTGTGATCAGAGTCATAACATGCTCTTTACTGAGCATGAGTGCATTGTTCTCAAGCCTGGAGTGGTCATTCCTCATGAGCATATCCTGCTCAGAGCCCCCAGGAAAGGGAACATGTACAAGATGGATTTGCAAGAAACATCTCCCTCTGGAGAAGTTTCATGCTTTCTATCTAAAGCAAATAGTGATGAGTCTTTCCTATGGCATAAAAGAATGTGCCATGTAAACTTTAAGAACATGAATAAATTAATTAAACATGATCTGGTAACTGGAATGCCAAAGAAAGAGTTTACAAGTGATGATCATTGTGTTGCATGCCTGAAAGGGAAGCAACACAAGGTATCTCACAAGCCTAAGGAAAAGAACTCCATCACTACTCCCCTACACTTGTTACATATGGATCTCTTTGGCCCCACCAGTGTAATGAGTCTAGGAAGGACCTCTTACTGTTTGGTGATCACAGATGATTTTACAAGATTCACTTGGGTTTTCTTCCTTAGAACTAAGGATGAAACCCCTGAGATTCTGAAGAATTTCATCTTAAAAGTTGAGAATCAATGTGATCACAAGGTCAAAACCATAAGATGTGATCAAGGAACTGAATTCAAGAACCAAATCCTTGATACATTTTGTGATGAAAAAGGTATTACAAGACAATATAGTGCTCCCAGGACTCCTCAGCAAAACGGAGTTGCTGAGAGGAGAAACAGGACACTTATTGAAGCTGCAAGAACTATGTTGTCTGACTCTAAACTGCCCATCACCTTCTGGGCAGAGGCAGTTAATACTGCTTGCTATGTGCAAAACAGAGTTTTAGTAGTTAAGACACATGGTAAGACTCCTTATGAACTTTGGCACAAGAGGAAACCTTTCATTGGTTTTCTCAGGTCATTTGGATGTCCCTGCACCATCTTGAATACCAAAGATCAAATTGCCAAGTTTGCTGAGAAATCAGATGATGGACACTTCATTGGATACTCTTCCCAAGCTAAAGCTTATAGAGTATACAATCTCAGAACTAGAATTGTTGAGGAGTCAGCCAATGTGACTTTCAATGAACACACACCCTGTGTGGCTGGTTCTGGTCCGGATTGGCTGTTTGATCTTGATTTAGTTACCAACTGTTTTAACAAATCTTGTGAGCATGTTTCAGGATCTGCAGAAAATTTAAATACAGGTGATCCTGATCCAAGATTTGAGCTAGGAAGACCCTCAACTCATACATCTTCAGCTCCAGTTGGAACTACTTCAGCAAATGAGGTTTCTATCAGCACAACAATGACAAATTCAGCTGATACATCTGGCATGCCTTCAAATTCCAGCTCAGAGGCTTCTCAACCAGATAAAGACACCTCAATTGTAGAAGACAACAATGGTGATGGTGATAGTGATCAGGAATTTCTTGATGCTAATAACCATACCATAGATGACAACATCAATGATGTCACACACTCATTGGATCAAGTTAATCTTGATAAGTGTGATAATGTGGAGGGTGAATCTTCCAGACCAGATCTAAATTTCTCAAATTTGGATCTTTCTCAGCAACTTGCTGTGATCCCTCAGCTAAGGATCCACAAGTCTCACCCCACCACAAACATCATTGGAGATGTTGTCACAGGGGTAAGAACAAGAGGACAAACCCATGAAGCAAATGTTTGTCTTCACTCTTGTTTCTTATCTCAGATAGAGCCAAAGAAAGTTGATGAAGCTCTAAAGGATGGAAGTTGGGTTGAAGCTATGCAACAAGAGCTGCTTCAATTCAAAAGGCAGAAAGTTTGGAACCTTTGTCCTCTTCCTCATGGGAAGACTACCATTGGAACCAAATGGGTTTTTAGGAATAAGAAGGATGATAGAGGAATCATCATCAAGAACAAGGCAAGACTAGTTGTTCAAGGATACACACAAGAAGAAGGGATTGACTACACTGATGTCTTTGCTCCTGTAGCAAGACTAGAAGCTGTTAGGATATTCCTGGCATTTGCTGCATCCAAGAACTTCAAGGTCTTTCAACTTGATGTAAAGTGTGCTTTCTTATATGGAGTGATTGATGAAGAGGTTTATGTCAAACAGCCACCTGGTTTTGTAGACCCTGATCATCCTGATTATGTCTGCAAGCTTGACAAAGCTCTTTATGGGCTGCATCAGGCACCCAGGAAGTGGTATGAGACACTATCTGAGTATCTTTGTAAACATGGATACAAGAGGTACTATAGATGGAACTCTCTTCATCAAAGGACAGGGAAATGACTTATTGCTGGTTCAAGTATATGTAGATGACATCATCTTTGGTTCAACTAATCCAAAGCTCTGCAAAGACTTTGAGAAGCTGATGAAAGACAGATTTGAAATGAGTTCAATGGGAGAACTCAATTTCTTTCTGGGAATTCAAGTGAAGCAGTTGAAGATGGCATCTTCATAAGTCAGTCAAAGTATGTTCAAGACATACTCAAGAGGTTCAACATGACTGATTGTAAGATTGCTAAGACACCCATAGCCAGAAACCACTCCCTTGGTCCTGATCTTGAGGGGGAGTGTGTAGATGAACATTTATACAGGGCTATGATTGGGTCTCTTATGTATCTTACAGCTAGCAGGCCTGATATCATGTTTGCTACATGTATTTGTGCAAGATATCAAGCCAACCCTAAGATGTCTCACTTAATCACTGTGAAAAGGATTTTAAGATACCTCAAAGGTGCTTCAACACTTGGTCTATGGTATCCAAAGAATCCTAATTTCAATCTGTATGCCTATACAGATAGTGATTATGGTGGTTGCAACATGACTGCAAAGTCTACATCTGGGGGATGTCAATTCCTTGGTGGAAGGGTTGTCTCATGGCAATGCAAGAAACAATCCTGTGTGTCTGCATCAACTGCTGAGGCTGAATACATTGCTGCTGCAAGCTGCTGTGCTCAAGTGCTTTGGATTCAAAATCAGATGCTGGACTATGGATTTAACTTCAAAGAGACTCCTATCCACATAGACAACAATAGTGCTATCTCTATCACTGAGAACCCTGTGCAGCACTCAAGGACCAAACACATCAACATCAGGTATCATTTAATAAGAGATAACTATGAAAAGGGATTAATTAAACTAGTCAAAGTTCATACAGATGAACAATATGCTGATCTGTTCACAAAAGCTTTTGATGAACAGAGATTTAAGTATCTGATATCAGCTATTGGGATGATTAACTTTGAGTAGACTTTTTCTTAAAACTAATTCTAATTATTTCTTCTTAAAATATGTGTGTCCTAAGTTGTCTAGTTCATCACTTTCATAAGCTCATGTTTTCTTTGGATGTAAAATTCTTTTTGAAGACTTTCCTTAGATTCTTGAAAATTTTCTGATACTTCGGAAGATAAAGTTTTATCTTCGGAAGAAAAACATGTCTTCAAAATAAATAACTGTCTAAGAGATTTTACCTTCGGAAGAAGTCAAAATTCATCTTCCGAAGCTTAAAATTCTTATCTCAGACACTTATTCATTTTTAAGGACTTTTTCCTTCCGAAGCAAAATTAACTTTCGGAAGCTTTGTTTATTCTTATACAAAGCATCCAAGGGTTTATTTCTCTTCCGAAGCATAAATTTTCAAGACTCTCAGGAAAATCTTCCGAAGCCATTTTAGCTTCGGAAGCTTTTTCAATTAAAACTTCCGAAGACAAATTACCTTCGGAAGCTTTTCGAATTCCAAGAAAACTACTTTTTGAGCAAAAGTAAACTACCTTTTCAGAGGTGGGACCGACTTCCGGATTTCAAAGTTTATCCTCTTTCATTAACTTTGGTTCAAATCCCTTTTCACATAAATACCCAACGGTTCCCCCTCTTTCCCACTATCTTCCTCAATTCCACTATTCCTCTAACCTAATTCTCTAAACCGCCTTTGCTTTCTACCTTTCTTCACCCTTAAGCTTCTGAAATGGCCAACCTAACCGCAGAAACAACCCAGATTTCTCCATGCAACTTCACAGGCAACATAATCAAGTTGCTCTGTTAAGCTCTGAGAAAGATGCAAGTTTCTCAGAGATTTGCCAATTCTTGACTCTGTCCAACTATTTCACCTCCCTGACCATTGATCCTACTCTATATGAGGATCACTTGCTTGAATTCTGGAAGACCTGCCAAGAGGTCATTATGGATGGGGAGAAGGCACTGTCTGCCACAGTGCAAGGGAGGACAATCTTCATCACTCCGGCCATCATTAACCAACATTTGCAGCTGGATGATGAAGAAGGTGAGGTGTCCTTCCCAAAGGAAGCTGTTAATCATTCCTTTGAGCAGATGGGCTATGAGGGAGATTTCTCTGTAAAGACCTTCAGGAAAGGGAAGGTCTCATCCCAGTGGAAATACCTGCTCCATGTGGTTATCCACAGCTTATCAAACAAGCATGGTGGATGGGACCAGATTCCTGAGGATCTCTCCTTTATAGTTCATGGAATGGTTCAGGGGGTCAAGTTCAGGTATTCACAATTTGTTTATACTAATTTACTTGCAAACTTAGACTCCTTAGAGTATTACATGTTTCCTAGATATGTTCAACACATTCTCAACTGTGAACTGGGCTCACAGTTGAGGGAAACAAGTAATATTCTTAAATTGGGACAGATGAAGCCCGGCATCTTTAAAATAATGAAGAAGCCAACTGTAGGCTTCTCAGGGGTAGAAACAGCCCTAGTCCCAAAATGTTAGAGCTCATTGCTCAAGGTGACAACCTAGCAACACAAGCTAGTGTTGAACCCACACCTCTTTTAACCTTACCTCTAAAAAGACCAGAAATCACCCTCACCTACCAAAGAAAATCCAAACGAACCCCTGCTCAGGCTATTGAGTCTGTGCAGGTCCCCATATACTCAACCTTACAGGAGGAAGTGGACACTAGAGCTCCCACTTCTCCTGAGGAGCAAACCACTCCCATTTTTTCACCTATCAGGGCTGAGGTTCCTCATGCTCACCCTGATGAGCTCACAAGCCCAACAGCCTTAAGCCTTCACTCTGAGTCTCAACACTCAAGTGAACAACCTTCAGGGGACAGTTACCATCCCCAGCCTTTAGATCTCAACCAACCAATTCCCAACCTATCCTTCTATACTGATGAAGACTTAGGATTCAGTGAGTACCATGAGTCTCTCTTCTCCTCCCCTACTCAAAGAGAGATGAGTACCTCTGACTCTCCTCAGTCTATCCCACATCAGTCACCTATTACTGAGGTGGACACTTCTGAACCTGTTCAGGATGTCCATATGGAAGAGGCTCTCACTTTTGAAAGTGATTACATCATTAAGACCTCAACCATGGCAACTCAGCCCACTGGCATCTCAACTGAGGTTGCCAGTGAGCAGAGGAAAACCAGCAGCCAAGAACCTCAAGCTGGTGGTGAGAGAGAGGACTTTGGTCCAATCATCTCATCCCCCAATGATTCTTCTGATGAAGATGAGGGGAATTTGAGACTAAAGGTGCAGAAATTGTCAAAAACATGCTCCTATTTAGTCTCTAAGGTTAGTCACTTGGAATCTCAGGTGACTACCTTACATAACAGGGTCAATGATCAGCAACTTCAGATTTCATATCTAAAGGAAAAACTAGCTGGGAGACCTTTAAGGAGAGCTCAACCAGGAACACAAGAACCTGTGGAAGTGATTGACTTATCCTCCAGCTCACCTATGCAAGTGGGTGATGCTACCAAAAAGGGGGAGAAAGTTATTACAACCACAGAACCTGGGAGTTTTCACAGAGAATGGACATAGAGGACTCACCATCCTCACTTGCTGTTGTGCATTCTCAGCAACTTCCTCAAGTTCACATTAATGTGGACTCTATAGACTCAATCATCAGGAGTCTTTTGAGGAAGGTATACCAAGGGCTGTCTCATCTCCACCACAAGGAACTGGCAACTACATCATAAGGTGGAGGTATGATGATGATAGAAGAGCCCTTATCCTTCACAGAGTTCAAGGTCAACAAGAAGTTTTTCATTTCCAAAGCCTGAACTTCTATGAAAGATTGGATTTAGTCATCATGCCACTTGTCAATCCAAGCAATTCAAGACAAGCTGACAGGCTGGCTCAAAGAATCCAAGATAGGATCTTGCAGAGTTCTCTCTAAGAAGGAGACTTAGGCAATCAGGCAATGTCATCGGTCAACTGAATGTTGAGGTGGACCCTAAGATTAGTTTCATAGGGGAAACCTTGACTGAAGGCCCAGTGGCAGAACCTGAGACCCCTCTCTCATCATCAACAACTGCTGCAGAGGTCCAAACTCCTTTGAGACACCTGCTGGTGAAGGTGTTTCTCAGCCTCTCTCTGGCCAGAGCATGGAAGCTACACCAAGCAATGAAGGCCAAGCCTCAACCCACCCTGAGTCACAAAGGTCTGTTGGTGACAAAGGGAAAAGGATAATGACTCCTGAGGAAATTGAGGAGGAAGAGAGAGAGAGGAAAAGGAAGCTAAGGGGAGAAAGTTCTTCTGGGTCATCTAGCTTCATGTAAGCTGCAATCAGGGCTGTCCCCAGACCAAATACTCAAGATGATGAGTTAAGGGCAGTCAGGATTACCTATTTACAGACCAGGAACTATGATATTGATGAAATCATCTCCCTCCCCTTAGAAGATTTAAATGAACTGGCTGACATAGAAGTGTCAAGAGAGATGAAGGAGAAAGAGGATGCAAGGCTACTTCTCCAATTCAAAGAGGAGAAGAGACAGAAAAGACTCTACAAGCATGCTCCCACTCTCTCTCCAGTTCAAGAAAGTCTTGCACAGGAAATGTGGCTCCACAAGAACCTCAGGTAGATAAAGAAGAAGATAGGATCAAGATGATCAACTACCTGAGTGCCACAGGCTTCTATCAGGCAGATGCACTTCTTCCCCTGTCCTATGACTTCATTGAGTTTGAGTACCTAAAGCAACTTGAGCTTGAGCTAGTCAAGGAAAGAAAGACAACCAAAAGGAAGCTAAGGGAAGAAGCTGCAAAGTCAAGAGCCATCATTCAAAAGAGTGCAAAGAAGTCTGCTGACAGACAAAGAATGATGAGCTTCTTGAAGCTATATGGATTCTCCGGAAGGAGACTTGGCCCTATGTCTCTATCCACAATGGATGAGCATATAAGGGTGATCAAGCAGAAGATTAAAAGTGGAGAACTGATTGACTTGCACTCTCTTCCAAGTCAAGTCCCACCTGAAGTGGAGGTCAAGTTTGAACAACCAGAGACACCTCAACCAGAACCTCCAGCTGAGCCTCAGCAAGCTTCATCTTCTGATCCAAGGCAGGGTCAACTCCCTCTCCTTCTAAACCTGTGAGGGAGGAACACCCAACTGAGAAAGACAATGATGATCAACATGGTGCTGCAGACCAGTCTTCTCAGTTAAAGTCATCTAAGAGGAAGAAGAGAATGGCTTCTAAACCAAAGACAAAGAAGAAGAAGCCTAAGTCATTGACCTCTACACCTCAGGCTGAATCAGATCAACCTGAGGAAGTGCATGATGAGGCAGCCCAATCAACTCCTATGCAAGTGGCTCCTCTAACAACTGAGACACCCATCTTGTCCTGGACTTACTCTACCAATCTAGAAAGATGGCATGTTATCAGAGATCAAGGTGTTGAGAATGTCTACTCCTGGCAAGACATAATCAACTTACCTCTGCATGATCTCTTTGAGATGAGAAGATACTATGAGAGTCTTGATGATCCTGACCATCTAATGAAGAAAGGAATGGTTATGATTGTACTGAAGACTACCAACATCTGAAGATCTTCTAAGTGTTTTGGTAGCATCAGCCTAGGGGGAGTTTGTAAGGATTCCTTAAGTCTGATGCAACCCAAAACATCCAAAGTGTCTCTGCAACATGCACTAAGTACTGAAGTGAAGAATGCTTCGGAAGTTTTACACAATGCATTAGAAAATACTCTTAGTGTAAAATCTTCCGAAGCCAAGACCAATATCTTCCGAAGCCAAACATGAAGTCTTCCGAAGCCTAAGAGACAAAGTCTTCCGAAGCTTCAACCTATGAAGACAGATTTCTTCCGAAGACTTTTAGTACACATGCTTTATCTAATGTATTGTTCCATAAAGCACCTTTTCCGCTGCATCTCTGTAAAGTCACCAACTTACATGAGTTGGTGAAAAGGTCCATGCTTTTGGTAACTGTACATTGAGGTCTTGAGTCTGTAACTTTCCACTTTATGTACTTTATCCTTTTTGTAATATATAAGGATGTGAGCTATGGCATGTCATAGTCACAAGGTCAAAAGGCAGATATGTCTTTTGATCCTACAATTGATTTTGTTAGTGTCTAGTCAATTGTATCCAGCTGGCTTTCAAAGTATATCCGGCTGTAGGTTGTAGTATAAGTATTTCAAGTTCTTGTATCTTTCTTTATGCTTTGTAACACTTGTAAAAGAACTTGAGAAAGCAATATACTGCCTCCTTGAAATCCATACTCTCTTGTTCTGTCTCTTTACATTACTTGTGTTCTTTGTATCACCTTGGTTAATCCAGTTCACTGTTTGATTAAAGTTTAGTTGCTCTCCTCATTGTGTTGTTGTGTTGTAATTGTGTTAAAGCCCTTTAAACGGTCCTGCAATGACATTGTTTAAAAAATAGTAATATATAATAAAAAAATTTAAAACAAAAATTTTCTAAAGATGAAAGTTTTAAAAAAATATTATTATTGTTTTACTACCTAAAGAGGTTAATAAAGTAGTTGATTATATGAAACTTAAATAACATCTTATCCAAAAAAGTATTTTATAATATTTAAATATTACTTAGTAACTGTTAATTTAATATTTTTATTTAACTCATGAAGTACATTAGTTTCTAAGGGTATGGTTATTTTGAGAACCATACTTTTTTGTGAGAAAACTGGAAATCAATATTAGACACACATTTCTTATCACATGCAAGTCATATGTCATTTTCATTTTTCTTAAACGTTCATAACTTTTATTCACCATATCATTTTTTTAAAAATTCACCATTAATTTTAGTATTTTTTATCATTCCAACGTATAACATATTGATATAATTTTTTAAAAATCATACACCCTTTATTACACATGTGTAAATTCGGTTTTAAATATGTGTAAATCCGGTATTACACATGTGTAAAACGAATTTCGTAAAAAATGAGTTTTTTTCATTTTATAAGTTTTTTATTTTTTATGAAACAGGGAAACAAGAGAAATATTTTTGTGTATTTTTTTATATTTTATGTTATTTTTCGTTTATAATTTTTTCATTATGTTTTCATTATGTACCATTTTCCCATTAAAAACTAATGGCTCACATTGGCTCTTAGATTTCTCACAAAACTAGAGTTCTTATTTTGTAAGGATTGTTACAATTCTCATAATTGAGTATGCAGAATGTAAACAATTATGGATAAGAAGTAGAAGAATAGAATGAATCAACACGATGTAACTAACTTCTCTTCTCTATTGCTCTCTGAATTCAAAAGATTACAATCGAGTATAAAATTCAGAAAAGTGATCAAGCATACTAAATACAAAAGCAAGCTAACTATTTATAGTAAACTACATGTTCTCGCGCGAACAATACTACTCACGCGAGAACCTAGTTCTCACGCGACACGTAGTTGTCGCGCGGCTAGTTGAACTATTCATTTGAAAACTTAAACTTCCTATTTATCTTGATTTGATTTCCCAAGCCTCTAGGTTCAACCCCTACAATCCCCCCTAGGGTCGGTAAATCAAATCAAGATAAAGAGGAAGTTTAAGTTTTCAAGCGAATAGTTCAACTAGCCGCACGACAACTACCTGTCGCGTGAGAACTAGGTTCTCGCATGAATAGTATTGTTCGCGCGAGAACATGTAGTTTAGTATAAATAGTTAGCTTGCTTTTGTATTTAGTATGCTTGATCACTTGCCTGAATTTTATACTCAATTGTAATCTTTTGAATTCAGAGAGCAATAGAGAAGGGAAGTTATTTACATCATGTTGATTCATTCTATTCTTCTACTTCTTATCCATAATTTTTTACATTCTGCATACTCAATTATGAGATAATATTGTAACGATCCTTACAATTGGTATTCAGAGCCTTGTTGCTCTAGATCAATTGAGAAGAAGATTATTTAAAGAATTCGTGAGTTCATTACCTTTGACTCTTGAAGTGCGAGTTGATTTCTGTTGTTTTGGATCTATTTGGAAGATTATGAAGCTGTTTTGTTTGATAATTGGTGAATTGTTGATGATTTTGGGTTTAAACAAGTTGTTTTGAATAAATTAGAGACAATTAGGATCTAATTTGAACTGAATTCATTAATTGAACAATTTATTAAACTGAATCTAATCAATTTGGTGAAAATTTGAACCTGAAAAACTTCGATTTGGATGAATTGAATCAGGCAAAAAGTTGGTTGATCTGTGCGTAAACTACCTTTCGCGCGAAAAGACTGAGTTTCGCACAAGACAGTTAAGAGTTTGTTATTGAAAGATACCTTTCGCGCGATTCAGTTACTGAACTTACCGCGCGATAAGTTGGTGATATTTCGCACGAGAACTTCAAATTTTGAAGAAATTTTTTGATTTTTCAAGAAAAGTCAATGGCAAATCTAAAGCACATTACTGCTACCTTGAATCTCAACAATGAGATTGGCACAAGCATAAAGTCACCCTGTCTACTGAATGAAGAAGACTATCCAGATTGGGCTTATCGTTTTCAGAACCATGTCATATATACTGAACCTAGGATGATGAGGTCAATCAAACAAGACCCATGTATCCCGGTGTACAAGAATGATAAGGATGAACTGGTTCCCAAACCCAAGCATTTATGGGATGAAGATGATCTTAAGAGAATGGAACTTGATGATAAAGCTTATGCTGCTATCACAATGGCACTCACAACTGAGATAGCACACAAGTTTAAAGATTACACTAAAGCTAGAGATTTGTAGGATGCAATGAAAGAACAAATCATGGGGAACAAGGATATGAGAGAAAGCAGAAAGGATATGCTCAACTAAGAGTTCAATATGTTTAATCATATTCTTGGTGAGACTCTGGAAGCTCAGATGTCTAGATTTGTAAAACTGATCACCAAAATGAAGAGTGCTGGAATAACTCTAGAGAATATAGCAGTTAACAAAAAGCTATTAAATTCTCTACCATATAGCTGGAACAACAACTGCACTACCATTAAAAGAACCAAGGATCTGTTTACCTTGTCTTTAAGTGATCTCATCTCTACTATCAAATCCTATGACATGGATGATAAGCAAAGGGCTGCAAATTACATCAATACTATGGGAGCAGAAGCATCAGCTTTGTATGCTAAAATGGCAAGTAACCCAAATTACTATGTTAGCTATTCTCAGCTGTGCCAGTTACAAAAATCATCATCTTGTGCTCACTCAAATGTGAAAGATCAAGCAGTGCCTCAATCCTTGCCTCAATATCCAATTACTCACCAAAATCCTTATATCCAAACTCAAGTCCAATCTCAATCTCAAACCTACTCACCAATCCAAACCACTCAACCAATACAACAAGCCTTTGTTGTAAACTCTCAACCCAATAAGCAAACCATTTAGTCTTTTTACATCATTCATGAACAACTATGAAGCCTTTTCAGCTGGAAGAATCAATCCACCTAACATCTTGGTTGATGACTTGAAACAAGTTAATCCCTATGATGTTGAAGAGAATGATATAAAATATGTAAGGATTCCTATAAGTCTGATGCAGCCAAAACATCCAAAGTCTCTCTGCAAGCATGCACTAAAGAACTGAAGTAGAAATGCTTCGGAAGTTTTACACCATGCACTAGAAATATTCTAAGTGTAAAATCTTTCGAAGCCAAGACCAATATCTTCCGAAGCCAAAAGTGAAGTCTTCCGAAGCTTCAAAGACAAAGTCTTCCGAAGCCAAAGAGTGAAGACAGATTTCTTCCGAAGACTTTTAGAGATATGCCTTTATCTGATGTACTTTACCATAAAGCTGGACCACCTTTCCGCTGCAACTCTGTAAAGTCACCAACTTACATGAGTTGGTGAAAGGTCCATGTTTTTGGTAACTGTACATTGAGGTCTTGAGTCCATGCTTTCTACTTTATGTACTTTTATCCTTTTTGTAATATATTAGGATGTGAGCTATGGCATGTCATAGCACAAGTCAAAAGGCAGATATGCCTTTTGACTCTACAATTGATTTTGTTTGTGTCTAGTCAATTGTATCCAGCTGGCTTTTAGAGTATAGCCGGCTATAGGTTGTAGTATAAGTATTCCATGTTCTTGTATCTTTCTTAATGCTTGGTAACACTTGTAATAGAACTTGAGAAAGCAATATAATGTATCCTTGAAACCTAATCTCTTGTGTTCTCTTGTTCTGTCTCTTACTTATTACTTGCGTTCTTGGTATCATACTTGTGGTTAATCCAGTTTACTGTTTGATTAAGTTTGGTTAATCTCCTCTTTGTGTTGTTGTGTTGTAAGTGACCACCCTTCACCGGTCCTGCAATTGGTATCAGAGCATTTCAGGCTCTTGATATAAGATCTCACCATCTTAAGATCCCTCACACACACAAATACTAAACTTTTCAAATGGCAGCCATTTCCAAAACTGATATGGAAACTGGAACCATGAACAAGTCCCCACTAATCACTCTTGATGACTTTGATACCTGGTACATGAGAATGGAAGGTTTCATCAGGTCTCTAGACTCAAGAATGTGGGAGTCAGTTGAAAATGGACCTTTCATACCCAGCACTTCTTCTGCTACTGGTGCTGGTATGATCCCCAAAGATGTGGATAACTACTCTGATGAAGATAGGAAGAGAGTAGAGATTGATAGAAAAGCCATGACAGCTCTTCAAACTGCTCTTCCAAACTCTGTGTACAGAGGTTTCAAGAAGTGCAAAACAGCTAAACAGCTGTGGGATGCACTAAAACTGATGTATGAAGGCTCCTCTGAAGCCAAGGAGAACAAGAAGGATCTCCTGAAGCAGCAGTTTGAAAACTTCACCTTCAAAACAGGTTCAACCATGACTCAGCAATACTTCAGGTATGTTGAGATAGTGGATACCCTTGTGGATGGAGGAGTTCCTCTTGAGAATAGAGACATTGTAAGGAAGTTCATGTCCTTACTTCCTAGGCAATGGACACACTATTGTGTGATGATCAAGAGGACTGAAAATCTCAAAACTCTTACTCTGACAGAGTTATATGGAATTCTCAGTGGCTACCAGATGGAGATGAACATGCAAGGTTCATCTGGCAACTCCAACAATCAATTGGGTTCAGCCCTGCACGTGGTTGAAAGGGATAGCATAGAACCCCAACATCATCTCATATGCTACCCTGACAATTCACCAAAGGGTCCTTTCATCACCTTCCCAGAGACACCCAGGGAGAACTACACTCAAGGAAGCCCATTCCAAGAGACAAGCTCTTCTCAAGCCTTTGTGTCTTCTGATGAAAGCTGTGGCAACTCTCTTTTCACTCTTGAAGACCTAGATTGTATCCATTCAGATGATCTGGAATACATGAAAATAGTCCAGCAGATGGCTCTTCTCACTCACAGAGCCAAGAAGTTCTACAAGAGAACTGGAAGGAGGTTTCCAAGCAATGCAACCAGTGGAAAGTTTGGCCTGGACAAAAGCAAAGTCAAGTGTTACAATTGTAACCTGATGGGCCACTTTGCCAGAGAGTGTAAGGCACCTAAAACAAATGGTGGCCAAACACAGCCCAGACCCAACTACACTTACAAACTCCCCAGAATGAGAAGCAAAAGCAACAAGCTGCTGTTGCTGTTGAAAGGAGGTTTTGACTGGAGCTTTCAGGTGGAAGATGCTTCTCCAAACCAAGCACTAATGGCATATCATGATGAAGCCAAGGTATTGGAACATCTCTGTACTCCTGAATGCATTGCTAAAGTTAATAGATACAGGTCCTATAACTTGGAGATGAGATCTGATCTTGAGTCCTTAAACATTTTAAAATCTGATTTTAGAAAGTCTGATAATGATTATAAACTAAAGATAGAGGACTTAGAGAAAACTATTTCAGTTCTAAAACATGAGCATACAGATTTTAGGACTCAAATCAAAGATCTCATAACCAAACTGACTGAGTGCCAGGCTGAGCTTGTGATCAGCAAAGCCAGGGCATAAAAGAGTGTTCTTGAAGAAAATACCTTCAAGAACATGATATCCTCATCCCTACACAACAAAGTGTGTTATCAAAATAGATAAGAACTAGGATCCAATGAGATAGCTCCATACACAATCTTGGTTGTAAGATCTTCTAGGTGTGAAACTTGTGAAGATGAGCTTCCTCTCATAGATCCTATGAGTGAAGAGGATGAAAAAGAGATAGTGAAGAATTCCTCTGAGAAGAGTGAAGAGGAGGATTCTAAGAAGGGCCACTATCCTTCTAAGGAGAAGAAGATTACTGTGATGACCAAGTCAATGAGAAAGCACTTATTAGGAAGAGCAAAAGAAAAGCAAGGAAGGCTCAAGAGATCAAGGCTACTTTTGACTCTAAGCAGAAACAATTTTTATCTCTGCAGGGTTTGAAGTAGTAAAGACTGAAGACATCAACCAAAACTCTTCAGCTAAGAGTTATGGTTCTTGTTCAAATCATCTTAGTACCAAGAAGAAGACTGATCTGCTGTGTACCACTGCTGCACAGCCTGGACCCTCAAACTCAAAGAACAGTTCCCAGGCCATAAGAACTGTCTCAGCATCTGCAAAGATCAAGGTGGAGAAGGGATGTGACCAAAGACAGTCTTGTTCTTATAAGAGGACTCTTGTGAAGAAGAAAATGTTGTGTGTCATGGGTGAAAGTACCTCTCACATTGCTAAGGATTGTCCACACAATCCTAAAAGTACTGTTCATATGACCAAGACAAAGACTTCAAAGAGTTCCAAGAAGATTCAAGCTTTGGAAGGAAAATCTGTTTCCTTCGGAAGCTCCAAATCTAAGAAGAAGGCAAATGGAAAATTACCTTCGGAAGAAAAGTTGGTCTCGGAAAAAAGGAATTCTTCCGAAGCACTAAAGTCTGCTGCAGTGACTGCAGAATCTTCCGAAGGTTCAATCATCAAAACTTCCAAAGTCTCAAAAGCTTTCGAAGTTTTGAAGGTCAAGTCCAAGACTCCAAAGGTGGTGTGGAAGTCTAAGAAAGACCAAGTGACTGAAAATTCTCCATCAACAACAGCTCAAGATCCTCCTAGCACAACCATAGGATCTATTACTGTTGCATTACCTTCTATTATACTTAGTGAGACCAAGACAAATAAGGCTTGGGTTTCCAAATGTAACTAATCATTTTCTTTGTGCAGGAACAGTTCAAGACAAACAAGAATGTCTGGATCATTGATAGTGGTTGTTCCAGGCACATGACAGGCAATAGGTCACTACTCCATAACTTTGAAAGGATTGATGGAGGACCAGTTGCTTTTGGAGGAGATGAAGGTGGTTACATTTATGGAAGGGGCAAGGTCACAAATGGTAAGCTCAGCATTAAAAAGGTAAACTTTGTCAAGGAGCTTGGGTACAATCTTCTGAGTGTATCCCAATTTTGTGATCAGAGTCATAACATGCTCTTTACTAAGCATGAGTGCAGTGTTGTCAAGCCTGGAGTGGTCATTCCTCATGAGCACATCTTGCTTAGAGCCCCAGAAAAGGGAACATGTACAAGATGGACTTGCAAGAAACATCTCCCTCTGGAGAAGTTTCATGCTTTCTGTCTAAAGCCAATAGTGATGAGTCTTTCCTATGGCATAAAAGAATGTGCCATGTAAACTTTAAGAACGTGAATAAACTAATTAAACATGATTTGGTAACTGGAATGCCAAAGAAAGATTTTACAAGTGATGATCATTGTGTTGCATGCCTGAAAGGGAAGCAACATAAGGTATCTCACAAGCCTAAGAAAAGGAACTTCCTCACTACTCCCCTACACTTATTACATATGGATCTCTTTGGCCCCACCAGTGTAATGAGTCTAGGAAGGACCTCTTATTGTTTGGTGATCACAGATGATTTTACAAGATTCACTTGGGTTTTCTTTCTTAGAACTAAGGATGAGACCCCTGAGATTCTGAATAATTTCATCTTAAAAATTGAGAATCAAAGTGATCAAAGGTCAAAACCATAAGATGTGATCAAGGGACTGAATTCAAAATCAAACCCTTGATACATTTTGTGATGAAAAAGGTATTACAAGACTATATAGTGCTCCCAGGACTCCTCTGCAAAATGGTGTTGCTGAGAGGAGAAGCAGGACACTAATTGAAGCTGCAAGAACTATGTTGTCTGACTCTAAACTGCCCATCACCTTCTGGGCAGAGGCAGTAAACTCTGCTTGCTATGTGCAAAATAGAGTTTTAGTAGTTAAGACACATGGTAAGACTCCTTATGAACTTTGGCACAAGATAAAACCTTTCATTGGCTTTCTTAGGTCATTTGGATGTCCTTGCACCATCTTGAATACCAAAGATCAAATTGCCAAATTTGCTGAGAAATCAGATGATGGACACTTCATTGGATACTCTTCTCAGGCTAAGGCTTATAGAGTATACAATCTTAGAACTAGAATTGTTAAGGAGTCAGCCAATGTGACTTTCAATGAACACACACCCTGTGTGGCTGGTTCTGGTCCTGATTGGCTATTTGATCTTGATTTAGTTACCAACTGTTTTAACAAATCTTGTGAGAATGTTTCAGGATCTGCAGAAAATTTAAATACAGGTGATCCTGATCCAAGATTTGAGCTAAGAGACCTTCAACTCATACATCTTCAGCTCCAGTTGGAACTACTTCAGCAAATGAGGTTCTATCAACACTACAATGACAAACTCAGCTGATACATCTGGGGTGCCTTCACATTCCAGCTCAGAGGCTCCACAACCTGATAAAGATACCTCAATTATGGAAGACAACAATGGTAGCGGTGAAAGTGATCAAGAATTCTTTGATGCTAATAACACACCATAGATGACAACATCAATGATGTCACACACTCATTGGATCAAGTAAATCTTGATAAGTGTGGTGATGTGGAGGGTGAAACATCTATGCCAGATCTAAATTTCTCAAATTTAGATCTTTCTCAGCAACTTGCTATGATCCCTCAGCTTAGGATCCACAAGTCTCACCCCACCACAAACATCATTGGAGATGTTGTCACAGGGGTAAGAACAAGAGGACAAACCCATGAAGCAAATGTTTGTCTTCACTCTTGTTTCTTATCCCAGATAGAGCCAAAGAACGTTGATGAGGCTCTAAAAGATGGAAGTTGGGTTGAAGCTATGCAACAAGAGTTGCTTCAATTCAAAAGGTTTAAAAGTTTGGAACCTTTGTCTTCTTCCTCATGTGAAGACTACCATTGGAACCAAATGGGTGTTTAGGAATAAGAAGGATGATAGAGGCATTATCATCAAGAACAAGGCTAGACTAGTTGTTCAAGGATACACACAAGAAGAAAGGATTGACTACACTGATGTCTTTGCTCCAGTAGCAAGATTAGAAGCTGTTAGGATATTCCTGGCATTTGCTGCATCCAAGAACTTCAAGGTCTTTCAACTTGATATGTAGTGTGCTTTTCTGTATAAAGTGATTGATGAAGAGGTGTATGTCAACAGCCACCTGGTTTTGTAGACCCTGATCATCCTGATTATGTCTGCAAGCTTGACAAAGCTCTTTATGGGCTGCATCAGGCACCCAGGAAGTGGTATGAGACATTGTCTGAGTATCTTTGCAAACATGGATACAGGAGAGGTACTATAGATGGAACTCTCTTCATCAAATGATAGGGAAATGACATATTGCTAGTTCAAGTGTATGTAGATGACATCATCTTTGGTTCAACTAATCCAAAGCTCTACAAAGACTTTGAGAAGCTGATGAAAGACAGATTTGAAATGAGTGCAATGGGAGAACTCAATTTCTTTCTGGGAATTCAAGTGAAGCAAGTTGAAGATGGTATCTTCATAAGTCAGTCAAAGTATGTTCAGGACATACTCAAGAGGTTCAACATGACTGATTGTAAGATTGCTAAGACACCCATAGCCAGAACCCACTCCCTTGGACCTGATTTAAGGGGGAGTGTGTAGATGAACACCTATACAGGGCTATGATTGGGTCTCTTATGTATCTTACTGCCAACAGGCCTGATATCATGTTTGCTACATGCATTTGTGCAAGATATCAAGCCAACCCTAAGATGTCTCACCTCATCACTGTCAAGAGGATTCTAAGATACCTCAAAGGTGCTTCAACACTTGGTTTATGATATCCAAAGAATCCTGACTTCAATCTGTATGCTTATACAGATAGTGATTATGGTGGTTGCAACATGACTGCAAAGTTACATCTAGGGGATGTCAATTCCTTGGTGGAAGGGTTGTCTCATGGCAATGCAAGAAACAATCCTGTGTGTCTGCATCAACTGCTGAGGCTGAATACATTGCTGATGCAAGTTGCTGTGCTTAAGTGCTTTGGATTCAAAATCAGATGTTGGACTATGGATTTAACTTCAAGAAGACTCCCATTCATATAGATAACAATAGTGCTATCTCTATCACTGAGAACCCTGTGCAGCACTCAAGGACCAAACACATCAATATCAAGTATCACTAATAAGAGACAACTAAGAAAAGGGATTAATTAAACTAGTCAAAGTTCATACAGATAAACAATATGCTGATATGTTTACAAAAGCTTTTGATGAACAGAGATTTAAATATCTAATATCAGCTATTGGAATGATTAACTTTGAGTAGATTTTTCTTAAAACTAATTCTACTTATTTCTTAAACTATGTGTGTCCTAAGTTGTCTAGTTCATCACTTTCATAAGCACATGTTTTCGTTGGATAAAAAATCCTTTTTGAAGATTTTCCTTAGATTCTTGAAATTTTTTTGATTCTTCGGAAGATATATTTTTATCTTCGGAAGAAAATCAGGTCTTCAAAATAACTGTCTAATAAATTTTACCTTCGGAAGAGGTTTCAATCTATCTTCCGAAGCTTAAATACTTGTGTCAGACACTTATTTGTTTTCAAAGACTTTTTCCTTCCGAAGCAAAATTAACTCTCGGAATCTTTGTTGTTTTATATACAAAGCATACAAGTTTTTATTTCTCTTCCGAAGCAAAAATTTCAAAACTCTCAGGAAATTCTTCCAAAGTCATTTTAGCTTCGGAAGCTTTTTCATTAAAACTTCCGAAGATATTTTACCTTCAGAAGCTTTTCGAATTCCAAGAAAACTACTTTTTGAGCAAAAGTAAACTACTTTTTCAGAGGTGGGACCGACATTCGGATTTCAAAGTTTATCCTCTTTCATTAACTTTGGTTCAAATCCTTTTCACAAAAATACCCAACGGTTCCCCCTCTCCCTCACTATCTTCTTCAATTCTACTATTCCTCAAACCTAATTCCCAAACCGCCTTTACTTTTCACCTTTCTTCATCCTTAAGCTTCTAAAATGGCCAACCTTAACCGTAGAACAACCCAGATTTCTCCATGCAATTTCACAGGCAACACAACCAGGTTGCTCTGTTAAGCTCTAAGAAAGATGATAGTTTCTCAGAGATTTGCCGTTTCTTAGCTTTATCAAATTAGGTCACCTCCCTAACCATTGATCCTACTCTCTTGAGGATTATCTGCTTGAATTTTGAAAGACCTGCCAAGAGGTCATCATGGATGGGGAGAAGGCACTGTCTGCCACAGTGCAAGGGAGGACAATCAGCATCACTCCTCCGGCCATCATCAACACTCATTTACAGCTGGATGATGAAGAAGGTGAGTTGTCCTTCCCAAAGGAAGCTGTCAATCATTTCTTTGAGCAGATGGGCTATGAGGGAGATTTCTCTGTAAAGACCTTCAGAAAAGGGAAGGTCTCATCCTAGTGGAAATACCTACTCCAGGTTATCCACAGCTTGTCAAACAAGCATGGAGCGTGGGACCAGATTCCTGAGGATCTCTCCTTCATAGTGTATGGAATGGTTCAAGGGGTCAAGTTCAGGTACTCTCAATTTGTCTATACATATTTGCTTGCTAACTTGGACTCCTTAGAGTATTATATGTTTCCTAGATATGTTCAACACATTCTCAACTGTGAACTGGGCTCACAGTTGAGGGAAACAAATAATATTCTTAAATTGGGACAGATGAAGCCCGACATCTTTAAAATCATGAAGAAGCCAACTATGGCTTCTCAGGGGTAGAAACAGCCCTTGTCCCCAAAATGTTAGATCTC
Source organism: Flaveria ramosissima (assembly GCA_025215565.1). Classification (NCBI taxonomy): domain Eukaryota; kingdom Viridiplantae; phylum Streptophyta; class Magnoliopsida; order Asterales; family Asteraceae; genus Flaveria; species Flaveria ramosissima. The sequence goes on from CM046039.1 coordinate 70,730,965, forward strand.
ATTGCTCAAGGTGACAACCTAGCAACACAAGCTAGTGTTGAACCCACACCTTCTACCTCTTTACCACCAAAAAGGCCACAAGTAACCCTCACCTACCAAAGAAAATCCAAACGAACCCCTGCTCAAGCTATTGAGTCTGTGCAGGTCCCCATATACTCACCAATACAGGAAGAAGTGGACACTAGAGCTCCCACTTCCCCTGAGGAGCAAACCACTCCCATCTCTTCAACAATCAGGGCTGAGGTTCCTCATGCTCACCCTGATGCTCATAAGCCCAACTGCCTTAAGCCTTCACTCTGAGTCTCAACACTCAAGTGAACAACCTTCAGGGGACAGTTACCATCCCCAGCCTTTAGATCTAAATCAACCCATTCCCAACCTTTCATTCTATACTGATGAAGACTTAGGTTTCAGCGAGTATCATGAGTCTCTCTTCTCTTCCCCTACTCATAGAAAGATGAGTACTCCTGAATCTCCTCAGTCTAGCCCACATCAGTCACCCACAACTGAGGTGGATACTTCTGATACTATTCAGGATATCCATATGGAAGAGGCTCTCACTTTTGCAAGTGATTACATTATTAAGACCTCAACCATGGCAACTCAGCCCAATGACATCTCAACTGAGAATGTCAATGAGCAGAGGAAATCCAGCAGCCAAGAACCTGAAGCTGGCGATGAGAGAGAGGACATTGGTCCAATCATCTCATCCCCCAATGATTCTTCTGATGAAGAAGAAGGGAATCTGAGACTAAAGGTGCAAAAACTGTAAAAAACATGCTCCTATTTAGTCTCTAAGGTTAGTCACCTTGAATCTCAGGTGACTACCCTTCACAATAGGGTCAATGATCAGCAACTTGAGATATCTTATCTCAGGGAAAAACTAGTTGGGAGACCTTTAAGAAGAGTTCAACCAGGAACACAAGAACCTATGAATGTGGTTGACCTAACCTCTAGCTCACCTATGCAAGAGGGTGATGCTACCAAAAAGGGGGAGAAAGTCATTATAGACACAGAACCTGGGAGTTCTTTAGAGAGTATGGACATTGAGGACTCACCATCCTCACTTGCAATTGTGCATACTCAGCAACTTCCTCAAGTTCATATTAATGTGGACTCTATAGACACTCCATCATCATGAGTCTCTTTGAGGAAGGTATACCAAGGGCTATGTCATCCCCACCTCATGGAACTTCAAACTACATCATTGGGTAGAGGTATGATGCTGATAGAAGAGCCCTTATTCTTCACAGAGTTCAAGGGCAACAAAAAGTATTTGATTTTCAAACCTTGAACTACTATGAAGGTCTTGATCTGGTCAACATGCCACTTGTCAATCCAAGCAAATCAAGACAAGCTGACAGGTTAGCACTTAAATTCAAGACAGAATTACTGAAGAGTTCAGCCTAAGAAGGAGACAAAGGAAATCAGGTAATGTCATTGGTCAACTGGATGCTGAGGCAGACCCTGAGATTCGCTTCAAAGGGAAAACCTTGGCTGAAGGCCTAGTGATAGAGCCTGAGAGCGCTGTCACACCAACAACTGCTTCAAAATTTCATTCCCTCGGTGAAACACCTGCTGGTGAAGGTGTCTCACAACCTCTCTTGGCAAGAGCATGGATGCTACACCAAGCAATGAAGGCCAAACCTCTATCCACCCTGAGTCACAAAGGTCTGTGGGTGACAAAGGGAAAAGGATTTTGACTCCTGAGGAAACTGAGGAGGAGGAGAGAGAGAGGAAAGGAAGCTAAGGGGAGAAAGTTCCTCTTGGTCTTCAGGTTTTATGCAAGCTGCAATCAGGGTTGCTCCCAGACCAAACACTCAAAATGATGAGTTGAGGGCAGTCAGAATTACTTACCTGCAGATCAGGAACTATGACATAGATGAGATTATATCTCTCCCCTTAGAGCAACTAAATGAACTGGCTGACATGGAAGTGTCAAGAGAGATGAAAGAAAAAGAGGATGCAAGGTTACTTCTCCAATTCAAAGAGGAGAAGAGACATAAAAGACTATACAAACATGCTCCTACTCTCTCCCCAGTTCAAGAAAGCACTGTGCAAGAGACTATGGCATCTACACAAGAACCTCAGGTAGACAAAGAAACAGACAGACAAAACATGATCAACTAACTGAGTGCCACAGGTCTCTACCAGGCATCTGCACTTCTTCCCTTGTCCTTTGAGTACATTGAGTTTGAGTATTCAAACAGCTTGAACTTCAAGTGCTCAAAGAACAAAAAGCTACAAAGAGAAAGATGAGGGAAGAGGATGTAAAGTCAAGAGCCATTATCCAAAAGAGTATGAAGAAGTCTGCTGACAGACAAAGGATGATGAGCTTCTTGAAGCTGTATGGATTCTCCGAAAGGAGACTTGGCCCTATGTCTCTATCCACAATGGATGAGCATATCAGGGTAATCAAGCAGAAGATCAAGAGTTGAGAGCTGATTGACTTATACTCTCCTCCAAGTCAAATCCCACCTGAAGTGGAGGTTAAGGTTGAACAACCTGAGACAACACAACCCGGACCTCCTGCTGAGCCTCAGCAAGCTTCATCTTCTGATCCACAGCAAGGTCAAACTCCCTCTCCTTCTGAACCTGTGAGGGAGGAACACCCAACTGAAAAGACAAGGATGATCAACAAGGTGCTGAAGACCAGTCCTCTCAGTTAAAGTCCTCTAAGAGGAAGAAGAGGATGGCTTCTAAACCAAAGTCTAAGAAGAAGAAGCCTGAATCATCTACCTCTACACCTCAGGCTGAGTCAGATCAACCTAAGGAAGTGCATGAAGAGGCAGCCTAACCAACTCCAATTCAAGTGGCTCCTCTTGCAGCTGAGACACCCATCTTATCCTGGACCTTCATTACTAATCCAGAAAGATGGCATGTGATTAGAGATCAAGGTGTTGAGAATGTCTATACATGACAAGACATAATCAACTTACCTCTACATGATCTCTTTGAGATGAGAAGATACTATGAGAGTCTGAATGATCCTGACCATCTAATGAAGAAGGGTATGGTCATCATTGTGCTGAAGACTACAAACATCTGAAGATCTTCTAAATGTTTTGGTAGCATCAGCCTAAGGGGAGTTTGTAAGGATTCCTGTAAGTCTGATGCAGCCAAAACATCCAAAGTCTCTCTATAAGCATGCACTAAAGAACTGAAGTAGAAATGCTTCGGAAGTTTTACACCATGCACTAGAAATATTCTAAGTGTAAAATCTTCCGAAGCCAAGACCAGTATCTTCCGAAGCCAAAAGTGAAGTCTTCTGAAGCCAAAGAGTGAAGACAGATTTCTTCCGAAGACTTTTAGAGATATGCCTTTATCTGATGTACTTTACCATAAAGCTGGACCACCTTTCTGCTACAACTCTGTAAAGTCACCAACTTACATGAGTTGGTGAAAGATCCATGCTTTTGGTAACTATACATTGAGGTCTTGAGTCCATGCTTTCTACTTTATGTAATTTTATCCTTTTTGTAATATATTAGGATGTGAGCTATGGTATGTCATAGTCACAAGTCAAAAGGCAGATATGCCTTTTGACTCTATAATTGATTTTGTTTGTGTCTAGTCAATTGTATCCAGCTGGCTTTTAAAGTATAGCCGGCTGTAGGTTGTAGTATAAGTATTCCATGTTCTTGTATCTTTTTTAATGCTTGGTAACACTTGCAATAGAACTTGAGAAAGCAATATACTACATCCTTGAAACCCAATCTCTTGTGTTCTCTTGTTTTGTCTCTTACTTATTCCTTGTGTTCTTAGTATCATACTTGTGGTTAATCCAGTTTACTGTTTGATTAAGTTTGGTTAATCTCCTCTTTGTGTTGTTGTGTTTTAAGTGACCACCCTTCACCGGTCCTGCAAAATATCAGATGGAGATGGTGGTATATAGGGCAAAGAATTTTGCCAGAAGAACAGGAAGGAAGGTTTTTGGTTTAAACAACTCCAGCAAGATAGGTTTTCACAAGTCAAGTCTAAGGTGTTATAATTGTGACAAACCAAGTCATTTTGCAAGAGAGTGTACTGAAGCAAGAACTAATCAAAGTGATCATGGTAAAATGATGGTAACTGTGGAGGTTGAAACAAAGAATGATCAAGATAGTTCATCAAAGACTAAAGCTCTTGTGCCTCAGACAAATGAAGACTATGATTGGTCAAACCAAATGGAAGCTTTGGATATTAAGCTGTCTACTGCTCTGTTGGCTGAGATACAGACTGATGAAGAGAATATAAAAGAAAATCTGTTTGCTGAGTTTGTTTCTGAAGATATGATTAGTGGAGTTTTTGATGAAGAACTAGTGCCAGTGGTTGAGAATGGAGAAGATATAGAAAGAGAAGGGGAAGAAGTGATTGCTGAAGATGTGTCAGAATTTGAAAAGATAGTTGTTGAGATTACTCGAGCTCAGAAGGTTGTGTTTGATGAAAAAGCTGTTGAGTTTACTCCAGTTGAAAAGGAAGAAGTGATTAAAGCTGTTGAGAATACTCCAGCTTCTGCTTGTGATATTCAAGACAATGCTGTTGAGACTACTCCGGCATATGAAGCAGTCAAGATCAATCAAAAGGCCTTCATGGTAGATGTTGTTCATGAAGAGACAAAGAAGAAAACTAAAACAGATGAGGTATATTTTGATCTTTGTTCTAATGATTGTATTGAAAAGGTTCACAGATATAGAGTTCACAATGAACATTTGATTTTGGAAGTTGAAAAACTTCAATATCAAACACGAAAATATAAAACCAATGAGAAAGTTTTCAAAGAAAAGATAGATGGATTAAACAAGTCAATTTATCAATCAAAATTAAATCTTTATGATAAAGATTGTAACATAAAGGATTTGACAAATCGTAATAATGAACTTTCTTTGGAAATTAACAAATTAAATAGTGAACTCTTATCTTCAAAACTAATTGTTGAACAGTTTGAATTATCTTCAACTATGGTTGAAGGTATAATTAAGTCTTAAATGATACAAAAAATCAGCGGTGGTAAAGGAGGAGTTGGTTATTCTAACATTGCACCACCGATTAATCATGATTATGCCTTCATTAATTAACAATAGTGATGAAGAGACCTACAGTTTAGGTTTTCAACCAAAGTCTGACTTAACACCTTCTGTCAGTATTCCATTGACTATTGATCCCATTATAAAAACTAAAATTAAAATTAATCATGACAATTCTTTTGCAAACAATATGAAGAATAAAGGGTTGGTTGAAGATTGGATTAGAGATGATGAAATAGATTTTGAAAATAATAAAAATTGTAATGACAAATCACTATGTAATTGATCATCTTTGATTAATGAAAAGTTGGATCTTTTAAATGTTTCAAATGATTGTTCAATGACGTAAAATAAGAAAGGAAATTAAAATCCAAAATAGATTTCAAGACAAATGAAAAGAAAAGAAATTCACCATCTTTATCTGACTTGAAAACTGATTTCAAGAACAGATTTGTTTCTATAGGCAACATTGATAAAGAAGAGTATATTTTTAAAGAAACAAATACAAGTTTCTTTAAAAATAAGTCTTCTGTTATTGCTAATCATGTGAAACAAGATGTGTGTAGATCAAGTTCAAAAGAAACTGGTCCCTCTCCAGTACATTCAATTCACAAGGATAAAGGAACATATGCAGCCTCGTGTGTATCTGAAGAAAATCATAATGAAAAAGGAAAACGAGAGACCGTTAAAGAATCTATATGCCAAAGAAATACTAAAGCCAGATTCTATGATAACAGTGGATGTTATCATCAACAGTTTGAGAAACCGATTCGAGCACAAAATGTGTATCATAATAAATGTTGTTATGTGTGTGGAAAGCCAAATCACATGGCTAGAAATTGTCATCATCAACGTTCATTGACAAGTAAACAAAGATTTCACAACTCTATTGCAAATAATAGAAAACAATTCTTTATAAATACTAAACTTAAAAGGAATTTAAGTCAGTCAAATTCATTCACTGACAATAGAGATGTTCCAAAGAACACAAATTTGCAAAAAGATAATTTCATTAAGAAATCTTTACATGTCAATGATGACAATTCATCTTTCACACAAAACACTTTCAAGAAACTGATTAAACCAATTCGAGAATGGAAAGTGAAAACAATTTCATCAGAACAGGATGTTGTTGAAGATTATATCTTCAATGATAAAAGAGATATGGTTGAAATCAGTATCATATTTGGATGAAAAAAGTGTACTCAAGTCTATAATGGCTTGGGTTCTAAAACTGAATAAATCTATTATTCATGCAGGAACATCCTAGATCCAGCATCAATAGTGTTTGGTACGTTGACAGTGGATGTTCAAGGCATATGACTGGTAATATATCCATGTTACATAACATCAAACCTTACAATAGAGGATATGTTATATTTGCTGGAGACAAAGGTGGTAAGATCACTAAGAAAGGTATAGTGTCAAATAGTGTGTTAAGCTTTGAGGATGTCAATTTTGTTGAGGAACTTAAACATAATTTGTTAAGTGTCTCACAAATTTATGACAAACAATATTCAACACACTTTGCTGATAAAGAGTGCTTAATTTAAAACCAGGATTTGTAATTCCTGAAGAATGGATTTTATTAAGAACAGCTAGAGATAAAGACATGATTTGCTTATCTATAAATGGATCTCATTCATTTGTGACTGTGTCGTTTTTATTATCTAAAGCCTTGGAAAGTGACACAATGGTATGTTATCGTCGTCTTGGTCATGTCAATATCAAAAACATGAAGAAATTGGTCAGAGGAAATCATTTTGTAGGTCTTCTATTGAAAGAATTTCAATTAACTGAACATTGTCTGTCATGTTCAAAGGACAAACAACATAAACTTCCTCATAAACCAGTTGCTCATACTAAAACTGATTCTATTCTTTAACTATTACATATGGATCTATTTGGTCAAGTGAGTGTTTTGAGTTTAGGACATCGTGCTTATTGTTTAATCATTACTGATGATTTCTATAGATATATATGGGTTTTTTTAGCAACTAAAGATGAGACACCTTATTTGCTGATAAAATTCATGACACTTGTAGAGAATCAGATGGACAAAACTATCAAGTGCATCCGAAGTGAAAATGGAACTGAATTCTGCAATCATACATTGAATGAATTTTGTGAATCAAAAGGGATAGCTAGACAATTCAGTTCTGCAGGAACTCCACAACAAAATGGAGTTGATGAAAGACGAAACAGAACTTTAATTGAAGCTGCAAGAACTATGCTATCTGCAGCCAAATTACCATTATTTTTCTGGGCTGAAGCTGTTAACACTGCCTGTTATGTTCAGAATCATGTGTTAATCAACAAACAACAAAATATGACTCCTTATGAAATCTTTTTCAAACACAAACCCAAAGTAAAATATTTCAAAATATTTGGATGTTGTTGTACTGTTAGTTATATTTTTGGTCATGAATTATAGTAATTTTAGGTTGTATTTCAGCATATATTTTGCATTAATTGCATGCATCTTTTATTTTAATTATAAAATAGTAGTTTTTGGTAGGATGGAATCTACTCTTGTATATTTTTGGTTTTTGTAGAATAATCAAATGGCTGAAAAAGAGATAAAGACTCAAACTTTAAAGGAGATAAAGATCCAAACTTTAAAACCAAAAAAAGAGGAGAGTTGGTTGAAAGAGGGGGAGAACTCAAAAGATAAAAGGAGGGAGGCTGCAGAAAAGGAGGCATCTTGGAGCACTTTGGAAGGATTTTGAAGAGATTATTTTGAAGAATCAAGTTCAAGAAGCAACGAGGAGCAATAGCAATTTAGGTTTCTTTATTGGTTTTCGATTCGTACGTTTTATTTTATTTTAGTTTTGATTGATCTAGTCGTCATGTCCGGCTAGAACAATCCTTGATTTCAACATTAAGGTTTAATTTTTATGATTTTGGTTTGAACTTATGTGAAGCAATTATGAGATGTTTTTATTTTGATGATTTGTTTGTTTGATTCTTGATTTTAACCCGGATCTAATTCGGTATATATTAGATTGTTAATAAAATTGGCCACTTTATTAATTTTTCTAATAAAGTTCTTCAAGTTTTAAAACCCTAACCAAGTTTTGATTTTTGATATAAGGAACAATTAACGGTTTGAGTTTGTCTATGAATTCATTCTCGTTGCAGAATCACACAATCTAGTTAAGCATACCGAACGGCGTGTGTGTTTAATTATAATCGATACTTTTATCGTCGCAACCCGCACGCTAAGATCCGAACGGCGTGAGCTTAGAGTAGCAGGTTGGCTCCAATCAACGAACTGCGATTGATTGGACATTAGATAGAGGGGATATCTGAATGGCGTGATGTCTAGTATCGATACAAATCATTAATTGAAAATTGTCATTGCACCTTAATCGTTAATGATCGTAAGCCAGATCAAATCAAGAAATTGCCTTAGTGTTGGAATTAGTTTTTATATTTGAATTTACTTCACCATTTTATTAACGTTTTTAGTAATCCCTTTTTCATAATTAAAAAATACAAAAAAATGTCAATTTTTCATTTTTCCAGCAGAACCGTAACACGGCCGCGTGGGATTTCCTCAACAGTTTTGACAAGGCCGTGTCAGCTCACTGGAATTTTTTTTCTACTTTTTGCAATTTACTTATAGTTTTAGTTTTTAGCTAAAGCCCTACCTTCCTTAGCCTATAATCAATCAAAGTAACTGTGCTAAAACATTTTTGGTATAAAATAATTGACACGTATCCCTGAGGACACGAACCCTACTTCCGCTCATACTATTCTTAGTGTGTGTGACGGTAGGTTCACACTATAATATTTTATTTGTTGGATTCGACACCCAACAAATTGGCGCCGTTGCCGGGGATACGGCGATTCTAATCATTTTATGCCAAGATCTTTTCGTACAGGTACACCACTTGATATTGACTCGGAGATTGAGAAGACCGCAAAGAGGTTAAGGAAACAAGCGAAGCTCCGAAAGAAGTCAGCAAGTTCCTCAACACCAATTATTTCACCTCCGGTAACCGACATTTGGCAAGATATACCCTTGTCAAGTGAATCCGAATCCGATACCGAATCACCACAACCCTCACAAACAACCACCACTCCACCACAATCACCTATCCATCAAGAACCACCCTTACCCGAACCAACCATGGCAGCTCCAGCCGAACAAACCCTTAGACAATGGGCAACCCACGATGTTACCCAACAACCCCTCTGCATAAACTACCCCGCTATGGTGAACTTTGAGTTGAAATCCGGTCTCATCCACTTGTTACCACTCTTTCGAGGCCTTGAGAATGAAGATCCTCATAAGTTTCTCAAGGAATTTCATGTTGTGTGTTCCGGAATGAAGCCGCATAACGTTACTGAAGACCAAATCAAGCTTAGGGCATTCCCCTTTGCTATGCAAGATTCAGCTAAAGAATGGTTATATTACCTGCCACCGGGGTCGGTAAACACATGGAATGATCTTGCGAAACTGTTTTTAGACAAGTACTTCCCAGAAGTCAAAGCATCTATTCTACGTAAGGAGATCATCGGGATCAAACAAGCAAAAAGAGAAGCTTTGCATACTTATTGGGAGAGATTCAAGAAATTATGTGCTCGATGCCCACAACATGGTATTTCGGAACATCAATTACTTCAATATTTTTGTGAAGGGTTAGCACCGCTAGAAAGACGTTTGATAAATGCCTCTAGTGGGGGAGCTTTACTTGATAAAACACCAACCCAAATCAGAGCCTTGATATCCTCTATAGCTGAAGATACCAAACATTCTTCTTAAGAAGATGGATGGTATGATGATGTACCACGGGCGGTTAAAGAAGTGAGCACTCCTCATATTGAAAGCCAACTTGCTGAGTTGACTAAAGCTGTAATGCAGCTTACAAAAAGCAAGGAAGCTGAGCAAAAACCTCGAGCGTGTGGAATTTGCTTACAATTTGGACACCCCACTGATATGTGTCCCACACTTCAAGAAGACGTTGAAGAAGCCCAAGCAATAGGAGGTTATCCGGGGCAGAATTCAAGATCTTATGAACAACAAAGAAATAACCAAAATTGGGGACAATCACCCAATCTTGGTTATCCACAAAGACCCCCACAATTCCATCACAGACCTACATTTCAGATGCAAAACGATCAACAAAACTACCAACCTCGACAACAACAACAAGCAGGGAACCCAGGGATGTCTTTAGAAGACATTGTCAAGAATTTAGCAACCAACACACACACATTCCAACAAGAGACAAGAGCTAGCATTAAGAACTTAGAGCAGCAAGTGGCTCAACTTGCCAATTCCGTAAGTAAGTTGGAATCTCAAGGTAAACTACCCGCTCAAACCGAGACAAATCCTAAGCATAATGTTTGTGCTATTAACTTGAGAAGTGAAGAGAGTTGTAAAGGCCCTGGAATACATGAAATAGACAAGAAGGAAGCGACCTTTGATGCAAATAAGAAGGATAAAAAGAATAAAGCATCAAATCCAGTTAAAAATGATGTGAGATTTACTCCTTTGCCTCCATTCCCATCAAGACTAAGAGGTACACAAAAAGAAAGGGAAGAACAAGAAATCATGGAAACTTTCCAGAAGGTAGAGGTAAATATTCCACTTCTTGATGCTATTAAACAAGTTCCAAGGTATGCTAAATTTTTAAAAGAACTTTGCACGTCAAAGAAAAAGCTGAAAGGTAATGAAACAGTAAAGGTAAGTGAACATGTTTCTACTGTTTTACAAAAGAGATTACCCCCAAAGTGCAAGGATCCAGGAATCTTCACCGTTCCTTGTAAATTGGGGAATGTTAGTATTCCTAGAGCAATGATTGACCTTGGAGCCTCTATTAACATACTACCATACTCAATTTTTAAAACACTTAATGTAGGACCGTTAAAGAGGACCGGGGTAGTCATTCAATTGGCCGATAAGTCCATAGTACACCCGAAAGGTGTATTGGAGGATTTGTTGGTTCAAGTGAATGAACTAGTATTCCCAGCTGATTTTTATGTGTTAGACATGAATGATGATGAATTCATAAATTCAAGTTCTATCTTGTTCGGAAGACCATTTTTAAAAACTGCTAGAACTAAGATTGATGTTTATAATGGTACACTTTCTATGGAGTTTGATGGGGAGGTAATCAATTTCAACATAGATGATGCAATGCGATATCCCAGTGATATTTCTTCTTTGAATTGGTTAGATATTATTGAACCTTTAACTGATGATTGTTTTGAGTTATCTAATCATGGTGTTCTAGCATTGGTATTAAATAGAAGCATTGATGAATTAATAACAAAGGAGCTTACTGAAAAGTTCAAGTTTGGGGAGGTGTTGATGGAAGTTTTGATATTCATGAGTACACAAAAGAAAAGAAGGTATGAAGAACAAAAATTAAAATTACCAATTACTAATGAAAAAGCTTTTTTATTTATTCCACAGGCACCAGACTGAATGAGACTTCCAAAAGTCTAGCCAAAGACGTTAAAGAAAGGCGCTACGCGGGAGGCAACCCGTATTTTGTTTGTTTTTCTATTTCTATCTTGTTCTAATTTTTTTGTTATTTATTTTCATCCTTTGCAAAAAAAAAGGTGTCAAACAGGAGGTTGAAACGGCCGCGTAAACCTTCTGAGTTAAAAAAATGCTCAAACCTGTCTCTAAACAGAATTGCTACTTGGCTTCTTCCTGACCTTGACTTCACAACCACATCTATCCTTCGTTCTTTCCACCCCACCATCAACCACCTCAGTAAATTTCATCACACTCTCTACTCCACGCCTCGAGGACGACGCTGAATTCAAGCTTGGGGAGAGGTAATTTTATTTTATTTTTTTCGTCTTATTTATCATTCAATTACATATTACATATTGCATTTAGGGTTGCATCATAGTCATGGTAGTTTTAGGAACTGCAATTAGGACTGCATTGTATATAGTTAATCATAGTATTAGGTATGCATAAAAAAAAAAAAAAAACAAAAAAAGGTAACATCTTCGTAGCCTCGGGAAAGATTTTGAGAATGACATGAAAAATGATATTACCTTTATTATGCTAATCGTAGGTTGCGTGCACAAATAGGTTGATAGTAATAAATAGATAAATGTGCTCCGTTATGCTAGTGCCCTTTGTTCTTGGTTTACAAAGATAAAACACCTAATAGCCATGTGTGCCTAATGCCAATCTGATCACATAAGGAAACTGAGACCTAGCAAAAATAGGTTGAGAGCCGAGTCCAAATGAAAAAAAAAAACCAAAAAAAAAGAAAAAAAAAGGAAAAAAATAGAGAGAAAAGAAGTTAGTGACGTGATAAATAAGCCACAATAATGGCAAATGAAAAAAAAAAACATTTGTGATATCGTGTGGTGAAAAATTGACCACTTGCTCTCTATAGTCCTTGAGGTTAGGAAGGTTTCCACCGTGTGAAGAAAGGTGTTGGCACACTTAAATGACTAACTTAACGCGGCTTAATTGATATGAAACGATAAATCCGGATGTTAAGGGTTAGAGGATCATAACTTGTAAATTGGGCACATTTGTTTATAAAAATCTTGAAAATCCAATTTGTCACGATAACTGAAAATTAGCATAATAAGATGCTTTCATGCTCATACTTCTTACGCGGGGCTAAGAGTGGTATTGCCGACATCATAATTATATAACTATCTATTCTCTTTTTACTTTTAGGGTTATTTCTAGTCTTGACTTCCTTGAGGACAAGGAAAGGTTTAAGCTTGGGAAGATTTGTTAGTTATATTTTTGGTCATGAATTATAGTAATTTTAGGTTGTATTTCAGTATATATTTTGCATTAATTGCATGCATCTTTTATTTTAATTATAAAATAGTAGTTTTTGGTAGAATGGAATCTACTCTTGTATATTTTTGGTTTTTGTAGAATAATCAAATGGCTGAAAAAGAGATAAAGACTCAAACTTTAAAGGAGATAAAGATTCAAACTTTAAAACCAAAAAAAGAGGAGAGTTGGTTGAAAGAGGGGGAGAACTCAAAAGATAAAAGGAGGGAGGCTGCAGAAAAGGAGGCATTTTGGAGCACTTTGGAAGGATTTTGAAGAGATTATTTTGAAGAATCAAGTTCAAGAAGCAATGAGGAGCAATAGCAATTTAGGTTTCTTTATTGGTTTTCGATTCGTACGTTTTATTTTATTTTAGTTTTGATTGATCTAGTCGTCATGTCCGGCTAGAACAATCCTTGATTTCAACATTAAGGTTTAAATTTTATGATTTTGGTTTGAACTTATGTGAAGCAATTATGAGATGTTTTTATTTTGATGATTTGTTTGTTTGATTCTTGATTTTAACCCGGATCTAATTCGGTATATATTAGATTGTTAATAAAATTGGCCACTTTATTAATTTTTCTAATAAAGTTCTTCAAGTTTTAAAACCCTAACCAAGTTTTGATTTTTGATATAAGGAACAATTAACGGTTTGAGTTTGTCTATGAATTCATTCTCGTTATAGAATCACACAATCTAGTTAAGCATACCGAACGGCGTGTGTGTTTAATTATAATCGATACTTTTATCGTCGCAACCCGCACGCTAAGATCCGAACGGCGTGAGCTTAGAGTAGCGGGTTGGCTCCAATCAACGAACTGCGATTGATTGGACATTAGATAGAGGGGATATCTGAACAGCGTGATGTCTAGTATCGATACAAATCATTAATTGAAAATTGTCATTGCACCTTAATCGTTAATGATCGTAAGCCAAATCAAATCAAGAAATTGCCTTAGTGTTGGAATTAGTTTTTATATTTGAATTTACTTCACCATTTATTAACATTTTTAGTAATCCCTTTTTCATAATTAAAAAATACAAAAAAATGTCAATTTTCGTTTTTCCAGCAGAACCGTAACACGGCCGCGTGGGATTTCCTTAACAGTTTTGACACGGCCGTGTCAGCTCACTGGAATTTTTTTTCTACTTTTTGCAATTTACTTATAGTTTTAGTTTTTAGCTAAAGCCCCACCTTCCTTAGCCTATAATCAATCAAAGTAACTGTGCTAAAACGTTTTTGGTATAAAATAATTGACACGTATCCCTGAGGACACGAACCCTACTTCCGCTCATACTATTATTAGTGTGTGTGACAGTAGGTTCACACTATAATATTTTATTTGTTGGATTCGACACCCAACATGTACTTTGTTAAACACATCTGATTTAAAATTTAAATTTGATGAAAAAGCTGATGAATGTTATTTTGTTGGTTACTCTGCTAACAAAGTTGCATACAGGGTTTATAATAAAAGATCTAAACAAATAATTGAGTCATTTGATATAGATTGGTATGAGTCTAACAAAACAGATGCAGGTTTACACCTTCATGGGTATATGATTATGCGTCATTATTTGAAACATTTAATCGATCGTCTATCGTTACCACAGCTAAACCTCCTTTGATTTCATCGATTTAGGATATTTTAGCTGATGATGTTGGTATTATAACTTCTCAAACAAAAGGGATATCTTCAGACATATCTTCTTTTTCAAATAGTTCAGCTGTTCCGCAAGTGTCTGAATCTGCTGAGGCATATTCTGAATCTATTGTTGAACAAGCTCCACAAGTTTTTGATACAAGTTCCTCTTCTACTCAAGTTGATCAAATTGACATTATTCAAGTTCTATTTGGTGATTTATCTTCTGATAATGATAATTATCAAGATAAGGATATCGTTTATCAACCAGAAGGGGGAAATACTGTTGAAGAACCAGTGGGCCATATGTCTAATTTAGACGA